>CM059814.1:58956180-59278680 GCA_030435695.1 Brachymystax lenok tsinlingensis | reverse complement strand
GTTGTCCTGGCAAGGTGCTAAACTGCTGCTTGGATCGTAGGACTGACTGCTCTGAGCAGCAGGATGATAAGACACACACACAGGACAGTACAGTACAGCAGGAAAGCAGACAGATGAAGTTATACTGAAGGGGTGTTGACTGACTCAGAGATGGAACCAACATCATGATGTGGTTATAATGGAGGGGTGTTGACTGACTCAGAGGATAATACCCCTGAGGATCCTGTATCCAGCTGGAAATGGACTTGTAGAAACAGAAATGTATCTTGATGATTAGGATGTGAATGAAGTGCTTCTAGGGTGCCAGAATAGACCTGATACTCTCTCTTTAACACACAGGGTCCACAGAACACACACATACACATGCCCTGTGTATACGTGTGTGTGTGTGTGTGTGTGTTTGTGTCTGTTTGTGCGTGTGTGTGTGTGTGTGTGTGTGTGTGTGTGTGTGTGTGTGTGTGTGTGTGTGTGTGTGTGTGTGTGTGTGTGTGTGTGTGTGTGTGTGTGTGTGTGTGTGTGTGTGTGTGTGTTTGTGTGTATATATATCTGTGTGTACATATATGTGTGTTTGTGTCTGTGTGTGTATATGTGTATGTGTGTGTTTGTGTCTGTGTGTATATGTATATGTAAGTGTGTTTGTATATGTGTGTTTGTATATGTGTGTGTGTGTGCATGTCTGTGTGTAGGCCGGACAATAGAACGAGTCAAAATTCACCCAAGGCTGAAAATGGCAAAAGAACGTTGGCTAAACTGGAACACCAGAGTGAGACCATAGCAAATGAATGGAATGGAACGTTCGCAGAGCCTGTTTTGACTGGAGTGATGCTTAGAATTCCATTTAGCCTAAATGGCACCAAAAAATATATCCCTTTTTATTTTACCACTAAAGTCTGTTCTCAGGATGAAACTGAACAATAACAACTGGTGTAGAACGTAAACATCCGCACCTCGATGGTGCCAAGTGTGCTTATGTCTGCAAAACGAGGAAGTAGGAAAAGAATTGCAACTTCTGACTATTTCTGGTCTAGCGTTTGATGACAACGGAATACACTGCCCAGCCTTATCATGATTAAAATGGTGTCCGACTTGAAAAAATCTAAATATACACATTGTGAGATATTTGGCAAAATATACCAGCATGCCTCTCCATAAGAAAACAATGGGGGGAGCTCAGCGTTCCAAGGGCAAAAAGCGTTTGATGACAACGGAATACACTGCCCAGCCGTACATAATTAGAAAGAGGAGATTCCCATTATTAAAATGGTTTCCAATGTAAAAAATATTTGGAATAGACAGGCATACCTATATTTCCCTATAGTAAACAAGGGGACAACATCAGAGTTCTATGAATATTTTTTTGTTGATTACATTTTAACTACAAACAACATGGGCAGGTCTCCATTGCCAACAATAGCCGAAGCAGGCATTGTGACGTAGAGCAATAAACTGGGAATAGGGCGTTCGGAAGGCGAGTTGGTGCCACGATGCTCAATAGAACTAATAGGAGCTGGCAGGGTGAAAAATGCCCTAAAATAAGGCCTGTTGTTTTGTGATTACTTCAAATCTACAGCAGGCAGCAGGGACATATGGTAATATTATGAAACTGGGCTCCACGGCGATGATGAACTTGTTTTTATCAGAAAAAGCACTGTTAAACATTTAATGTGTCCAGCCTACTGTGTGCAATATAACTATCCTTGAATTAGCCATTTTTACAACCACTTTTAAAACAGGGTTGTTGTTGCCTGCTGGTGATGAGGGAGGGTTTAACAGAGGAACGCAGCAGAGAGGAGGGAGGAAGGAGAGGAGGGAGGAAGGAGAGGAGGGAAGAAGGAGAGGAGGGAGGAAGGAGAGGAGGGAGGAAGGAGAGGAGCAATGGAGCCGATAATCTTGATGATCTGCCAAAACCAACAAGTTGGTGCTGTGTTTGTTCAGTGTATCAGCCCGCTGGGGCCCTCTGCATTGAGAGAACAGGCAGGTGACCAGTTTGCTGAACTTCAGCCCTGACCAAACTGCTTCCCAAACAGCCCCCTATTCCCTACATAGTGAAGTACTTTTGACCAGAATCCTATTGGGCTCCCGATGGACCCTGGTCAAAAGTAGTGCACCTTGTAGAGAATAGGGTGCCATTTTGGAATGCAGTCCATAACTTAAGAACTGACCTGTGAGCAGTGTTGCTGGCTCCAAAACACTCACCAGCAGCACGCACTGCCATTGTTCACTGATCTGGAGTCTAGCCAAACCACCGGAGATCTGCGTGAGACCAAGCCCAGAGATTCTCCATGCAGTTTCTTTTCTCTGGCTGACTGCTGTCACCAAAAGATTTATATCTCACCATGATCCAGACTCCAGCCGTCAGACGTGTGTGTGTGTGTGTGTGTGTGTGTGTGTGTGTGTGTGTGTGTGTGTGTGTGTGTGTGTGTGTGTGTGTGTGTGTGTGTGTGTGTGTGTGTGTGTGTGTGTGTGTGTGTGTGTGTGTGTGTGTGTGTGTGTGTGTGTGTGTGTGTGTGTGTGTGTGTGTGTGAAAACACACCACCTGTGACAACTATGACGCTATCACACACACACACAAAGAGAGGAAAACATAAAAACATAAAAACATATCCGCAGACGGAAAAATAAAACAAATCTCTGATTATCTGGGACATAATGACTGTTAAAATAACATAGCAATATAACACTGCTCTGATTATCTGGGACATAATGACTGTTAAATTAATAAGATCCCTAAAAATAATTGTGTACGCGTCAGAAGATGGAAAACCACTGTGATGGGGTCGGAATGACGCAGCAGGAACAAAGGGTCTTTCCCAATTCCCTCTGGCAACACGGAAGCGCTCATTAACCCCTCGCAGCACAACACTTCCTGTTGGGAGCAGGGCCTCAGTGGTCGTCATGGTAACTCTGTGTGGAGGCGTCGGCACGGTTACAGTGAAGCTCACAGCGTCTCTGATGAGTGTGGAGATAATGAAGAACTCCTTCATGTTAAGACCATAGGAGTTACAGTACATTAACTATTACACAGATGCATAGCCGTGGGAAGCAGAGTGCTGAGGGTGCTGCAACACCCCGTGATTCAATATATATATATACAGTACCAGTCAAAGGTTTTAGAACACTTACTCATTCAAGGGTTTTTCTTTATTTTTATTTTTTTCTTTATTTTCTACATTGTAGAATAATAGTGAAGACATCAAAACTATGAAATAACACATATGGAATCATGTAGTAACCAAAAAAGTGTTAAACAAATCAAAATATATTTTATATTTGAGATTCTTCAAAGTAGCCACCCTTTGCTTTGCACACTCTTGGCATTCTCTCAACCAGCTTCATGAGGTAGTCACCTGGAATGCATTTTCATTAGCGGGTGTGCCTCATTAAAAGTCATTTGTGGAATTTCATTCCTTCTTAATGCGTTTTAGACAATCAGTTGTGTTGTGACAAGGTATGGGTGGTATACAGAAGATAGCCCTTTTTGGTAAAAGACCAAGTTCATATTATGGCAAGAACAGCGCAAATAAGCAAAGGGAAACGACAGTCCATCATTACTTTAAGACATGAAGGTCAGTCAATACGAACAATTTCAAGAACTTTTAAAGTTTCTTCAAGTGTGGTCGCAAAAACTATTAAGCGCTATGATGAAACTGGCTCTCTTGAGGACCGTCACAGGAAAGGAAGACCCAGAGTTACCTCTGCTGCAGAGGATAAGTTCATTAGAGTTACCAGCCTCAGAAATTGCAGCCCAAATAAATACTTCACAGAGTTCAAGAAACGGACACATCGCAAAATTAACTGTTCAGAGGCGACTGCGTGAATCAGGCCTTCATGGTCGAATTGCTGCAAAGAAACAACTACTAAAGGACACTAATAAGAAGAAAAGACTTGCTTGGGGCAAGAAACACAAGCAATGGACATAAGACCGATGGAAATCTGTCCTTTAGTCTGATGAGTCAAAATTTGAGATTTTTGGTTACAACCGTTGTGTCTTTGTGAGACGCAGAGTAAGTGAACGGATTATCTCCGCATGTGTGGGTCCCACTGTGAAGCATGGAGGAGAAGGTGTGATGGTGTGGGGGTGCTTTGCTGGTGACACTAAGGGCTATTTGACCAAGGAGAGTGATGGAGAGCTGCATCAGATGACCTGGCCTCCACAATCACCCAACCTCAACACAATTGAGATGGTTTGGGATGAATTGGACCGCAGAGTGAAGGAAAATCAGCCAACAAGTGCTCAGCATATGTGGGAACTCCTTCAAGACTGTTGGAAAAGCATTCCAGGTGAAGCTGGTTGAGAGAATGCCAAGAGTGTGCAAAGCTGTCATCAAGGCAAAAGGTGGCTACTTTGAAGAATCCAAAATCAAAAATATATTTAGATTTGTTTAACAATTTTTTGGTTACTACATGATTCCATATGTGTTTTTTCATAGTTTTGATGTCTTCACTATTATTCTACAATGTAGAAAATAGCAAAAATAAAGAAAAACCCTTGAATGAGTAGGTATATACTGTATATATATTAAAAAGATTATAATCATTGTTGACGCGTCAGAAGATGGAAAACCACTGTGATGGGGTCGGAATGACGCAGCAGGAACAAAGGGTCTTTCCCAATTCCCTCTGGCAACACGGAAGCGCTCATTAACCCCTCGCAGCACAACACTTCCTGTTGGGAGCAGGGCCTCTGCGGTCGTCATGGTAACTCTGTGTGGAGGCGTCGGCACGGTTACAGTAAAGCTCACAGCCTCTCTGATGAGTGTGGAGACTAGTGAATAACTCCTTCATGTTACAGTAAAGCTCACAGCCTCTCTGATGAATGTGGAGATAATGAAGAACTCCATGTTAAGACCATAGGAGTTATATGAACTATTACACAGATGCATAGCCGCGGGAAGTAGGGCTGCTGAGGTTGCTGCAACACCCCCTGAAAAGAATCATTTTTAATAATAATAATAATATATATATATTAAAAAAGAAAAACAATTGGAGAACATATATCTTTTTTTCTCACTAAAGTAGTGCAGCGGGTCTTTCCTAGTCCTGTATTAGCCGTCTGTAGCACGGACAAAAAAATCCCAGCACCCTCAAACTACTTCCTGCAGCTATGCACAGATGTTTCCTGTACATCTGGATACAACATAACATCAACTACTGTACTCTGGTTCCCAGCAGGCCATGAGTGTTATTGATCATTATTATGGCTGATTGATGGATGCTGTAATGGAGGGTGTCTGGGGGCAGTATGATCACCACCTAACTAATGCCCAGGCTTCACCCAGCAGGCTAACACTATGACCTGGGTTCAACACTCTCCAGACCTCACCCTCTGTCCCCTGTCCCCAACCCTGGCTCTGCTGTCACAAGAGGACCAACGTCTGGGTGCAAAACAAACTGACCTTACTGGTGAGAGAGAGCTCTGCTCCTTCCAGCTACTGTCTACTGCCTACTGTCTACTGCCTACTGCCTGCTGTCTGCTGTCTGCTGTCTGGTGTCTGGTGTCTGGTGTCTGCTGCCTGCTGCCTACTGCCTGCTGCCTACTGCCTACTGCCTGCTGTCTGCTGTCTGCTGTCTGCTGCCTGCTGCCTGCTGCCTGCTGCCTGCTGCCTGCTGCCTGCTGTCTGCTGCCTGCTGCCTGCTGTCTGCTGTCTGCTGCCTGCTGCCTGTTGCCTGCTGCCTGCTGTCTGCTGCCTGCTGTCTGCTGCCTGCTGTCTGCTGCCTGCTGCCTGCTGTCTGCTGTCTGCTGTCTGCTGCCTGCTGCCTGCTGCCTGCTGTCTGCTTGCTGCCTACTGCCTACTGCCTAATGTCTTCTGCCTGCTGCCTGCCGCCTGCTGCCTACAGTCTACAGTCTACAGTCTCCTGTCTCCTGTGTATTGTCTCCTGTCTCTGTTAGACTATGCTGTGTGTTTGTGTTCAGAAGTTACAATCCAAGCTGTGAGTTGACCCTATCCCTGTTGTTGCTGACTCTCTCACTCTTTCCATCGTCATCTCTCTCTCTCAGTCTCTCTCTCTCTCTCTCTCTCTCTCTCTCTCTCTCTCTCTCTCTCTCTCTCTCTCTCTGTCTCCTCTCTCTCAAATTCAAACGGCTTTATTGGCATGGAACGTATTACCACATGCATTGCCAAAGCAAACAATGATGATTTGATATCTCCCTCTTTCTCCTTTCTCTCCTCTCTCGCTCCTCTCTCTTTATCTCTATCTCTGTCTCTCTCTCTCTCTCTCCTCTCTCTTTATCTCTATCTCTGTCTCTCTCTCTCTCTCTATCTCTATCTCTGTCTCTCTCTCTCTCTCTCTCCTCTCTCTTTATCTCTATCTCTATCTCTGTCTCTCTTTCTCTTTCACTCTCACGCTCTCTCTCATTAAAGGAAGCTTCGTGCTGATCAAAACTTTTGTTGCTTCTGTCTGTGTAATGATGACGGCTCTGGTGTTTTTGTCATGTTGTCTGTGTGTGTGTGTGTGTGTGTGTGTGTGTGTGTGTGTGTGTGTGTGTGTGTGTGTGTGTGTGTGTGTGTGTGTGTGTGTGTGTGTGTGTCTATTGTGCTGATGTTGTTCTGGGTGATTTGACTCACGCCACGGTGATATCATCTGGGATAACAGTGACACACGCTGCACAGGGTCACTGTCCCCCAAGATGAGAATGACATGGGTTGTCTCCCAAATGGCACCCTATTCCCTATGTAGTGCACTACTTTAGACCAGGACCTATAAGGATTACACTCGTAGAAAAAAGAATTCCAAAAGTTTTTTGGGGCTGTCCCTAAAGGAGAACGCCTTTTGGTTCCAGGTCAAACTCTCTTTGGTTCCAGGTAGAACCCCTTTGGGTTCCATGTAGAACCCCCACAGAGGGTTCTATCTGAAACCAAAAAGCATTCTCCTACAGGGACAGCCGAATAATCTTTTTCTAGGTTTTTAAGGTTCTAGATAGCAGCTGTTTTTCTAAGAGTGTAGGACAGGAATGTAGGGTTCTATTTGGGACACATCCTCTTTGATCTCTTCATTGGATTTTCTGAGTCAGACTTTATCTTCAGAGACTACGGGGAACTCAAAACAGAACATCTAATTCAATAAAGAAATAAGCTAATATGATCGTCTTATATAAGCTAGTCATTATATTTATGTAGACTAGTCAGTATGTTTATATGGACTAGTCAGTATGTTTATATGGACTAGTCAGCATGGACTAGTCAGTATGTTTATATGGACTAGTCGGTATGTTTATATGCACTAGTCAGTATGTTTATATGGACTAGTCAGTATGTTTATATGGACTAGTCAGCATGGACTAGTCATTATGTTTATATGGACTAGTCAGTATGTTTATATGGACTAGTCAGTATGTTTATATGGACTAGTCAGCATGGACTAGTCATTATGTTTATATGGACTAGTCAGTATGTTTATATGGACTAGTCAGCATGGACTAGTCAGTATGTTCATATGGACTAGTCGGTATGTTTATATGCACTAGTCAGTATGTTTATATGGACTAGTCAGTATGTTTATATGGACTAGTCAGCATGGACTAGTCAGTATGTTTATATGGACTAGTCGGTATGTTTATATGCACTAGTCAGTATGTTTATATGGACTAGTCAGTATGTTTATATGGACTAGTCAGCATGGACTAGTCATTATGTTTATATGGACTAGTCAGTATGTTTATATGGACTAGTCAGTATGTTTATATGGACTAGTCAGTATGTTTATATGGACTAGTCAGTATGTTTATATGGACTAGTCAGCATGGACTAGTCATTATGTTTATATGGACTAGTCAGTATGTTTATATGGACTAGTCAGTATGTTTATATGGACTAGTCAGTATGTTTATATGGACTAGTCAGTATGTTTATATGGACTAGTCAGTATGTTTGTATGGACTAGTCAGTATGTTTATATGGACTAGTCAGTATGTTTATATGGACTAGTCAGTATGTTTGTATGGACTAGTCAGTATGTTTATATGGACTAGTCAGTATGTTTATAATGACTAGTCAGTATGTTTATATGGACTAGTCAGTATGTTTGTATGGACTAGTCAGTATGGACTAGTCAGTATGTTTATATGGACTAGTCAGTATGTTTATATGGACTAGTCAGTATGTTTATATAGACTAGTCAGTATGTTTATATGGACTAGTCAGTATGGACTTGTCAGTATGTTTATATGGACTTGTCATTATGTTTATATGGACTAGTCAGTATGGACTAGTCAGTATGTTTATATGGACTAGTCACTATGTTTATATGGACTAGTCAGTATGCTTTGAGAGTCTGATATATGACAGTGAGAGAGAGACCCATAAAAGTGTTTATTAATCATCCAAGGAGAATCATTCCTAACAGGCCTGTTTTGTATTTTCAGCTGACTCAACTCTTGGTTTTGCTTGATTTCTCCCAGGATAGGGAGGATCCTGAATCTATCTTCAGTTTGACACAGACACCGAACAACTCAATGAGCTGTTTTGACTGTCTGTTGAGTAGCTCTGTGTGTGTTTTCTTTAGCTTGGCAGCAGGTTGTTAACCTTTGACCCTCTAGTGCCAGCAGGTGGGTTCTCTCAGCACCATCATATCCTTGTCTGTCAGATCTATCATACACTATATGTACAAAACAATGTGGACACCCCTTAAAATGTAGTGGATTTGGCTATTTCAGCCACACCCGTTGCTGACAGGTGTATAAAATCGAGCACACAGCCATGCAATCTCCATAGACTTACATTGGTAGTAGAATGGCCTTACTGAAGAGCTCAGTGACTTTAAATGTGGCACCGTCATAGGATGCCACCTTTCCAACAAGTCAGTTTGTAAAATTTCTGCCCTGCTAGAGCTGGCCCGGTCAACTGTAAGTTGTGTTATTGTGTTATTGTGAAGTGAAAACGTCTAGGAGCAACAAAGGCTCAGGCGAGAAGTGGTAGGACACACAAGCTCACAGAACGGGACCACTGAGTCCTGAAGCGCGTAAACACTCACTACCGAGTTCCAAACTTCCTCTGGAAGCAACGTCAGCACCAGACCTATTCATCGGGAGCTTCATGAAATGGGTTTCGATGGCTGAGCAGCCGCACACAAGCCTTTGTTCACCAAACCCAATGCCAAGCGTCGTAAGCAAATTCGTAACATATTGTACGAATTATAATTCGTACCATATCATACGAAATGGATGATGGACATCCACAAATTAATACATACGAAACGTAACATACTGTCTCTGATTCAGCCTGTATTCGAACCAGGGTCTGTAGTGTCACCTCTTGCACTTAGACCACTGTGCCACTTGGGAACCCTAATATAATTATCAAGTTAGTTTAAATCCTTGATTAGTGCTGGAATAGAATAAATATGTGCCACGGTCCAATTGGGTGTCCCAATGGATCAGAACAGTGAGCTCTGTCTGTCTGTCCTAGGGGGAAAACACAACAGACATGCCAGCCCAGCCCGGCCAGTGAGCCGCCGTGTGAAGCCAAGCTCACTTCCTGTTACAGGGCCGCACAAGCACTGAGCCCACAGCTGTCTCTCTTGGTCTATGACACAGACAGAACTCATCCAGGCAGCTCTGTTCTGCTCTGTTCTGCTCGGCTCTGTTCTGCTCTGTCCAATGCCTCTGACTCACCACCCACACCGCACCACACCCAACCCATGTCTTGGAGGCTGGGAGGCTAGATATGCGTCCCAAATTCCACCCTATTCCCTATTTAGTGCACTACTTTTGACCAGGGCCCTATAAAGGGAATAGGTTGCCAATCCTGGTCAAAAGTAGTGCACTATACAGGCAAAAGGGTGTTGTTTTTAATGCAGAATCGGGACTATCCCAGGTCCACAAGACAACGAGATCAGGAAAACAATGAAGCCATTCTTCTTGTTCTTTGACAGTAACATAAAGTAGTCTACTGGGTAAATGGATTCCTGTATGAATACCAGGTACATGACTCCCGGCCCCGCCCGGCGCCACACCGTGCTGAACGCCACATCCATGTTTTCTCCTCCTGCCTGGAAGGCCCGTCCCAGGACCACATGACAAACCAATGTGTTCAGGAAAGCTGCAAGCACAACGCCTCGCACAATAAAGCTTCTCTTCTTGTTCTCGTTCACAGTAACATAAAGTAGCCTACTGGGTGAATCTAGTCCTGCATCAATACTCCTGTGTGGCATGCTGAAGGCTCTCCCTCCCCGTTGTGACATCACAGTCTTACCAGAGACACATGTTAACACTGAAATACAGTTATTCGGCTCTGAGTCTTACACCTCTGCATAATGAGCCTCACAAAGTTCCTCATAAACACATACACCTTGACTAAACATGAACTTGAGGAAATGCATATCTAGTAGATATGTAACCAGAGCCAGGACTGCTGCCCGTCCTATACTGGCTGTTGTTTCTTCTGTTACTATGCCCTTAGGGCAGGAAGGATTCAAGCGGCTCCAGTGAAATCTTCAGCTGCATAAACAAACTGCTGTTGTGCTTTTATCTGAGCTATGTAGCTACGTCTGCGTCACAAATGGTACCCAATGCCCTATTTAGTGCACTATACAGGGGATAGGGATACATTTGGGATGAAGCCTAAGCCACTCTGGACAACCAGAACGGAGCTTGTTGAAGAGGAGCAGAGAGAGAAATGGTGTCCGCTCTAAATGCCAGGTCAGGTGGTCATACGGCAGAGATATGTGTTTGGCCAGGACAGCATCGGGCGGACAGATCATAACTAAATAAAAAGTTATGATCAAATTATGTTTAGTGGATTACACGCCATAATCTGACTGACTGACTGAGTCATTATGACGTCACTGTCCAGCAGAGCTCCCGAGTGGCGCAGAGGTCTAAGGCACTGCATCTAAGTGCCAGAGGCGTCACTACAGACCCTGGTTCGGTTTCCATGATGTATCACAACTGGCCGTGATTGGAAGTCCCATAGGGTGGCGCACAATTGGCCCAGCGTCGTCCCGGTTAGGGCTCGGCCGGGGTAGGCCGTCATTGGAAATAAGAATTTGTTCTTAACTGACTTGCCTAGTTAAATATAGGTTAAATACAGAAGAGGGAAGAAATGAAGGGACAGGAGAGGAGGAGAGGAGGAGAGGAGAGGGAAGAAATGAAGGGAGAGGAGAGGAGGAGAGGAGAGGGAGAAATGAAGGGACAGGAGAGGAGGAGAGTAGAGGGAGAAATGAAGGGAGAGGAGAGGAGGAGAGGAGAGGGAAGAAATGAAGGGACAGGAGAGGAGGAGAGGAGAGGGAGAAATGAAGGGACAGGAGAGGAGGAGAGGGAGAAATGAAGGGAGAGGAGAGGAGGAGAGGAGAGGGAAGAAATGAAGGGACAGGAGAGGAGGAGAGGAGAGGGAGAAATGAAGGGACAGGGGAGGAGAGAAAGGAATAGGAGACACTTGTTCACTACCCTTCATGGATTTGAAAAGAAATGACTGGTATTTGTAAACTCCCTCTCCAAGCCAACACCAATCAATTTATTTTAAATTCGTGTGGAGTAGTGAAGGAGTGCACACTTCAGGAAGAAGGAGAGATGATTATGACCCACCCCAACTCTGGTCCCTGGAATGTTGCTGACCCGTCCCCAAATGGCACCAGATTCCCTACATAGTGCACTACTTTGGACCAGGACCCATAGCGCTCTCGTCAAAAGTAGTGCACTATATGGGGAACAGGGTGCCATTGTAGATACACCTCTATCTATCAGTCAGTTCTCAAGTGTTCGTTTTAATATCAACTATTATTTCCCAAGGAGTAGGCAGCACCGCTTCTCAGTCTGTGGTCCAGATGAAAGATTCAGCAACACTGAACCCACAGGAATGCCAACTAACGAAACACAACCACCTTAGTCAGATAGGATTACCCTGCTGGTCACGCAGAGAACAGACGTTTCCTTTCCCGTGACCCTCCAACCACTTGGACCAGCTCAGAGATCAACACCCTGTGTGTCCCAAATGGCCCCCTACTCCCTTCTTTTGGTCAAAAGTAGTGTACTAAATAGGAAATAGTGTGCCATTTGGTACGCAGTCCCTTCAGATCAGACTAGCGGGGAAACAGCTTGCTCTCGACTTGGTGGACCTCCTCTCACACGCCATTGTTTTGGATAGTTCACCTCGCTTCCAGTTATTCTCCCATTTAAACGTTTGCATTCCTCTTGATTTCACAGCGAATGTTCTACTCAGAGGACCACTTGGGTCGCTTGGATTTTCCAATGGGTCTTGTGATTCTTGAACAGCTGTTTCCCTCATTGCCAGGGGAAAACGAGAGGATGGAAGGATCAGTGGGAGGACACAGGAGGGGATGGACAAACAAGGAAGGAGAGAGGGAGGAAGGGAGTGAGGAGGGAGAAAGAGGTGGAGAGAGAGAAAGAGGACAGATGATGAGATGTACAGACATGGAGGGATAGAGAGAGAGAGGGAGGGAGAGCAGGGGGAGAAAGAAAGGGAGGGAGGGAGGGAGGGAGGGAGGGAGGGGGAGAAAGAGAGAGAGAGAGAGAGAGAGAGAGAGAGAGAGAGAGAGAGAGAGAGAGAGAGAGAGAGAGAGGGAGAGATGGGGGAGAGGGATTGAGGGAAGAGTGAAGGGGAGGGAGGGAAAGGGGAGAGGGAGAGATAGAGATACACAGAGAGGGGATCCAGCATCACACTTGTTTGATTGTGTCTGCTCAGTCCAGCTCTGTGTGGAGAACGAAGAGGAGGGGAAAAATGTACATGAACACCACTCTGGAGAATGTGTGTCCCCGTGGCAACGACAAACCATTAGCTCAAACAAGATTGCCTCTTTCATAACAACTCAAAACAAACAGCATCTCTCACTATATCAGCCCACTCAAATAACCTTTCTCCCATTGGCCAAATGAGGTTGTCTGCCTGTCTTCTAGTCTGCCTGTCTCCTATTCTGCCTGTCTCTTAGTCCGCCTGTCTCCTAGTTCGCCTGTCTCCTAGTCCGCCTGTCTCCTAGTGCGCCTGTCTCCTAGTCTGCCTGTCTCCTAGTCCGCCTGTCTCCTAGTCTGTCTACTGATCCAGCTTCAGAGAATACTCATTATAACATGTGATTGGCTGGAAGACAAACAACATCACAAACACACATACAAACAAATGAACAATCACACAGACTGTGTCAGAGACACAAACTCAACCCCTTTAGATTCAACCAAAAGAACCATGGAGATTTTTATCCAACATAGTGATGACTCACTGTGCATACTGTAGTCAATGTTGCTAACCAACAGTGGCCCAATTACACTTTCTATGATGCACAAGTCCAACCATGGATGAATATTCTTGTGTATTTGAATACTCACAGAGGTCAGCTCTGTCCAAGGCTGTAGAACTGGCATTGGGAGTGAATGGGGGTTAGGCTCAGTTGTCAGAGCTGCTGACCCAGTTACACAGCAAACCGAGAGAGAGCGAGAGAGAGAGAGAGAGAGAGAGAGAGAGAGAGAGAGAGAGAGAGAGAGAGAGAGAGAGAGAGAGAGAGAGAGAGAGAGAGAGAGAGAGAGAGAGAGAAAGAGAGAGAGAAAGAGAAAGAGAAAGAGAGAAAGAGAAAGAGAGCGAGAGAGAGAGAGAGAGAGAGAGAGAGAGAGAGAGAGAGAGAGAGAGAGAGAGAGAGCAGGGTAGGAAATCCCATTGTTTGGTGGTCCAGCGTGCGACGTAGAGTAGAACACACCCTGGACCTGGCCAACGATCTGATTACTAATCACTCACAGACAGAACACAGTTCACCCATGACCATGTCGCTATAGAGCCAGTTCACCCAACTATCACAATGCTCTCTGGTGCTGGCTACCTCTCCAACAACATGACACCATGCTCTCTGGTGCTGGATACCTCTCAAACAATATGACACCATGCTCTCTGGTGCTGGATACCTCTCCAACAATATGACACCATGCTCTCTGGTGCAGGCTACCTCTCCAACAACATGACACCATGCTCTCTGGTGCTGGCTACCTCTCCAACAACATGACACCATGCTCTCTGGTGCTGGATACCTCTCAAACAATATGACACCATGCTCTCTGGTGCTGGCTACCTCTCCAACAATATGACACCATGCTCTCTGGTGCTGGATACCTCTCCAACAATATGACACCATGCTCTCTGGTGCTGGCTACCTCTCCAACAATATGACACCATGCTCTCTGGTGCTGGATACCTCTCCAACAACATGACACCATGCTCTCTGGTGCTGGATACCTCTCCAACAATATGACACCATGCTCTCTGGTGCTGGATACCTCTCCAACAATATGACACCATGCTCTCTGGTGCTGGATACCTCTCCAACAACATGACACCATGCTCTCTGGTGCTGGATACCTCTCAAACAATATGACACCATGCTCTCTGGTGCTGGCTACCTCTCCAACAATATGACACCATGCTCTCTGGTGCTGGATACCTCTCCAACAATATGACACCATGCTCTCTGGTGCTGGCTACCTCTCCAACAATATGACACCATGCTCTCTGGTGCTGGATACCTCTCCAACAACATGACACCATGCCTCTCTGGTGCTGGATACCTCTCCAACAATATGACACCATGCTCTCTGGTGCTGGATACCTCTCCAACAATATGACACCATGCTCTCTGGTGCTGGATACCTCTCCAACAACATGACACCATGCTCTCTGGTGCTGGATACCTCTCCAACAATATGACACCATGCTCTCTGGTGCTGGCTACCTCTCCAACAATATGACACCATGCTCTCTGGTGCTGGCTACCTCTCCAACAACATGACACCATGCTCTCTGGTGCTGGCTACCTCTCCAACAATATGACACCATGCTCTCTGGTGCTGGATACCTCTCCAACAATATGACACCTTGCTCTCTGGTGCTGGATACCTCTCCAACAATATGACACAATGCTCTCTGGTGC
Organism: Brachymystax lenok tsinlingensis; assembly: GCA_030435695.1. Taxonomy (NCBI): domain Eukaryota; kingdom Metazoa; phylum Chordata; class Actinopteri; order Salmoniformes; family Salmonidae; genus Brachymystax; species Brachymystax lenok. The sequence continues at coordinate 59,263,821 of CM059814.1, read as the reverse complement.
TGGATACCTCTCCAACAATATGACACCATGCTCTCTGGTGCTGGCTACCTCTCCAACAATATGACACCATGCTCTCTGGTGCTGGATACCTCTCAAACAATATGACACCAAGCTCTCTGGTGCTGGCTACCTCTCCAACAATATGACACCTTGCTCTCTGGTGCTGGCTACCTCTCCAACAATATGACACCATGCTCTCTGGTGCAGGCTACCTCTCCAACAATATGACACCATGCTCTCTGGTGCTGGCTACCTCTCCAACAATATGACACCATGCTCTCTGGTGCTGGCTACCTCTCCAACAATATGACACCATGCTCTCTGGTGCTGGCTGACACTCCAACAATATGACACCATGCTCTCTGGTGCTGGCTACCTCTCCAACAATATGACACCATGCTCTCTGGTGCTGGCTACCTCTCCAACAATATGACACCATGCTCTCTGGTGGCCCTGAATCATGCCTGACTCATGGTCTTGACTGGGGGACGTGGCTCCACCTTTTGTCCTCAACTTCTCTGATGCTTTAACTATAACAAATCATTGCATATTGGACTGAAACGTCATGGTAGTTTTCCTGAGGCTCTGCAGTTATTCAGCATCCACACATCTCAGTTGCTTTAACAACGATCAGTCAAATTCATTGCATATTGAACCGCAAGCCCAGACTTTTTAACGAGATCAACAGTTGGGTGCGTTTGATTAAAAAAATATCAAATTAAATCAAACCGTATGTGTGGTTATGATTCATCCCAAACAGACAGCTGGTACGGTTTGACAACTTGTCTGTGTTACTGTATAAACACCACTAGATATGGGTAACGACAGTATGATACTGTATAAACACCACTAGATATGGGTAATGACAGTATGTTACTGTATAAACACCACTAGATATGGGTAATGACAGTATGTTACTGTATAAACACCACTAGATATGGGTAACGACAGTATGATACTGTATAAACACCACTAGATATGGGTAATGACAGTATGTTACTGTATAAACACCACTAGATATGGGTAATGACAGTATGATACTGTATAAACACCACTAGATATGGGTAATGACAGTATGATACTGTATAAACACCACTAGATATGGGTAACGACAGTATGATACTGTATAAACACCACTAGATATGGGTAATGACAGTATGATACTGTATAAACACCACTAGATATGGGTAAGGACAGTATGTTACTGTATAAACACCACTAGATATGGGTAAGGACAGTATGATACTGTATAAACACCACTAGATATGGGTAACGACAGTATGATACTGTATAAACACCACTAGATATGGGTAATGACAGTATGATACTGTATAACACCACTAGATATGGGTAAGGACAGTATGATACTGTATAAACACCACTAGATATGGGTAACGACAGTATGATACTGTATAAACACCACTAGATATGGGTAACGACAGTATGATACTGTATAAACACCACTAGATATGGGTAAGGACAGTATGATACTGTATAAACACCACTAGATATGGGTAAGGACAGTATGATACTGTATAAACACCACTAGATATGGGTAATGACAGTATGTTACTGTATAAACACCACTAGATATGGGTAAGGACAGTATGATACTGTATAACACCACTAGATATGGGTAATGACAGTATGATACTGTATAAACACCACTAGATATGGGTAAGGACAGTATGACACCTCTGTAAACTGTGTGTTCAGTTTTATGACTTGATGTCACTGTAAATGTCGTTTAGTTCTGGATTCAGGCCAGAAGGACAACATGTGGGTAGTACAGTTTGAAAAACCCTGCTGTGGGTTGACAGTCACAGAGGCTAACGCCTGAAACCAATAAAGTCTGCCTGCCAACCTTGGGCACACATACGCGCACTGTTGCTAGTCGTAAAAGAACAGTTGTGTGTTTGTGTGTTGTGTATGCATGCGTATGTATACTATGCATCTGAAGGACTCTGCAGATTCTGTGCCGTGCGTTTGTGTGCAGAGAGGAATGTGTGTGTCCTGCCAAATCTGTGAGTTAGGTGTGTGTGTGTGTGTGTGTGTGTGTGTGTGTGTGTGTGTGTGTGTGTGTGTGTGTGTGTGTGTGTGTGTGTGTGTGTGCGTGCTTCGGTCCGTGTGTGGGTGTCCTGCCAGAGCGGTGACTAGGAGTGTGCGTGTTGTGACAGAGCAGTAACTAGGAGTAGGTGGGTGACAATAGAAGCTTGGGATTGCAGTCTGCAGTCTTCAGCGCTACCATGGAGACAGAGACAGTTCTAGAACACAGAGAAGTCTTTCATCTAATGCCTCTGCTATGTACTCCTCCCTCCCTTCTCCTGCTATGTACTCCTCCCTCCCTTCTCCTGCTATGTACTCCTCCCTCCCTTCTCCTCCTCTTATTCTTCACTCTTCTTCACCTTTGCTCTCTCTATTCTTCTCTCATTCTCTTTCTCCATTCCTCCAGTCCAAACCCGAATTGTTTTAACACTGCAGGGCACTCACTCCAGCGTCACATACAGTATCACAAAATCATAATCTGAAAACACTAACAGGTACAAAGAATTATGATGATGATTGATGATGACGATGATGATGATGATGATGATGGGTCATACTGTAACTGAATGTTCACTGAGGCATGTCTTTAGTCTGGATTCAACAATGCTGGAAATAATAATATCAGAATTCAGTTGGTGAAGGTTCATAAATAAATCAACAACAAATAGTTTCCTCATCTCTGATACTGTTTGTCCGCGTTTAAATCGTTGCCATGCAAATGACAAGCAAAATATCATCAGTCACGTGACCGGGCAGGTTATAGCAGAGGCACTAGATGTTTTGCTGGTGGTCATTAAACTCCGGTTAGAATCCACCGAGCGCCTGTTCCAATGGAGGAGCGTCTACAACGGACCGGTTGCCTTCGGAAATCTTTTGAGAGAATACATCGTTTTCATTTGACCTCCTCTCTCCTGATGTAAGGATCTACTTTTTGAAAAGACTAGTTTTACTTCCACCCCTTCGCAGCAGTCGCGTACCGCACCGATAACCGATACCCCTCTGATGTCCGCGCGGTAGCAGCAACAACCGCAGCTTCCCCAGACCCCCATCGCGTGCCACTTGCCAATGCAAACCAAGCGTAAGTGGGGAGAAGCGCTCCGTGGGTAAGGACTTGTCAACTTTTATAGCCTATTATTTAATGTCTGCGTAATATAGGTTATTATGCACCACCATTATTCCTATATAATTACTATTCGGGCTTCCAATGTAGACTAATGTGCACGGTGAGCATCGGAGCGAGACTCATTGAGAAGTTCGAGAATAATTCATACCCAGGCAGATTTAAACTGATATCTATAGGCATATGTGAGCGATGGTGAAACAAAATTTCATCAACATTTATAATGCAATAACGTTCGTGTTTTGGACACTGTGTTGATATCGGTTAATAACAAAGTGCAAAGATCATTGTCACTCTTTATCGTGTTATTTTAGCCCGATACATCAAATCGCCAAAGTATTGGCTGACGTCATGGAGATAAGAGATAATCAGAAGAGAAGAGATACTGTTTTTAACTAGACCGTTTGTTTGTTCATAAACCGGGTTCAGGACATTTCTACTGTCCAGGACATGAAGGCCTACAGATAGATGCAAGTAGGCTACTGTAGGCTATAGTTTATACACATTTTCTTATTCAGAATGAGTTCATTCATTGTAGGGTATTACATGTTTATTAATGAACCATCACTTTAGGGGTTGGTGGCCTGATCCTACCACTGTGCTTTACAAACCTAAGCATTTTTACCACGGACAAGCCACCACCCCCCGCTGCTGCAGACTGTCCTACAGCCTGCTGTATTCCTATGGAGAAATCTAGTTGATAGAACCAGTATGATAGACTACTATACAGTTCCTGCTTCCAGTCTGTACAGGGGGCGACTGAGAGAGTGTGTGCATCCCCTATGAAGTGCACTACTTTTGACCAGAACCCCATAAAGAACTGGTCAAAAGTAGTGCACTGTATAGGGAATAGGGTGCCATTTGGGACGTAACCAGACAGTGAGAGTTCCTCCTACTTGACACAGCGAACACAGCATCCTCACCCTCCCAGCCTCTGGAACTTTCCGACCTCTAACCTTTAACCCCACAGGGGAAGGACATTTTTAAGCCATATTAAAACAGTGGAAGTTGTGTAACTGCTTGGCCCGAATTCCACCACAGCTCAAAATTCCTAAGGCAGAAATCTTAGTCCCTTGTGCACACAACCCCCACCCCCACACCCCCCCAGCTCCAGTCTGGTGGCTAAAAATACAATGTAGGGCTCGCTGTGGTCTGGGTTGGAGAATGTTTCCCAGCCGCTGTGACTGACGGTCCAGACATCCGGTCACATTCAGAAGGGCTCTGATCTCTCTGGTCACTGCAGCAGAACTACAGATCTCTCTGGTCCCTTTGGTCACTGACATCACAGTTCACCTGTCTAGGGATTTAGTGACATCACATCTCACCTGTCTAGGGATTTAGTGACATCACATCTCACCTGTATGTTATATTTTTTATTTGGTAAATATTTTCTTAACTCTTCTTGAACTGTACTGTCGGTTAAGGGCTTGTAAGTAAACATTTCACGGTAAGGTCTACACCTGTTGTATTCGGCGCATGTGACAAATAAAGTTTGATTTGATTTCATCTGATCTCACCTGTCTAGGTATTTAGTGACATCACATCTCACCTGTGTAGGTATTTAGTGACATCACATCTCACCTGTCTAGGTATTTAGTGATATCACATCTCACCTGTCCTCTCCCTCTCTCCTCTCCTAGGTCTCCCTCCTCCATGGCCTCTTTTCCCTCCATCCCATCCCCCCTTCCCCTCCTCTCCCTCCTCCTCCTCCTCTCCATCCCTGCAGTGGCTCCTATCCAACCCCAATGGCCACTGCAGCGCGTCCCTGTGGTCTTACCCCAGGTGACAGAGGACCGACCTGCCCCCCACTTCCAGGCTGACGCCCGATTGGACGTCACCTCCCCATGTGACCCGGAATGCCACAAGAAGGCTCCTCCCCCTAGCTACTGGGACCTGCGTAGCATCCTGTCATACGAGACGCTCCATAGCAACGGTCGCCTCACCGAAACCGCCGTGGGGATCTACGGGTACGCCGCCCGCCCCCAGACCACGCCGGCACCGCCTTCCCGGCGCAAACGTCAAATCTTTGGCCATGACGGGCGTTTTAGCATCGTAGGGCAAGACTTCCTGTTGAACTACCCATTCTCGGCGGCAGTCAAGCTGTCCACCGGGTGTTCCGGAACACTGGTGGGCGACCGGCACGTTCTGACCGCCGCCCACTGCGTCCACGACGGGAAGAACTACGTGAAAGGGGCGCAAAAGCTCCGGGTGGGTTTCCTGAAGCCAAAGCAGCGTGACTCTCCCAATCCGGCCTCTGCCACCAATGCATCCAACTCCCATCCATCAACCCCAGATAAGATGAAGTTCCAGTGGATTCGTGCCAAGCGCACCCACGTGCCCAAAGGCTGGATCAAGGGCAACGGCAACGACATCGGAATGGACTACGACTACGCTTTATTAGAGCTCAAGAAGGCCCACAAAAGACGCCACATGAAGCTGGGCGTCTCCCCGCCGGCGAAGCAACTGCCCGGGCGCAGGGTCCAGTTCTCCGGCTATGACAACGACCGGCCGGGTCAGCTGGTCTACCGGTTCTGCCGGGCTGGAGAGGAGACGCCGGACCTTCTCTACCAGCACTGTGATGCCCAGCCCGGGGCCAGCGGCTCGGGGATCTACGCTCGTATGTGGGACAGGAGGCGGCGGCGCTGGGAGAGGAAGGTGATCGGCGTGTTCTCAGGGCACCAGTGGGTGGATCGAGACGGGGCAACGCAGGAGTTTAACGTGGCGGTGAGGGTGACGCCTCTGAAATACGCCCAGATCTGCTACTGGATCAAAGGAAACTATGTAGACTGCCGAGAAGGATGAAGAAGAGGTGGACATGTCATGCACACACACACGAGGAGGATTGATGGAGGAGAAAGTGAAGGGGGTCTTGAACAGTGGACATGTCATTCATACACATGCAGTACACACTTCATCGTGCATTAATGCTGTTTCATTACTAATACATCCATGGTTCTGCATGCAGAGACATCCTCCCAGCACAACTAGAACAACTCACATTTCCATCCAGGAAGTCCTACTGTACATACATACATCCTCACTAACCCTTTCCATCCTACATTAAATAAAATGTACAAATGTATTAACTTACTGCATGATCAACACTGTGCTTTGAAACAGAACTGAAAGGTCTTGTGACTGAGCTTAAGAAGATGGCTTTGACCAGGGACTCCCTGGACCGACGTGTCACGATGGTGAAGAGAACATTTAATGCACTGAAAAGGATGAATTAAAAGGAGGAACAAGAAGACATGATTGGTGGAGAGACAGGAAGAGACAGACGCACGGTTTCACTGCTAATTCTATAGATTGTCAGAGCTCTGTTGGGACATCTCTTTCTCTGTTATTGCCAATGAATGTAACCCTGTCATCAACCAAAGGTGCTACCCTGCTCTTCAAAAATGTAAACTCAAGGTATAGACTGTCAACAGTACAAACTGTTGGGTGTTTCAAATGGACCTGAGTAAAATACCCATTGCTCCTTAGCTCCCTCTGCTGGGCCAAATACAATACTACAGGCCACTTTGATGCGTAGCACCAGTGTTGACTCTGCCATACTGACCCTCAACTACTCAAGATATGCACTTTGTCAAACTTTATGGGTGAGCTATTTTTGTGTTTCAAAAACAATTGTGCAGCAATATATATCTATCAACTTTATAATGCTTTGGAATTAAATGCATTATGTGGTTTTGCAAATCGGTCTTTGTGGTTTCATCTCTTATCTACACGATCTCATGGACAAACAGAAACACATTTCACAAGTCAGTTTAACAGCGTTTACATTTCTTTATTTTCATATTTCAACGGCATAAGAAATGCTCATCGAAAATCCAACACTGTGAGCCATACGACAGCCCATGCCCCCCCACCTCCATCCACCTCACCCACTGAAAATATAAACACACAGCTAACGTTCCAGGTCATCTTTATTGCAGTCATCCTGCACATATCAGATCTCACGACATCTCAGGAACCACATTCATTTGATATAGCAATCTGCTGAGAGGCGCCTACAACAAGACTGCATTAAAAGACGCCGTGGAACGTGCCCATGGACAAACATGATCATACAGGCAACCTGGGATTTTGGCACGTTGATAAAACATGAATCATTCTAGATCAGCTGCTCATAGAAATAGAACAAAATAGAATAGATGAATGGACAGTTATGGCACTAGAACCCATCTCACGTCATCATCTGGGACTCTCAACAAGGCAAGCTGTTTAAAATAACACTGCTAGCAGCTGAGCACAACTTGTAGCATTGAAGATACCAAGTGTAATTTAATTTAAAGCACACACTGGAAAGTAAAGCACATACATATGTCTGCACATTCAATGCAGTTTGTGTCCCATCTAGAAAAACAGCCATGCAATCTGTTGCGGTGGTGGTGTCCATTCTATTCAGACTATATCTATGTTTTTCGCTTCTCAGGCACAGTGAAATGAAGAGCGGCTATTTGTGGTAAATTAATGACCTGAATGAACATGACACTGCAAAGAAGACATTAGGCCTGTCCCAAATTATACCCTGTTCCCTTGTTAGATTACTTGTTAGATACTACTGCATGGTCGGAACTAGAAGCACAAGCATTTCGCTACACTCGCATTAACATCTGCTAACCATGTGTATGTGACAAATAACATTTGATTTGATTTGATATAGTACACTACTTTTAACCTGGGCTAATAAGGCTCTGGTCAAAAGCTGTGCACTATGTAGGGAATTGGGTGCCATTTGGGACATGTCCTACAGGCACCAGAGTCAGCGCTCATGGCCAAACTGCAGACAGTCTCACTACGAAACAAATCCTAATAAAACACAGTAAAGGGAGGAATAGGTTCTCTAAAGAGGCAGTGTGCAGGGAGAGGCGGGCTCTCCTCAGTCGCTTCCTTGATTGGCCAACCGAGCCAAAGTCTCTTCCTTGATTGGCCGTCGGCGCCATAGTCTATCCCTCTGATTGGCTCTGAAGCCTTCGTTAAACATCTTTGGTTGGTGGAAGTCGGAACGCGGTGAGCATAGGAGGAGCTTAGCACAGCGCGTGGCCTCATGGCATCAGGAACAACTCACTCTCTCCCATCCAATCGCTTTGCACCATGAGGCAACAACAAACATCACATGACAATACTACTGTAATGCCCTGTGTTACTTTTGAAACAGTATACAAAATAAAATATTATTTAAATAGGTATAAACATTGCATGAAAAATAGAACCGTATCAAAACAATGAGTTCACAGTCAGTCCCTCCCACCCCACTGCTGCACCCCCTCTCTCACCTCCACCCCTTCCATCCGTCCCTCCTGACAGCCATAGTTGCAGGGAGGCTAGGGAGTATCCGAACCCACGTCCCCCAGCTCCAGAAGCCTCTCCTGGGGTGTCACTGGGCCTTAAGCCCCAGGCCGTTGGTGACGGTGCTGTTGGTAGTGCTGGAGCCTGTACTGGAGGTAACAGGGTAGGAGTAGGCCTTGCCCAGCACGATGCGGTCCCGGAGCAGCTTGAAGAGGACGTAGTAGTTACAGAACAGGATGAGGCCCAGGGACAGGGTGTGGTTCCAGCTTTCAGAGCGGAGCAGGGAGTACAGCTGGTACAGGACCACGCTAGACTCGATCCAGATCAACAGGTTCAGGATCCGCAGGGGCTTGTGGAAAAGGAACTACAACACAATAAATAATATCACAGTTGGTACTTATTTTCTAAACATGTATAGTTCCACTTTCAGATGAAGAGAAATGTGAAGGCAGGGACTCACGTAAAACCTAGCGTGGGAGATGTCTGAGGGCAGGGCCACGTTGTAGGGTCCTACAGCCTTGTACAGGCTACGACTGTGACGGACCAGCACCCCCTGGGGCCAGACTGTACTCTCAGACCACCTGCAACACACAATGAAAAGGTGGACATTGATCCTCCAGCCGACACTCAGATCAAATGGAGCCCTGGCTAGAAGAGCAGGCAGCGGTGTGGTGGACAGCAGGGTGGCTAACCCTCTTCCTGGAGACACGCTCCTTATATGCAGGGCTTTACTCCATCCCTGCTCTAACGCACCTGCTGGAGTCCTGAAGACCAGTTGATTAGAGTCAGATGTGTTGGAACAAAAGCCTGCATATGGCTAGCTCTCCAGGAGAACCGGTTGGGTTACGTACTGACATACAGGTGCTGTGGGGTGTGTGTGTGGACCACCTACACGTGCTGTGGGGCGTTGCTGTAGAAGTGTGTGTGGGGACCACCTACACGTGCTGTGGGGCGTTGCTGTAGAAGTGTGTGTGTGTGTGGGGACCACCTACACGTGCTGTGGGGCGTTGCTGTAGAAGTGTGTGTGTGTGGACCACCTACACGTGCTGTGGGGCGTTGCTGTAGAAGTGTGTGTGTGTGTGTGGACCACCTACACGTGCTGTGGGGCGTTGCTGTAGAATCCGTGCTCCAGCTTCTGCCAGCGCCCCAGGTGGGCTGCCGAGCGGTGTAGCAGGTCACAGTAGCTGGGAGGTAACAGCTGGCTCATCAGCATCACAAACGCATTGATCCACACCATGATCAGGTGCTCACAGGACCAGCGCATGTCATAGTACTGGGTACTCTGTAGGGGGAGAGAAGACCACGGTTTAGGGTTCAAGGGCTTAACACAACGGCAGGAGACGGCACCAAGGATACCTGGAGACCGATGGAGGAAACTGAACATACAAACACCAGGGGAGATGAGTACCAGGAGGGTTGACAGTTCATTGGATAACGGGAAGGGGAGATGAGTACCAAGAGGGTTGACAGTTCATTGGATAACGGGGAGGGGAGATGAGTACCAGGAGGGTTGACAGTTCATTGGATAACGGGGAGGGGAGATGAGTACCAGGAGGGTTGACCGTTCCTTGGATAACGGGAAGGGGGGATGAGTACCAGGAGGGTTGACCGTTCCTTGGATAACGGGGAGGGGGGATGAGTACCAGGAGGGATGACCGTTCCTTGGATAACGGGGAGGGGAGATGAGTACCAGGAGGGTTGACCGTTCCTTGGATAACGGGAGGGAGATGAGTACCAGGAGGGTTGACCGTTCCTTGGATAACGGGGAGGGGAGATGAGTACCAGGAGGGTTGACCGTTCCTTGGATAACGGGGAGGGGAGATGAGTACCAGGAGGGTTGACCGTTCCTTGGATAACGGGGAGGGGAGATGAGTACCAGGAGGGATGACAGTTCATTGGATAACGGGGAGGGGAGATGAGTACCAGGAGGGTTGACCGTTCCTTGGATAACGGGAAGGGGAGATGAGTACCAGGAGGGTTGACCGTTCCTTGGATAACGGGAAGGGGAGATGAGTACCAGGAGGGTTGACCGTTCCTTGGATAACGGGGAGGGGAGATGAGTACCAGGAGGGTTGACAGTTCATTGGATAACGGGGAGGGGAGATGAGTACCAGGAGGGTTGACAGTTCATTGGATAACGGGGAGGGGAGATGAGTACCAGGAGGGTTGACAGTTCATTGGATAACGAGGAGGGGAGGAAAAGGAGAGCAGCAACCTGCTAGAGGGAGGGAGAGAGAGATAGAGAGGGAGTGTGACGTAGTAACAGTTAGTATCTTGATGAAGCAGAGGAAGTCTACGTAGTAAGGGTTAGAGTTAGTACCTTGATGAAGCAGAGGGGGAGGAAGGCTACGTAGTAAGAGTTAGTACCTTGATGAAGCAGAGGAAGTCTACGTAGTAAGGGTTAGAATTAGTACCTTGATGAAGCAGAGGGGGAGGAAGGCTACGTAGTAAGAGTTAGAGTTAGTACCTTGACGAAGCAGAGGGGGAGGAAGGCTACGTAGTAAGAGTTAGTACCTTGACGAAGCAGAGGGGGAGGAAGGCTACGTAGTAAGGGTTAGAGTTAGTACCTTGACGAAGCAGAGGGGGAGGAAGGCTACGTAGTAAGAGTTAGTACCTTGATGAAGCAGAGGGGGAGGAAGGCTACGTAGTAAGGGTTAGAGTTAGTACCTTGACGAAGCAGAGGGGGAGGAAGGCTACGTAGTAAGAGTTAGTACCTTGACAAAGCAGAGGGGGAGGAAGGCTACGTAGTAAGGGTTAGAATTAGTACCTTGACGAAGCAGAGGGGGAGGAAGGCTACGTAGTAAGAGTTAGTACCTTGACGAAGCAGAGGGGGAGGAAGGCTACGTAGTAAGGGTTAGAGTTAGTACCTTGATGAAGCAGAGGGGGAGGAAGGCTACGTAGTAAGGGTTAGAGTTAGTACCTTGACGAAGCAGAGGGGGAGGAAGGCTACGTAGTAAGGGTTAGGGTTAGTACCTTGACGAAGCAGAGGGGGAGGAAGGCTACGTAGTAAGGGTTAGGGTTAGTACCTTGACGAAGCAGAGGGGGAGGAAGGCTACGTAGTAAGGGTTAGAGTTAGTACCTTGACGAAGCAGAGGGGGAGGAAGGCTACGTAGTAAGGGTTAGAGTTAGTACCTTGACGAAGCAGAGGGGGAGGAAGGCTACGTAGTAAGCGCTGAACAGGGAGTTGAAGAGGACTTCCTTGATGCGGCGGTTGAAATCACTCCGGAGTTCCTCCACCTCACTGCGGATGAGTTCTGGAGACGGGGGCTGGGGACAGGTGTGGTGGGGGATGTGGCCTGGAGTGGAAAACTGCTCTCTCAGGTTCTCCCTTAGTAATGCTAGGAAGTCCTTAGGCCTGGAGGGAGAAGAGAGAAGTAAGAATTATCTAGGATCAGTCTTGTCATAATGGAATAAGACTACATGGACAGGGGAGACCAGGGTCCCGTATCCACAAAGTATCTCAGAGTAGAAAATTGGTGGTAAGTGCTGAGAATAGACATTTGACTCCTACTCTAATGGGTAAAAATATTTGACTCCTACTCTTATGGGTAAAAATATTTGACTCCTACTCTTATGGGTAAAAATATTTGACTCCTACTCTAATGGGTAAAAATATTTGACTCCTACTCTTATGGGTAAAAATAAAAAGCTATGCATGAACCCTCTTTATTAATAAGAGTCACGCCCTAGGCCCCTGTCCACAAAGCATCTCAGAAAATGCCCTAGGCCCCTGTCCACAAAGCATCTCAGAAAATGCCCTAGGCCCCTGTCCACAAAGCATCTCAGAAAATGCCCTAGGCCCCTGTCCACAAAGCATCTCAGAAAATGCCCTAGGCCCCTGTCCACAAAGCATCTCAGAAAATGCCCTAGGCCCCTGTCCACAAAGCATCTCAGAAAATGCCCTAGGTCCCAGTCCACAAAGCATCTCAGAAAATGCCCTAGGCCCCTGTCCACAAAGCATCTCAGAAAATGCCCTAGGCCCCTGTCCACAAAGCATCTCAGAAAATGCCCTAGGCCCCTGTCCACAAAGCATCTCAGAAAATGCCCAAGGTCCCAGTCCACAAAGCATCTCAGAAAATGCCCTAGGTCCCAGTCCACAAAGCATCTCAGAAAAAGTCCTAGGCCCCAGTCCACAAAGCATCTCAGAAAAGGTCCTAGGCCCCAGTCCACAAAGCATCTCAGAAAAGGTCCTAGGCCCCAGTCCACAAAGCATCTCAGAAAAAGGTCCTAGGCCCCAGTCCTAGGAATCCTGTTAAAACCTGTTTTAAGAGAACAAACCTCCCAGCTCAGAGTCGGTTTAGGATGATGTTAAGACGCTGACTCTGAGCCAAAATCAAGTCATGAAAGTTGATCTCAGCTGGTAATCACGACAGTTTGAGGTACCACAAAGGAAAGATAGTGATGACGCTCATTAACCAAGTTGCAAATTATTTGATTTATTAGAATCCCGAATAGCCAATGGTGAAAGCTAGTCTTCCTGGGGTCCGACACATAACGATACATTTAAAACATTAACATGCAGTGTGTGCATTATCAGCTCTATCTATCTATCAGCCATCTATCTATCAGCTCCACATGTCAGTAAATACACACAACAAGTAGGTCACATGGGGAGAGGCGTTGTGCCGTGAGGTGTTGCTTTATTTGTTTTTTGAAACCAGGTTTGTGGTTCACTTGCGCTATATGAGATGGAAGGGAGTTCCATGCACTCATGGCTCTGTATAATACTGTATGTTTCCTTGAATTTGTTCTGGACCTGGGGACTGTGAAATGACCCCTGGTGGCATGTCTGGTGGGGTACGAGTGTGTGTCTCACGGCGTATCACATTTAACAAACCAAACATTCAAATACCGTTATAGAAGGTAAAGTAAAAACCCAAACCGGTCCGTGCATCAATACCGGTATATCGTAAAATACAGTATACCACCCAGCAGTAGCAGTCAGTTTTTCCTCAACTCTTTAGTCAAGAGAGACTGGCATGCATAGTTTTAATATTATCCCTCTGGTTACACTGAAGAGCAAGATGTTCTGCTCTGTTCTGGACCAGCTGCAGCTTAACTAGGTCTTTCTTTGCAGCACTTGACCACACGACTGGACAATAATCAAGATAAGATCAAACTAGAGCCTGCAGAACTTAGTTAGTTTTAGAGATGTACAGGACTAGTTTATTACTGGCCACCTATTCCAAAACAGACTGCAACTCTTCATTAGCTGTGGCTGCTGATGTGTATATGGTTCAGCATACATGGACAAACATGCTTTGTTTAATGCCAGGTCATTGGCCACACTTTACATGGTTGACATTAGAGAAGCTTCCATTAAATAAAACCCTTTGAGATCTATTAGATATATAACTCTGAATCCACAATATGACAGGTTGAAAAGTCATAACACATAAGTTCAATAATATCAAAGGCTGCACTGAAATCTAACAGTACAGTTCTGACAATCTTCTTATTATCAATTTCTTTCAACCAATCAGTCATTTGTGTCAGTGCAGCACATGTTGAGTGCCCTTAAGCATTCTGAAAGTCTGTTGTTAAATTGTTTACAGAGAAACAGCATTGTATTTGGCCAAAAACAATTTTCCTAACAGTTTGGTAAGATCTGGCAGCCAGCTGATAGGTCTGCTGTTAGAACCAGTAAAAGCCGCTTTACCAGTCTTGGGTAGCGGAATGACTGGCTTCCCCCCAGTCCCGAGGGCAAAGACTTTCCTCTAGGCTCAGATTAAAGACATGACAGATAGGAGTGGCTATAGAGTCAGCGACCATCCTCAGTAGCTTTCCATCTAAGTTGTCAATGCCAGGAGGTTTGCCATTATTGATCGATAACAATAATTATTCTACCTCACCCACACTAACTTCACAAAATGTTCTTTAATTCTTAGTTTTTTTTATGCATGAATACGATGGCTCACTGTTCGTTGTTGGCATTTCCTGCCTACGTTTGCCCATTTTGCCATTAAGTAATCATTAAAATAATTGGCAACATCCAATGATGGAGAATAATCAACCGCTGTGAACCCAATAGCATGTGTCAGACATCCACGGTCAATGTGACTGTACATTAAAACATTGCAATGATAAAACGTTTGATTTCATTTTCCCATGACACCATCACTTCCTTCTCTTAATTGTGGATGATTATGTTGGCAAGCATAACCAGTTTCTAACCAATTCTGATCATGTATGATAATGTTGCATACAATGTTTGAAAGGTCTAGAATTATTGTCGCCTCCCGAGTGGCACAGCGGTCTAAGGTACTGCATCACAGTGCTAGCTGAGCCACTAGAGATCCTGGTTCTAGTCCAGGCTCTATCTCAGCGGTCTAAGGCACTGCATCACAGTGCTAGCTGAGCCACTAGAGATCCTGGTTCTAGTCCAGGCTCTATCTCAGCGGTCTAAGGCACTGCATCACAGTGCTAGCTGAGCCACTAGAGATCCTGGTTCTAGTCCAGGCTCCATCTCAGAGGTCTTCGCCTCTCCCGAGTCCGTACGGGAGTTGCAGCGATAAGACAAGACTAACTACCAATTGGAAATCAATAAATTGGGGAGAAAAAGGGGTACATTTTTGTAATAAAAATTACAAATGAAACTAATTTTGCATTTAAGTCTAGATTTATGGATTTATCATACAGAAATATCAAAAACATTCTTTCAACAACTCCAAATCAATTGCCTGTCTATGGCACAGGTACCACTGACTCACTGCCCTTTTCTATTATCAAGAAGCTTGCTTTAAAATAATAATTCTAATAATAAAGAAGAAGCCTGCTGGTAACTCTTAATTGATTAGGACAGCTCATGAGGTGTTCTAAAGATCTGTCAACTAGGTGGCACTCTTATGACTAGAGGCTTCATGCATAGCCTGTATTCTGAACCATTAGAGCAGGAAATGTCTATTCTCAGCACTTAAGACCAATGTTCTACTCCGAGCCACTTTGTGGATACGGGGCCAGCACTCCTACTGCGATTATTAATACAGACCCAGAAATAGAACAGGTAAGACGTAAACCAAGTATTCTTCTGTCTTATTCAGTTTCATTCTTTTTTTAAATGACACTATTATTGCATTTATCAAAACATCACATGACAGGAATATCACATTGTTGTCTCTTTGCAGTGTACTCTCTATGGTACTTCAAATACCCACTATTTAGGTGGGGTGTCGGATAAAAAGACACTAAACTCACACAATCAAATAGAGGAATCTGTCCCAGGCTGTGAGAGAGAAGAAATCAAGAAGACTTCCTGACTGCCTCTGATTCCACCCACTTCACAGGGAACTTTTATTGCCAGTTTTTAAGTCAATGTTCTGTCCCCCACTCTGACCAGAAGGGTGTGTTTGGCTGGGGGAGAGAACATTGGAAGTCTGTTGTTTATTTGTTTACCTGAATATGGCGAGTGTGTGTGTTTACCTGAAGAAGGGCCCGTGGGACAGGTCCTGGTCTGAGTAACCACAGTCTGAAGGCACTGGCTGGGCCCTGCTCTCCTGATGGAAGCAACACAGGGGAACATACACCCCAAACCTGACACACAGAGAGACAGGGATGAGAGAGGAGAGGAGAGAGAGGAGACTCACAGAGACACACAGAGAGACAGGGATGAGAGAGGAGAGGAGAGAGAGGAGACTCACAGAGACACACAGAGAGACAGGGATGAGAGAGGAGAGGAGACTCACAGAGACACACAGAGAGACAGGGATGAGAGAGGAGAGGAGACTCACAGAGACACACAGAGAGACAGGGATGAGAGAGGAGAGGAGAAAGAGGAGAGGAGAAAGTAGACAACGGTGAATACGGCGATCATGGTGATCAACTAGATAACGGTGAATACGGCGATCATGGTGATCAACTAGATAACGGTGAATACGGCGATCAACTAGATAACGGTGAATACGGCGATCATGGTGATCAACTAGATAACGGTGAATACGGCGATCATGGTGATCAACTAGATAACGGTGAATACGGCGATCATGGTGATCAACTAGATAACGGTGAATACGGCGATCATGGTGATCAACTAGATAACGGTGAATACGGCGATCATGGTGATCACCTAGATAACGGTGAATACGACATGGTGATCACCAGATAACTGATCATGGTGATCACCTAGATAACGGTGAATACGACATGGTGATCACCTAGATAACGGTGAATACGACATGGTGATCACCTAGATAACGGTGAATACGACATGGTGATCACCTAGATAACGGTGAATACGACATGGTGATCACCTAGATAACGGTGAATACGACATGGTGATCAACTAGATAACGGTGAATACGACATGGTGATCAACTAGATAACGGTGAATACGACATGGTGATCAACTAGATAACGGTGAATACGGCATGGTGATCAACTAGATAACGGTGAATATGACGATCATGGTGATCAACTAGATAAGGGTGAATATGGCATGGTGATCAACTAGATAACGGTGAATACGGCATGGTGATCAACTAGATAACGGTGAATACGACGATCATGGTGATCAACTAGATAACGGTGAATACGACGATCATGGTGATCAACTAGATAACGGTGAATACGACGATCATGGTGATCAACTAGATAAGGGTGAATACGACGATCATGGTGATCAACTAGATAAGGGTGAATACGACGATCATGGTGATCAACTAGATAAGGGTGAATACGACGATCATGGTGATCAACTAGATAACGGTGAATATGGCATGGTGATCAACTAGATAACGGTGAATACGACATGGTGATCAACTAGATAACGGTGAATACGACATGGTGATCAACTAGATAACGGTGAATACGACATGGTGATCAACTAGATAATGGTGAATATGACATGGTGATCAACTAGATAATGGTGAATATGACATTGTGATCAACTAGATAATGGTGAATACGACATGGTGATCAACTAGATAATGGTGAATATGACATGGTGATCAACTAGATAATGGTGAATATGACATGGTGATCAACTAGATAACGGTGAATACGACATGGTGATCAACTAGATAACGGTGAATACGACATGGTGATCAACTAGATAACGGTGAATACGACATGGTGATCAACTAGATAACGGTGAATACGACATGGTGATCAACTAGATAATGGTGAATATGACATGGTGATCAACTAGATAATGGATAACAATAAAATACACTGCACTACTTCCCAGTACATTCACCATCTCTGAATAACAATAACACACTGCACTACTTCCCAGTACATTCACCATCTCTGAATAACAATAACACACTGCACTACTTCCCAGTACATTCACCATCTCTGAATAACAATAACACACTGCACTACTACATTCACCATCTCTGAATAACAATAACACACTGCACTACTTCCAATAACACACTGCACTACTTCCCAGTACATTCACCATCTCTGAATCAAATCACTAGATTACCACACACTGAAACCTCAGGTAACTCCGCTCTCTGAACACTCTGAAACCTCAGGTAACTCCGCTCTCTGAACACTCTGAAACCTCAGGTAACTCCGCTCTCTGAACACTCTGAAACCTCAGGTAACTCCGCTCTCTGAACACTCTGAAACCTCAGGTAACTCCGCTCTCTGAACACTCTGAAACCTCAGGTAAATCCGCTCTCTGAACACAGCCACTCACGGGTATCCAAGGAAGAGCAGGTTGAGCACCGAGTGGTTCTTGAACAGGTTGACCAGTGTCCAACAGAGAACCCAGCCACACAGAGTGAGGAGGCTGAGCCGTGCTGCGATCAGAACCACGTACCGTACCAAGGAACATGGACTGGTCTGAGACGCCTGGGGGGACACACAGACAGACAGACAAACACACGCACAGGTTAGAGGTTACACAAACACAATCCACCGACAGACAGGACAATCAACCACAATGCATTGCTACACACTAAGCTCTTAACTCTGACATAACAAGACTACAATCCTCAATACAAAGCTGCCACAAGTCAGTCAAACAAACACACACACACACACACACACACACACACACACACACCCCTGGCCAGAGTCCAGACAACAATACTGAGCCAGCCACACACTAACGATGCAACTAGGAGGATCAGCGTAGGCCTAAATACTAGAAACAAGTTCACTCCCATCCCTACTACTACACCACAAAACATGATTCAACGAGTTTAGAAACAGCTGATAAATAGGCAGATAAAGTTGAGGAAGGGAGAGATGTAGAAAGATAGAGAGAGAAGACAGGAGAGAGAGAGAGAGAGGTAAAAAGAGAGAGAAAGAAGAGGTAGAAAGAGAGAGAGAGGTAGAGAGAGAGATATAGAATGAGAGACACCTCTGACACTATAGTCCACACCAGTCTCCTGGCCAGCATCACTGTGATGAAGATAGCCAGGTGGTAGTCCATCAGATGGAAGTTCTGCAGAGAGGAGACAACAAACAGACTGAAGGTGTGTGTGTGTGTGAACTCACCAGAGATATGCATCTGTGTGTGTGTGTGTGTGTGTGTATACACTACTACTCACCAGAGAGGTGGAGGCAGCAGGGTGACTATAAGGGTACCACCACACAGTCCTGTAGATATTAATATACTGAACAAACAGCGCCACCAGCAGATAAAGGAACAGCAGGAACTCAAACAGCAGGCTGCTGTCCAATGGGAGGTCAGGGATCCGGGAGTGACGGACGGGTTCCGGCGTGATGAGGGCCGAGAGGGGCGGGGCAGAGAGACCCACACAGTTACTGCTCCTGGAGGGAGGGGCATAGAGAGAAGCTGAGGTTACTGGTGTGTTGTGGTTCTGGAGTAGCCTTTAGCTTGAGTGTTATAGCGTGCTGAGAGTCTGAGTCCGCCAGACTACTCCCTGGAGAATGAGTCCGCCAGACTACTCCCTGGAGAATGAGTCCGCCAGACTACTCCCTGGAGAATGAGTCCGCCAGACTACTCCCTGGAGAATGAGTCCGCCAGACTACTCCCTGGAGAATGAGTCCGCCAGACTACTCCCTGGAGAATGAGTCCGCCAGACTACTCCCTGGAGAATGAGTCCGCCAGACTACTCCCTGGAGAATGAGTCCGCCAGACTACTCCTAGAGAAGGAGTTTACCAGACTACTCCTGGAGAATGCAGGAATGTGATTAACAGTGAGGGAAAGGAGAACATGTTGTGGCGAGAAAAGAACAGAACTGAACAATGGAAGTGAAATGATCTCTATGCCTCTTCCTCCTCGGTGTTGATCTGAGCTGGCATACCTTCTTCCTCCTCCTCAGAGGAGGTGTGGTATTAATAATCTGACTCCACCCCCCTCACTCACACCAATCATCTATTTGACAAACTAACACTAATTCTGTTAGAATATTACATTGCAGTCAGGGCGGGAAGGAAGAAGCTATGACCTTCTCATGGTAGATGCAGGCAGTAACATTTAAAAAAAAGAATGTGTGATCAAATAGCCTAGGCCTACACATTTAACTTCCCATAAGGCTTGGCTCAATGAATCATGTAGGCCTGTTTGTGTTTGGGGGGGTAGGAGGGTTAGGTCTGCTTGTTGTAGTACAGTACTGTACCCCATCTGTGTGTGTGTTAGGGTTGTCGACAGTGTATCTGTGTTCGTATCCTAACCTGTTTCTGAGTCCGTTGCCGTTGCTGAGGCTGCCCCCCACCAGAGTCTGTAGGGAGGGCAGAGCAGTGCGGCTCAGCTGTTGTCTACTTGGCCCCCTGCGGCCCCCGGGCATGGCCAGGCACCACCTCAACACCCCCTGCTACTGCCTCTCCACCTAGACCCAGAGACCAGCACCACCTCACTGCCCGGCCCAACACAGCCAGGCCACTGGAGAGACGGACAGAGAGAGAACAACAACAACAACGTCAGGGTCATGTTCATTAGGCACAACACGTTAGAAAACAGAGACAACAGGGAGGTAGAATACTATCTGAACTTGTGCACATTGCAACCCGTTTTGTTATGGTGTGTGCTCTAATGAACACAACCCAGGTGCACTAAAGAACAGTCCCAACAGAGGACAGAATGTGTACACACACGTTGCAGATAGACGTCTCCTGAAAAAACATGCCATGAATGAGTCGCTACTCTACTCATCAGAGAGACACGTAGGATGATATGACGTAGGATAAACAATGTATTTCTGTCTAAACCTTCCAGAACATGGTGTCCTACTGAATGCAGCCCTGGGAAAGATGGTGTCAAAAGGCAAGACTAGGACAGTCAATAGAACAGAGGTATGGGAACAGGTTTAGTCCTGGGCTAGGTTACTGGTAGGACATCACCACCATAGTCAAGCACCCAGGGTCATGCAACACTACATAAGACTACATCCTCAGACTGATCACACACAGGCATCACACAGGCAGACAGGCATCACACAGGCAGGCAGACAGGCATCACATAGGCAGACAGAAAGGCATCACAGACAGACAGGCATCATACACATAGACAGACAGGCATCATACACACAGACAGACAGGCATCATACACACAGACAGACAGGCATCATACACACAGACAGACAGGCATCATACACACAGACAGACAGACAGGCATCATACACACAGACAGACAGGCTTGACACAGACAGACAGGCTTGACACAGACAGACAGGCTTGACACAGACAGACAGGCTTGACACAGACAGACAGGCTTGACACAGACAGACAGGCTTGACACAGACAGACAGGCTTGACACAGACATCACACAGACAGACAAACATCAAACAGACAGAAAAACAGACAGGCATCACACACAGACAGACATCACACACAGACAGACAGGCATCGCATGCATGTACAAGCACACAGTCATCAAACACACTTACAATAGCAGCCAGGTGAGAGACAACACCGTAGCTACTATAGATGCCACAGTTATAGAACAAGAGATAAGCAAACCAGGTAATCACAATTGTCTTTGTCTGTCTGTCTGTCTGTCTGTCTGTGTGTGTATGGATAATGGAGGAGCTTCCTAGTGGCTGTACATAGGCTAATGTATAGTTTGCTGGAACAATCCACACACACAGCCATTCCATTAAGGGAGATTGAACAGAAAGGAGTTAGTGAGAGACAGACAATGCCCACAACCACAAAACAAAGGTAGCTAGCTAGTCCTGTACACTAAACCTTGATAACTGGAAGAGCAGGGAAGGGATGCTAAGGTGCCAGTCAACTGAGACTAGCTAGGCTGTCCTTCCATGTACTAATGTCTCTGGTGATGATGAGTGATAATGGTTAGAAAAACATACAACTTATCCATGCCCGCATCAGATCAGAGTAGCCTATCTGCAAACATAGCTAGCTCCAGTTCTCAGGCAACACTTTGTTAAGCATGACTGTACTGTATGTAGTGTTGTATCGAAACTGAAGTTTTTCCAACAGCAAAATGCGGAAACTGCCCAGATCAGAAGGCAATCGCAGTAAAGTAACGGCTTCATGACGGTTCGTGGTAAACTGTGGCTGATGGAATGGAAACTGTTACAATATTATAGGCAGCTGTTACACAAGTCTGACACTTGATTTCTAAATACTTTCTAACTAGCTGAACATTCAAGATGAAACACTCTCATAGAAGTTGAAAAGTTGTATTTTCAAGACACGTAGCTAGCTAAACACATGCCGTACCTACTACACATTTAACTAGATATGTATATGCAACTTGTAGCTAGTTAGTTATTTGGACATGATCGAACTGTTATTTGTTATTATAGAGGAGAAACGAGACAACGTAGCGGATTGATCATTTCACACGGGGAAGTTGACTAGCCTGGGTAGCTACATGATGTTTCATTTGATGTATTGTATACAACAACAGCTATCTAACTAGCCAGCCGTGCAGGAATGAAACGGAATACTCACACAACATCGACAGAGAGCGGATGGTGTGGACACGGATGCATCAGTCAACTGTGGCTTGACAAGCCGAGACAGGAGCGACCGTTTCTCTCGTCTTAAACGGGAATATATTCATAGGCTTTAACGGGGACGGGACGTGTGCTGCTTCTAAACACACACAGCGTTATCTCGCTGCACCTCCAACAGTAGACATGCGGTTAAACCGAGTGTGTCTGCAGTGCAACAGTCTCTAGCTACGGTCACCAGCTACAGGATCTAGCTACCGTCACCGGCTACAGGATCTAGCTACCGTCACCAGCTACAGGATCTAGCTACCGTCACCGGCTACAGGATCTAGCTACCGTCACCAGCTACAGGATCTAGCTACCGTCACCAGCTACAGGATCTAGCTACCGTCACCAGCTACAGGATCTAGCTACCGTCACCAGCTACGGACCAGCAGCACACGGAGACCGACGTGGCAAAGCGACGCCTGGGTGGCGAGAACGTCATCGTTCATGCGACGTGTTCTTCAGCCACGCAGCCGCACATGAATTCGGTGACGAATATTTACACAAATTGTACAATCCTCTTGCGAAGCAGTGGCTTTTCAAGTCAACATTTTCAACACAGGGCAAATTATGTTAAATAAAAAATATGCATTTAATTCCTGCTAACTTTGTTATGTTGAATACATTATCACAAGCGAGTATGACATCCCATGGCACACATCTTATGGATGGCCTTTGACCTACATGTAATTTGACTCAAATAAATTGTCAATTTGTCTTTACCTTGCCTTGAGCTAATCTGATCACAACACATAGGTGATCCTATATAGGTCAGAAGCAGGCTGTCTGTGTAACTTACTGGACAGCTTCCAGTGTCTGTGTGACCTATAGGCCAGCCTGTTGGGGGACAGTGTGTGAGTGTGTCATTTGCCTCCAGCATGTTTGAAATGGGAAACAGTTGGGTGAAGAAGACACCTGTACACAAAGGTATCTATAAAATTACTTTATTTAAAACATTTCCTTCATTGTCCCCAAGAGGGAGTAACTTATACCACCACCATTTACTATCCAGAGCCATCAAATCATATACAATAATACAGCGGTGGTCTTCACATCAACGCCTCGTTCCCCCTGAGGAGATGGTGGTGGTTGGGCTTTCTCACAGCATCAACGCCTCGTTCCCCCTGAGGAGATGGTGGTGGTTGGGCTTTCACACAGCATCAACGCCTCGTTCCTGAGGAGATGGTGGTGGTTGGGCTTTCACACAGCATCAACGCCTCGTTCCCCTGAGGAGATGGTGGTGGTTGGGCTTTCACACAGCATCAACGCCTCGTTCCCCTGAGGAGATGGTGGTGGTTGGGCTTTCACACAGCATCAACGCCTCGTTCCCCCTGAGGAGATGGTGGTGGTTGGGCTTTCACACAGCATCAACGCCTCGTTCCCCCTGAGGAGATGGTGGTGGTTGGGCTTTCACACAGCATCAACGCCTCGTTCCCCCTGAGGAGATGGTGGTGGTTGGGCTTTCACACAGCATCTGTCTTTGCTCATTTCCCTCACATGTTAAATATCGGGAGCCATATCGATACCTACATTACTGAATATTCACAAGTCAAGATGTCCAGACAGAGCGTACAAACTATTTACATGTACAGCATGTAGAAAAGGGACCTGAGTGATCATGGTGTACAAGCCTACAAACAGGAAACATATTTTGTTTTCTGGTTTACTTTTGACAAACAATTAAATAAGGCATATTATTATTATTCTCATCTGTTAACAATGTTATGGCAATGATACAAATAAAATGTAAAATATAAAACCAAAATACCCTTCAAAAACGTCAGCATAAGATATGTGTAGTAACTTCAAAAACCTTCAAGAAATTGTAAACGTTCTAGAGTATGAATCTGGAAAATCAGATCGACATGTCGAATTGCATGCCGCCAGCTATCATTTGTGCTTTCTAAGTCTTTCAAATGTTGTCATTCATTTCTCTGGTTTAGTCCTTTCTTTCCCCGTTAGGACAATACAAGATGGAGAGATGGAAACAGAGAAGGGGAAGGAGGACAACATGGCTGATGACCAAAGACATTTGCTTAGCTCATTCATATGATGTCATTCATCCCTCTGTTTCCCCATTAGAAGAGCACACTATGAGGAGACAGAGAGAAAGAGGGTGGAGGAGGACATGACAGTGTGACCTGAGACAATTGCTTAGCTCTGCACAATTACCCAACCTCCCCTCTTTCTACAGTCTCTGATTTCCCAATGCTGAGACTTTCAACTGCTCAACTACTGTTGAGGCTTGACTGGCTGGCTGGCTGACTGGCTGGCTGACTGACTGACTGACTACTGTACTGCACACACAGCTTTTGTTTGCACAACAGATTGTCAAGATTGTGCACTTATCTGCACTGAGAGCGTTCAACCAGCAGAGGGGGCTGTTGTAATGCCAAACAGCAGAAGGAGAGGAGAGGTAGCCAGTGAGAGCCCAGATCAGATGACCACAGTGCCCCTGCCAGAACTCTTGCCCTGTAGTGGGACACATTAATTAAAGGCTCCCTGAATGGAAGCAGTGACGAGACCAAGTAGCATGCACCAGTGTGTCTTTGTGAGTGATTCTTTCATATCTGCGTGATTATATGATTATGTGTAATTGAAGGCATGGATCAAATGCCATTGTCAGATGGTAAATGCTTTTGAAGGGGTTGTGTCAGTGGTTTGTGTGTGTGTATGTGTTTAGGAGTGTGTATTCAGTGTACTAACTAAAGCAGAGTTTTAACAGAGTAGCACTCATTCCTCCTTGGTGGTTTCTGTCCCGGCTCGTATTCAGAATAGCTGGGCGGGGTGTCCGAATACATTTCTCCTCTACTGCGACCTCTGCCCTCTCCTCTCCTGCTGTTCTCATCCTCATCTGAACTGAACGACCCTCTGCGGGAGCGGGAGTAGTTGCTGGGAGGCGGGGCGCGACGATGCTCCTCGAACAGGTCGTCTCTGGAGCGGGATCGAGGGACCTTGTTGCTGAGGTCATCACGTGAACCCATTCGACCCCGCGCCCCCCGGCTTTCTCCGTCCAGAAAGTCTTCGCTGTAGCTCCTCGGCATGCTACGGCTCCTTGACGGAGACGGGTAACGGCGCCCGCCGGCTTCGCTGCGGTCGTCACGGTGATTGGTGAAGCGACTCTCGCTGCGGCTGCTTTCTCTGGAGCTGGGTGGACGTGTTTTAGGAGCAAGCCGCGGCTGGCCCCTTCCCCGACCCCCTCGTCCAGGCTGCTCTATGATGGGAGGCATCTGGATGACCCCCCGGTACTCCACGGCCCCGTCGTCCAGGCCAGAGAGCATGCTGGGAGGACCCGCTGAGAAGGGGACGTGCTGAGGCATCATGTGCTGGGGGGGAGGGGGTAGCATCTGGAGCTGCTGGTGGTGGGGCTGCATCATGGGGCTCGTCCCATCCATGCCCCTCACCTGGCTCTCCAGGTAGTCCAGCATCTGGTTGTTGCCGGGATGTTGGTTGCCGTAGATGCTGGCAGCGTGGACACTGGGGGGCATGTTGTAGCCGGACGGGGAAGGGGGGAGGGGCATGGGGGCCATGGCGATGCTCTTCCCTGATTGAGAGCCTGATGGGATAGAGAAAACCATGATAAGTGACAAAGACACATTTAGAAAATCAGAAGCATAGCTCTGCTGTGTGTGTGTTAGACTTCTTGTGTGTGTGTGTGACTCCCTGTGTGTGTGTGTGTTAGATTATCTGTGTGTGTGTCTCCCTGTGTGTGTGTGTGTGTTAGACTTCTTGTGTGTGTGTGTGACTCCCTGTGTGTGTGTGTGTGTGTGTGTGTGTTAGATTCTCTGTGTGTGTGACTCCCTGTGTGTGTGTGTGTTAGATTCTCTGTGTGTGTGTCTCCCTGTGTGTGTGTGTGTGTGTGTGTGGTACTAACCTGCATACAGCAGAGGGTTCATCTGTGAGGAGCCGTGGCTCATGGGGCTGTACATAGGCTGACCTCCCATCCATGGACCCATGGCCCTCTGGG
Source organism: Brachymystax lenok tsinlingensis (assembly GCA_030435695.1). Taxonomy (NCBI): domain Eukaryota; kingdom Metazoa; phylum Chordata; class Actinopteri; order Salmoniformes; family Salmonidae; genus Brachymystax; species Brachymystax lenok. The sequence continues at coordinate 59,237,508 of CM059814.1, read as the reverse complement.
CATCCTTCATCATCCTGTGCTGCATCACCGCTGGAGAGAGAGAGACACAGAGGAAGAGATAAGAGGTGAGATGGAGCCTAAGTGTGGGAGAGAGAGAGAGAGAGAGAGAGTGTGTGTGAGAGTGAGAGAAAGAGAGAAGAGAGAGAGAGAGAGAGACAGAGGCCCTTCCCTACCTTTCTCAGGACAGCAGCAGGTCTGTGGGCAGCAGGGACAGACAGAGGCTCTTCCCTACCTTTCTCAGGACTGCAGCAGGTCTGTGGGCAGCAGGGACAGACAGAGGCCCTTCCCTACCTTTCTCAGGACAGCAGCAGGTCTGTGGGCAGCAGGGACAGACAGAGGCCCTTCCTTACCTTTCTCAGGACAGCAGCAGGTCTGTGGGCAGCAGGGACAGACAGAGGCCCTTCCCTACCTTTCTCAGGACAGCAGCAGGTCTGTGGGCAGCAGGGACAGACAGAGGCCCTTCCTTACCTTTCTCAGGACAGCAGCAGGTCTGTGGGCAGCAGGGACAGACAGAGGCCCTTCCTTACCTTTCTCAGGACAGCAGCAGGTCTGTGGGCAGCAGGGACAGACAGAGGCCCTTCCTTACCTTTCTCAGGACAGCAGCAGGTCTGTGGGCAGCAGGGACAGCGGACGTAGCAGCAGCACCTCTGAGGACAACACTGGCAGCAGCAGATACAGAAGAGCAGGATGAGGAGCAGAGCTCCAATCACCATGAACAGCACCGTCAGCCAGTCTGGAGACAGCCACAACACAGCAAATCATTACATCAAATGATACTTACTAGGTCGGGAAACAGACATGCACTTATACCCATGTCTCTTCATTCAGAGTCCATTCCCACCAGGGTCCGTATTTACAAAGTGTTTCACAGTAGGACTAGTGTTGATATAAACTATGGCTTTCTCTTAATGAATCAGATGACATGGACAGGAAGGACCTCTTAATGAATCAGATGACATGGACAGGAAGGACCTCTTAATGAATCAGATGACATGGACAGGAAGGACCTCTTAACGAATCAGATGACATGGACAGGAAGGACCTCTTAACGAATCAGATGACATGGACAGGAAGGACCTCTTAACGAATCAGATGACATGGACAGGAAGGACCTCTTAACGAATCAGATGACATGGACAGGAAGGACCTCTTAACGAATCAGATGACATGGCCAGGAAGGACCTCTTAATAAATCAGATGACATGGACAGGAAGGACCTGATCCTAGATCAGCACTCTTACTCAGAGACGCTTTATGAACACGGCCCAGGTTGTGGTCATAGCTGTGGTTGTGGTTGTAGCTGTGGTTGTGGTTGTAGCTGTGGTTGTGGTCGTAGCTGTGGTTGTGGTCATAGCTGTGGTTGTGGTTGTAGCTGTGGTTGTGGTTGTAGCTGTGGTTGTGGTCATAGCTGTGGTTGTGGTCATAGCTGTGGTTGTGGTCGTAGCTGTGGTTGTGGTCATAGCTGTGGTTGTGGTCGTAGCTGTGGTTGTGGTCGTAGCTGTGGTTGTGGTCATAGCTGTGGTTGTGGTCATAGCTGTGGTTGTGGTCTAGCTGTGGTTGTGGTCGTAGCTGTGGTTGTGGTCGTAGCTGTGGTTGTGGTCGTAGCTGTGGTTGTGGTCGTAGCTGTGGTTGTGGTCGTAGCTGTGGTTGTGGTCATAGCTGTGGTTGTGGTCATAGCTGTGGTTGTGGTCATAGCTGTGGTTGTGGTCGTAGCTGTGGTTGTGGTCGTAGCTGTGGTTGTGGTCGTAGCTGTGGTTGTGGTCGTAGCTGTGGTTGTGGTCATAGCTGTGGTTGTGGTCATAGCTGTGGTTGTGGTCATAGCTGTGGTTGTGGTCATAGCTGTGGTTGTGGTCGTAGCTGTGGTTGTGGTCATAGCTGTGGTTGTGGTCAACTTACTGTAGACCATGAGGTTGATCACGCCATCCAAGCCGCCGCTGGTGTCTCCTGTGGCTTCCACAGAACAGTAGTAAACACCGTTGTCCCACCACATGATCTCATTGATCACCAGGTCAGCCTCTGTGGGGGAAGACAGCCCAACAACGTCAAAACATGTCAGAGTAGCAACAAAGAGCACACATTCATACAGTTGTTTCTCAATCCATTCCTCTGGGAACCTCCAGTCATCTCACAATGTTGTTGTATTCCACCACTATTTTGATTAGTTAATGCAGGTGTGATATTGTGGCTGGATTAAAGTTACAAAATTCCAGTAACGTTACTAAAATCCCCGGGTTGGATGATGTCCTGAATCAGGAGGGATAAAACAGGGAATCTGGAATTCTCCAACCAGGATTTCTATCAAACTGGGTAATTTAGGGAAAGCTACTGTAATTTTGCAACCCAAGGCTGTCTAGACTCACTGTTCTGGACGGAGATCTTGCGTTCCCGGTACTCTGTGCCCAGTATGGCCTCGTTACTACCTCTCTTCTGAACGATGATCCTCACCGTGCGCTGGCGGTCTGGGCAGTCATTGGCCGGGTCTTGACCCAGCTGCAGAGCATTCTGGTACGCTATAGAGGAGGGAGATATGTTTCATACAAAAGTGTGTGTCTGTGTGTGACTGAGTGAGTGTTACTGTACATCACCAGTAAATTATTTAATTTAATATTTCAGGTTCTAGAGTGAGACAGGAAGTTTGGGCCTCACTACAAACCTGAAGCAAACACTACAGCAAACTCATCTACCCAACCACTAACAACCTTAGAATGTGTCTATATACACTGTCAAACTGTAGCCCAACTCCCAAACCCAGCTCCAGGCCAGTTCCCTTCACTTCCCCCATAACTACCCTGGAGGCTAGTACTCCAGGACAGGGTCCATAACTAACCTGGAGACTAGTACAGGGTCCATAACTAACCTGGGGACTAGTACAGGGTCCATAACTAACCTGGAGACTAGTACTCCAGGACAGGGTCCATAACTAACCTGGAGACTAGTACAGGGTCCATAACTAACCTGGGGACTAGTACAGGGTCCATAACTAACCTGGGGACTAGTACAGGGTCCATAACTAACCTGGGGACTAGTACAGGGTCCATAACTAACCTGGGGATTAGTACAGGGTCCATAACTAACCTGGAGACTAGTACTCCAGGACAGGGTCCATAACTAACCTGGAGACTAGTACTCCAGGACAGGGTCTATAACTAACCTGGAGACTAGTACTCCAGGACAGGGTCCATAACTAACCTGGAGACCAGTACAGGGTCCATAACTAACCTGGAGACTAGTACAGGGTCCATAACTAACCTGGGGACTAGTACAGGGTCCATAACTAACCTGGGGACTAGTACAGGGTCCATAACTAACCTGGGGACTAGTACAGGGTCCATAACTAACCTGGAGACTAGTACTCCAGGACAGGGTCCATAACTAACCTGGAGACTAGTACTCCAGGACAGGGTCCATAACTAACCTGGAGACTAGTACTCCAGGACAGGGTCCATAACTAACCTGGAGACCAGTACAGGGTCCATAACTAACCTGGGGACTAGTACAGGGTCCATAACTAACCTGGGGACTAGTACAGGGTCCATAACTAACCTAAGGGAGTAGTACAGGGTCCATAACTAACCTGAGGACTAGTAAAGGGTCCATAACTAACCTGGGGACTAGTACAGGGTCCATAACTAACCTGGAGACTAGTACAGGGTCCATAACTAACCTGGAGACTAGTACAGGGTCCATAACTAACCTGGAGACTAGTACAGGGTCCATAACTAACCTGGAGACTAGTAAAGGGTCCATAACTAACCTGGAGACTAGTACAGGGTCCATAACTAACCCGAGGACTAGTAAAGGGTCCATAACTAACCTGGGGACTAGTACAGGGTCCATAACTAACCTGGGGACTAGAACAGGGTCCATAACTAACCTGGGGACTAGTACAGCGTCCATAACAAACCTGGGGACTAGTACAGGGTCCATAACTAACCTGGGGACTAGTACAGGGTCCATAACTAACCTGGGGACTAGTACACGGTCCATAACTAACCTGGGGACTAGTACAGGGTCCATAACTAACCTTGGGAGTAATACTCCAGGATGGGGTCCTTGCAGAAGGACTTGTATCGCCAGGTGACCTGGACATCCTGCTGGTTAGCGGAGGTGGAGTAGTCACACTTCAGGATGACCGAGGCAAACAGAGCTGTACTTCTCTCTGTCTGAGGAACGTTCACCTGGACACTCTGCACCTCTGATGGGAGGGAAAACATCATGTCAGTGTGTGTGTGTGTGTACATATATATATCTGCCGTTTCCAGCTACAATATATATATGTGTGTGAAAGGGGAAAATGGGAATGTACACTACCATTCAAAAGTTTGGGGTCACTTAGAAATGTTATTGTTTTTGAAATAAAAGTAAAAAATGTTGTCCATTAAAATAACATAAAATTTATCAGAAATACAGTGTAGAAATTGTTAATGTTGTAAATGACTATTGTAGCTGCAAACGGCAGATTTGTTAGGGAATATCTACATAGGCGTACAGAGGCCCATTATCAGCAACCATCACTCCTGTGTTCCAATGGCACGTTGTGTTAGCTAATCCAAGTGTAGCATTTTAAAAGGCTAATTGATCATTAGAAAAAACTTTTGCAATTATGTTAGCACAGCTGAAAACTGTTGTCCTGATTAAAGAAGCAATACAACTGGCCTTCTTTAGACTAGTTGAGTATCTGGAGCATCAGCATTTGTGGGTTCGATTACAGGCTCAAAATGTCCGGAAACCAAATACTTTCTCCTGAAACTCGTCAGTCTATTCTTGTTCTGAGAAATGAAGGCTATTCCATGAGAGAAATTTCCAAGCAACTGAAGATCTCGTACAACGCTGTGTACTAATCCCTTCACAGAACAGCGCAAACTGGCTCTAACCAGAATAGAAAGAAGAGTGGGAGGCCCCGGTGCACAACTGAGCAAGAGGACAAGTACATTAGAGTGTCTAGTTTAGGAAACAGACGCCTCACAAGTCCTCAACTGGCAGCTTCATTAAATAGTACCTGCAAAACACCAGTCTCAACGTCAACAGTGAAGAGACGACTCCGGGATGCTGGCCTTCTAGGCAGAGTTGCAAAGAAAAAGCCATATCTCAGACTAGCCAATAAAAATATACGATTAAGAGGGCAAAAGAACACAGATACTGGACAGAGGAACTCTTCCTAAAAGGCCAGCATCCTAGAGTCGCCTCTTCACTGTTGACGTTGAGACTGGTGTTTTGCGGGTACTATTTAATGAAGCTGCCAGTTGAAGACTTGTGAGGGGTCTGTTTCTCAAACTAGACACTCTAATGTACTTGTCCTCTTGCTCAGTTGTGCATTAACCCTACCAGTCCCGAGGCCCCAGCAAAAATCATCTTCTTATTGATCTGACTTTCATTGATCTGCATGTCCAGCCCTTATATTTATCCTCACAATTAAGTGTTTAAACAGTTTATTTTCAGGACAACCAGGGCTACAAGTAAAACACAAAACTATTTGACATAAACAGTTGTATTCATGAGTTTTATTGACAAATGTCAATACATAAAATAAGGTCCGCCAAAGCACAAACCTGATCAAAATGAATTGATATGAATGCTGTAAGTATAGAAATGGTTTGCTCAGTGGGAAATTAATATCCAACTAGTCAGTGACAACTGTGTGGAGTATGTGACAGCAACATTGTGAGCTTATTACAGTATTATAGACACTACGTCCTGGGATTTACTATGGTCTTCTATGTAGAAGAACCCCTTACAGTATTATAGACACTATGTCCTGGGATTTCCTAGTATCTTCTATGTAGTAGAACCCCTTACAGTATTATAGACACTATGTCCTGGGATTTCCTGGTATCTTCTATGTAGTAGAACACCTTACAGTATTATAGACACTATGTCCTGGTATTTCCTGGTATCTTCTATGTAGTAGAACCCCTTACAGTATTATAGACACTATGATCCTATGGTCTATGTAGAAGAACCCCTTACAGTATTATGGACACTATGTCCTGGGGTTTACTATGGTCTATGTGGAAGAACCCCTTACAGTATTATAGACACTATGTCCTGGGGTTTACTATGGTCTATGTAGAAGAACCCCTTACAGTATTATAGACACTATGTCCTGGGGTTCACTATGGTCTATGTAGAAGAACCCCTTACAGTATTATAGACACTATGTCCTGGGGTTTACTATGGTCTATGTAGAAGAACCCTTACAGTATTATAGACACTATGTCCTGGGGTTTACTATGGTCTTCTATGTAGAAGAACCCCTTACAGTATTATAGACACTATGTCCTGGGGTTTACTATGGTCTTCTATGTAGAAGAACCCCTTACAGTATTATAGACACTATGTCCTGGGGTTTACTATGGTCTATGTGGAAGAACCCCTTACAGTATTATAGACACTATGTCCTGGGGTTTACTATGGTCTATGTAGAAGAACCCCTTACAGTATTATAGACACTATGTCCTGGGGTTTACTATGGTCTTCTATGTAGAAGAACCCCTTACAGTATTATAGACACTATGTCCTGGGGTTTACTATGGTCTATGTGGAAGAACCCCTTACAGTATTATAGACACTATGTCCTGGGGTTTACTATGGTCTATGTGGAAGAACCCCTTACCTTCTAGCCACTCTTCTGTAGCTTGTGAGGTCATAGACCTAACCATGTCACATGTGCGTGTTCCTGAGAGTCTCAGCCTTTCAGAGATAGCTTTCATAGTTTCTAGCTCAAAACCATTCGGACTGCCCTAGTCTCACAAACACCGCTCTAGCTCAGCCCCTGTTAAATCACAGATGAATCGTTGGTACCAAAATGCGCTGGGGTTCCGGTGGGACTCATTGGGTAAAAGCAAATGAATTTGAGATAGAGAGAATGAAAGAATGAGAGAGAGTTTGTGTGTGTGTGTGTGACAGAGCCCTGCTGAAAGTGGTTTAACCAGAAAAACTAGTGACTGAAAGAAAGAGACAGCCTGCCACAGGAAACAGTTTGACGCTATTCAAATAGACTCAACTTCCATTTTGATTGTAAAAATACCTCTACAGTATAGGCCAGGTGTATTCAACTCTTACCCTACGACAGGGTTCTCCAACCCTGTTCCTGGAGAGCTACCCTCCTGTAGGGTTTTACTCTAAGTCCAGGTGTAACTAACCTGGTTCAGTTGATCAACCAGCTAATTATTTTTAGAATCAGGTGTGCTAGATTAAGGTTGGAGTGAAAACCTACAGGACGGTTTCTCTCCAGGGACAGTTTTGCAGAGCCCTGAGAAAAACGCAGTGGAACTGGCTTTGAGGTCCAGAGTTGAGGGATATAGGCAATAGACCACCATTTACAACCTGGTTTTTGAGCATTTCGTATTATTCTGTATGTAAATCCAAGACACTCCATTTAGTATGATATGTTAAGTTTCATATGGTATGTTTGAATTTGTGGATGTCCATCACACATTTCCTATGATATGTTAAAAATTACAATTCGTATTACATGTTACGAATTTGCAAAACGTACAATATGTTAGGAATTTGCTAAAAGTATGATATGTTACAAATTCTAGCTAGGTAATTAATGTTTGCTAGGCTATGGGTTAGGGTTAAAGTTGAGTTAGGTTAAAGGATTAAGGCTAGTGTTAGGAGAAGGGTTAGCTAACATGCTTAGTAGATGAGAAGTAGATAGTAGTTGAAAAGTTTCTAACTAGCCAAAATGCTAAAGTTGTCCGTGATGATCTCGTAACCTTTGGGTAGCTAAGAGCTAGACGTTTGCATTATACACCCACCCATCCACCCTACTTTTGTTTTTGCCTTAACAGTTCGTCTTTTGTAACCATACCAAACATAACATATCACACTAAATGGAGTGTCTCAGATTTACGTAGAGAATAATAGAAAATGCTATGAGACCAGGTTGCCATTTAGACTAGTCAGGTTACTGTGTAACTGTCGGGGTCTATGTCCTTGAATACCCTCCATAATTACAATTATTGAGGTGAAATATCAGGACAACTAACACCCATTCCACCTCTCTCTCGAGTCCCCAGCTGGAGCCAAACCAACAGGAGTTTTGCTCTAAAAAAAAGGTGAATTCCATTTTCAATCTAGAGTATTCCATTATGAGTCGGTGTAAATCTAGATAAGGATCGGTAACTGTAACTAGATAGGACTACAGCGCGAGTCATCGGTGAGAACTCATCGGTATCTGTCCATCATGTGACCGATACCCCGGCTCGTGCCTAACTGGCTAGTCATGGGAACTTGTCGGGTTGTGGATGGATACATTACAATAACATAAACTTTTGACTCGACTAAATTAAATGAACGCCATATAGAAGCTCTAATGCAAGAACAGGACGAATTGACAACATTTAACGATTCAAATATGAATTGCTCATTTTCATCAACAAAAACTCACCTGTCGGTAGGGAAGAGAGAACGAACGCGGCCAGTATCAACCTCCTCATCGTTGATGATTGATCCATTAAACTAATAAGTATTATATCGTCCAATTAATTATCGAAAAAAAAGACAGATCTACATTCTCCTCCTAAACAGACTCCCCATGGTTCTGTCTTGTGTTTTGTCTTGAAGACGGCTCCTTCCTCGACACCTTTCGGGAGTTCGGTTTGATGTCTGCGGAGACAGACAGCCCACCCCGGACCAGCTGCGGTATGTGACGTAGACAGGTGCGTCCTACCGCAGAATGGGCACCGTTTCAACTACAATGCCGCGATGAGAATACAGAATGAAAGCGACGGAAAATCTGTAGTATGTTAATTAATTCGATATTTAAATAATTACTTTAATACATCTATTAGTATTCTGCTTTTTTGATGTGATTTTGGGGTCAGTAATTAGCCTACAGTGAAATGTTTAACTTCGTTTGGAATACATTCATTCAAAAGGTACATTTTTTTATGTTAGATGCAAAGTCACTGTAGTCACTGTAGCCTACAACAGGTGAAGTGATCCAGGGGACTGGAGGCCTAGTATGAAACCACTGGATGTCACCAGTAGCCTAGACCCTCTGCTGACACAAACGTTGCTGACTTTGTGACGGTTTTAGACCAGGGTGTGTATCAATTCAGTCCACACCATAAAACTTCTTGATTCATTTGATTGAAATAATCCCATTCTAGCTATTTGATGACAAACAGTGTAGCAGCCTAACAGCTCTAAACTAAGCAAACATTGGCTTAGCATCTCTCTCTCTCCCTCTCCCTCTTTCTCTCTCCCCCCTCTCTCTCTCCCCCCGTTTTGTGTCTTATTTGGCACTGTCTTGAGTAGACCTCTTAGCAGTGTTTTAGTGCCCTGTGAACATAGTTTCCCAATGGACAAAGCATGCGGCCCCAGAACATTACCATGTGAATGTAAACACTATAGAGCCCCACAGGGCAGAGCCAGCAGCCCCCTGGTCCCCCCCAGCTGCCGACCGACAGGCTGCTTGTTCAACTCTGAGGAGACAACAGGTCTCAGGGCTGAGCCAGCGGCTCCCTGGACCCCCCCAGCTGCCGACCGACAGGCTGCTTGTTCAACGCTGAGGAGACAACAAGCAACAGGGCAGAGCCAGGTTGCCCCCAAAATGGCATCCTATATTCCCTATGTAGTGCACTACTTTTTGGGCTCTGGTCAAAAATAGTTTACTATGTAGGGAATAGGGTGCCATTTGCCCCAGTAAAGAAGTATAGTATACAGGGAATAGGTTGCCATTTGCCCTGGTCAAAAGTAGTGCACTATAATGAAATAGGGTGCAATTTGCCCTGGTCAAAAGTAGTGCACTATATAGGAAGTAGGGTGCCATTTGGGACGTACTCCCAGTCTCTCACCCAGGCCAACCAACCACTCTCACTACACTACATGGTAGTACTCATAAATGGAAGTGAGTGTGTGTGTGTTTTTGTGCGTGTATGCTTGCAAACGTCTGTGTCTCTGTCTGTCTAGGTAAGGTATGTGGAACTAGGAATTCCTTAACAGATTGTTTCGCTCCCATGAGCACACCCACTCTACTCTGCACCTGCCCAGCTTTACCACCAGTGGTTTCCTGCTATTGTACTCTCATCCACAGAGTATGACAACAGCTACTCTATCTTTCCTACTCAGTCTTCAGTTGTATCCTGTCCCTGGGTTTCCAATATGGACCAGATGTTATTACTTGTAATGGAAATAAAACCTCAGAAGCGGTTTAACTTCTTGGGCCAGTTTCCCGGAACCAGTTTGCGCTTAGTCCTAGACTAAAAGCTTGCTGCTTCTGTGTTCGGGAACGAGACCCCTTGTGTGCTACGGGTGTAACTGACAGAGTTGTTTTTATCTACAGTGAGGGGAAAAAAGTATTTGATCCCCTGCTGATTTTGTACGTTTGCCCACTGACAAAGAAATGATCAGTCTATAATTTTAATGGTAGGTTTATTTGAACAGTGAGAGACAGAATAACAACAAAAAAATCCAGAAAAACGCATGTGAAAAATGTTATAAATTGATTTGCATTTTAATTAGGGAAATAAGTATTTGACCCCTCTGCAAAACATGACTTAGTACTTGGTGGCAAAATCCTTGTTGGCAATCACAGAGGTCAGATGTTTCTTGTAGTTGGCCACCAGGTTTGCACACATCTCAGGAGGGATTTTGTCCCACTCCTCTTTGCAGATCTTCTCCAAGTCATTAAGGTTTCGAGGCTGACGTTTGGCAACTCGAACCTTCAGCTCCCTCCACAGATTTTCTATGGGATTAAGGTCTGGAGACTGGCTAGGCCACTCCAGGACCTTAATGTGCTTCTTCTTGAGCCACTCCTTTGTTGCCTTGGACCTTAATGTGCTTCTTCTTGAGACACTCCTTTGTTGCCTTGTTTTGGGTCATTGTCATGCTGGAATACCCATCCACGACCCATTTTCAATGCCCTGGCTGAGGGAAGGAGGTTCTTACCCAAGATTTGACGGTACACGGCCCCGTCTATCGTCCCTTTGATGCGGTGAAGTTGTCCTGTCCCCTTAGCAGAAAAACACCCCCAAAGCATAATGTTTCCACCTCCATGTTTGACGGTGGGGATGGTGTTCTTGGGGTCATAGGCAGCATTCCTCCTCCTCCAAACACGGCGAGTTGAGTTGATGCCAAAGAGCTCCATTTTGGTCTCATCTGACCACAACACTTTCACCCAGTTGTCCTCTGAATCATTCAGATGTTCATTGGCAAACTTCAGACGGGCATGTATATGTGCTTTCTTGAGCAGGGGGACCTTGCAGGGGGACCTGCAGGATTTCAGTCCTTCACGGCATAGTGTGTTACCAATAGTTTTCTTGGTGACTATGGTCCCAGCTGCCTTGAGATCATTGACAAGATCCTCCCGTGTAGTTCTGGGCTGATTCCTCACCATTCTTATGATCATTGCAACTCCACGAGGTGAGATCTTGCATGGAGACCCAGGCCGAGGGAAATTGACAGTTCTTTTGTGTTTCTTCCGTTTGCGAATAATCGCACCAACTGTTGTCACCTTGTCACCAAGCTGCTTGGCGATGGTCTTGTAGCCCATTCCAGCCTTGTGTAGGTCTACAATCTTGTCCCTGACATCCTTGGAGAGCTCTTTGGTCTTGGCCATGGTGGAGAGTTTGGAATCTGATTGATTGATTGCTTCTGTGGACAGGTGTCTTTTATACAGGTAACAAACTGAGATTAGGAGCACTCCCTTTAAGAGTGTGCTCCTAATCTCAGCTCGTTACCTGTATAAAAGACACCTGGGAGCCAGAAATCTTTCTGATTGAGAGTGGGTCAAATACTTATTTCCCTCATTAAAATGCAAATCAATTTATAACATTTTTCACATGCGTTTTTCTAAATTTTGTTGTTGTTATTCTGTCTCTCACTGTTCAAATAAACCTACCATTAAAATTATAGACTGATCATTTTCTTTGTCACTGGGCAAACATACAAAATCAGCAGGGGATCATCTATCTGACATAGTTGTTATTATCTATCTGACAGAGTTGTTATTATCTATCTGACAGAGTTGTTGTTATCTATCTGACAGAGTTGTTATTATCTATCTGACAGAGTTGTTATTATCTATCTGACAGAGTTGTTGTTATCTATCTGACAGAGTTGTTATTATCTATCTGACAGAGTTGTTATCTATCTGACAGAGTTGTTGTTATCTATCTGACAGAGTTGTTATTATCTATCTGACAGAGTTGTTATTATCTATCTGACAGAGTTGTTATTATCTATCTGACAGAGTTGTTATTATCTATCTGACAGAGTTGTTATTATCTATCTGACATAGTTGTTATTATCTATCTGACAGAGTTGTTGTTATCTATCTGACATAGTTGTTATTATCTATCTGACAGAGTTGTTGTTATCTATCTGACAGAGTTGTTATTATCTATCTGACAGAGTTGTTATTATCTATCTGACAGAGTTGTTATTATCTATCTGACAGAGTTGTTATTATCTATCTGACAGAGTTGTTATTATCTATCTGACAGAGTTGTTATTATCTATCTGACAGAGTTGTTATTATCTATCTGACAGAGTTGTTATTATCTATCTGACAGAGTTGTTATTATCTACCTGACAGAGTTGTTATTATCTATCTGACAGAGTTGTTATTATCTATCTGACAGAGTTGTTATTATCTATCTGACAGAGTTGTTATTATCTACCTGACAGAGTTGTTATTATCTATCTGACAGAGTTGTTATTATCTGACAGAGTTGTTGTTATCTATCTGACAGAGTTATTATCTATCTGACAGAGTTGTTATTATCTATCTGACAGAGTTGTTATTATCTATCTGACAGAGTTGTTATTATCTATCTGACAGAGTTGTTATTATCTATCTGACAGAGTTGTTATTATCTATCTGACAGAGTTGTTATTATCTATCTGACAGAGTTGTTATTATCTATCTGACAGAGTTGTTATTATCTATCTGACAGAGTTGTTGTTATCTATCTGACAGAGTTGTTATTATCTATCTGACAGAGTTGTTGTTATCTATCTGACAGAGTTGTTGTTATCTATCTGACAGAGTTGTTGTTATCCTCTCAGAGAAGTGATGCCATCACTCCCCTCAGGCTAGCGTGTGTGTAAGCTCTGAGGCTCTCAGGCCTAGGAAGGAGTTGCTCAACCACATTCCTCACATACAACCCTGAGCTGAGCGGTCAGCCCCTCCCCAACCTCCCAACCCCAAGCCACATCATGAGTCGCCAGGCGGAAAACAGCCAGCGCCTCAGACACAGCAGAGGACATGTGTGTCAGAAAAACAGAACAATTAACTGACCCACTTATATTAAGACTTTATAGAGCATTCATATAGTCTTCATAAGAACTACATTGTTGATTCACAATTAGTTTATAAGACATACCACAGTTTACAAGACATACTTTACTACAATGATTTACAAGACATACTTTACTACCATAAAGACATAACACTTAATGGGTGACAGAAGGTCCTTATAAACTGAATGAAGGACAGTGGGGAAGATGTGTAGATTAAGTAGACTTTATTGAATGAGATTGAAGCTGTCTGGTCTACAGTGTTTGAGTTAAATGCTGTGGTTAGACTGCATCTCTGGAGTTAAATAATAAATAGTTCATTAGGCATTGGTTTGTAATGGACGCCAAGTGTTATTGCAAATAGCCCCAGTTATGGTACAAGTTATTTTAACAAGGTAACCTAAAGGAGAAATACAACTAAAGTGTTTGTGTGTGTTTAGTGTTTACCAACATGCACTTTCCAAGATACGGTCTGTTTTCAGACTGTGTGTGTGTGTGACTGTGTGTGTGTGTGTGTGTGTGTGTGTGTGTGTGTGTGATTACCAGATCTCTTAGAGTAACAGTCAGTACGTGATGATCATAATAGACAAAGCCATTGTTGCCTGTCGCCTATGACTTAAACTCAGTGAAACAACGTCTCATTGACAGACCGGGAGCTGGGCTGTGAAACAACCGTCTCATTGACAGACAGATAAATGGAACACAGGAACAAAATGACATAGAAAGAAAATAACATAGAAAAGCACAAAAGCAATGAACAATAAATACACTGAAAGAAGTGGAAAAAACAACACTTAAACATGAACAATTGTAACGAATCCTGCTACAAGTTTTGCAGGCATAAGAAAGAGAAGCTGTGGTAAGTTGGCAGCCAGTATGTTTGCATGAAGGTCAGTAAATGTGTGTGTGTGTGTGTAAGTGCTAATGAGTGGAGATAAAGTTGTGTGTTTAGCGGTTTACACAACATTGATAAGAAAACTAAACACACCTCTTATCTTAAACACAAACAGACATACCCACAAGTGCTTTCAGTTACACTTGCACAATCATTTACTGCATTGTAATCACAACATGACTTAACACAGAGACAGGCAGAGTTGATAAACTATTATAAACCAAATACAGTTTTCGAAGGATAGATGGCACATAATCATAACCCAGTACATTTACGTCATTTAGCAGACGCTCTTATCCAGAGCGACTTACAGAAGCAATTAGGGTTAAGTGCCTTGCTCAAGGACAGATTTCTTTTCACCTAGTTGGCTCAAGGATTCAAACCACCGACCTTTCGGTTACTGGCCCAACACTCTTAACCGCTAGGCTACCTGCCGTCCCTAAAGTTCTAGTTTCTCTCACTGGCTCTGTTAGTAGTACCCTCTAGTCCAAACTTACTTGGTATAACCCACATTGTATCATTGCATTAAACACAATGATTAAGAAACACTGTGTCCTCTATCCACAGAAGTCAAGGCCAAGCAAGGCCAATAGGTGCTTTACAATGGCACTGAAAGACACAAATGGTATGGGGGATCCACACCATTCACACAACAGAATCCAAACGTTGTCTCAACGCCGGCCTTCGACCGTGACTGGGCAGTGGTGGTGGTGGTGCAGGCAGTGACAGAAACTCCAGAGTGACATCATCATTCAGCCACTGCACTGTGTAGAGGTGGCCGTGACAGAAACTCCAGAGTGACATCATCATTCAGCCACTGCACTGTGTAGAGGTGGCCGTGACAGAAACTCCAGAGTGACATCATCATTCAGCCACTGCACTGTGTAGAGGTGGCCGTGACAGAAACTCTGGGATGACATCATCATTCAGCCACTGCACTGTGTAGAGGTGGCCGTGACAGAAACTCCAGAGTGACATCATCATTCAGCCACTGCACTGTGTAGAGGTGGCCGTGACAGAAACTCCAGAGTGACATCATCATTCAGCCACTGCACTGTGTAGAGGTGGCCGTGACAGAAACTCCAGATAGACATCATCATTCAGCCACTGCACTGTGTAGAGGTGGCCGTGACAGAAACTCTGGGATGACATCATCATTCAGCCACTGCACTGTGTAGAGGTGGCCGTGACAGAAACTCCAGAGTGACATCATCATTCAGCCACTGCACTGTGTAGAGGTGGCCGTGACAGAAACTCTGGGATGACATCGTCACTTATCCTTCTTGTTGTTAGTGAGAGAGAAGAATAGAATGGAGAAGACAGGGAGATGGTAAAACGATTCACTCTCACACACAAAAGAGCAGACAAGAATAAGCACCATACTTTGTCTCACACACACACCAATACACACACACACCAATACACCCACCCACCAATACACACACACACACACACAGTGCTATTTGTCCTGTGCATCCAGAGGTCTTTGTCCCAGCTCTGAACATTACTCTTCTTCTTAGGTCCTGGTGATTGATGTGTATCTGAAGCCTGATCAGACTGTCCTAAGTCCTGTGCCATGGTCAGTCCAGTGGATGTACTGCCTGTCACTCAGAGGTAGCCATTCCCTCTGCTGCTGGATGCAAGGTCACTGACCTCTCCATGGTGTTCTCTGCTTGCCCAGTGTGGTCTGAGAACCTCTCCTCTCTCCTCCCCAGTGTGGGGTGATGGGGAGGGGGGTAGAGGATGATCCCGAGTATCTTTCCCAGTGTCTGTATGTGTCCTCTCCAGGCATCAAACTATGAGAGAGTCTCTGCTAAGAAGAGTGCTCTGTTAAAAGAAACAGCAAGAGAGCTTCACATTAGTCACGTGTGTGCAGAACGATGGAAGCTGTGTGCTCATTTAGCCCAGTGTAACAGTGAAAAGTCCCCGCTCGTCTCAGCCAAGCTCTGTTAGTTAGATAGTTAGTTAGTTGGCTGAGGGGCAGCAAGCCAAGCTCTGTTAGTTAGTTAGTTTGCTGAGGGGCAGCAAGCCAAGCTCTGTTAGTTAGTTAGTTAGTTAGTTAGTTAGTTAGTTAGTTAGTTAGGAGAGGGGCAGCAGGCCAAGCTCTGTTAGTTAGTTAGTTAGTTAGTTGGGAGAGGGGCAGCAAGCCAAGCTCTGTTAGTTAGTTAGTTAGTTGGCTGAGGGGCAGCAAGCCAAGCTCTGTTAGTTAGTTAGTTATTTAGTTAGTTAGTTGGGAGAGGGGCAGCAAGCCAAGCTCTGTTAGTTAGTTAGTTAGTTAGTTAGTTAGTTAGTTAGTTAGTTGGGAGAGGGGCAGCAAGCCAAGCTCTGTTAGTTAGTTAGTTAGTTAGTTAGTTAGTTGGGAGAGGGGCAGCAAGCCAAGCTCAGTTAGTTAGTTAGTTAGTTAGTTGGGAGAGGGGCAGCAAGCCAAGCTCTGTTAGTTAGTTAGTTAGTTAGTTAGTTAGTTGGGAGAGGGGCAGCAAGCCAAGCTCAGTTAGTTAGTTAGTTAGTTAGTTGGGAGAGGGGCAGCAAGCCAAGCTCTGTTAGTTAGTTAGTTAGTTAGTTAGTTAGTTAGTTAGTTGGCTGAGGGGCAGGAAGCCAAGCTCTGTTAGTTAGTTAGTTAGTTAGTTAGTTAGTTGGCTGAGGGGCAGCAAGCCAAGCTCTGTTAGTTAGTTAGTTAGTTAGTTAGTTGGCTGAGGGGCAACAAGCAGGCATAATAAGAAGGATAAGTGAGGCCAGGTTCTGGGGTCACATTGGGGTCACAAAGGTCACAAAGAGATTTCACCTAGCTCTGCCATTTCAACTGAGGTAAAACAAAAAAATTGTTAGAAGGCTGAACACAACGCTGGCATTAGCCAAGAAGAAGTAGTGGTAGTCAAGATGTTAAGGTGAACAAATGTGATATCTAATCACCTGTGCCTTTTAATTGTAACTGATTACAGATAAATGGAGTTAGATCCATAAAAGTCCATATAAACACAGTTGTAAACCATTAGATTAGAAAAACAAACTAAGGGAATAAGAAAAACAAAAGCAGGGAATAAGAAAAACAAACACAGGGAATAAGAAAAAAGAAAAACAATTTGGCAGAATGGAACGATAAAAAAAGTAAGCAAAGTGGTTCTGGTCCAGATCTAATAGTTTCCCAGCTGTTCTGATTATGGTATGATTCTGCTTATCTCTCTGGCTAGGAGGCACAGGTGCAATAACTTCTAAAACGGATTCCTTTCTCACCTGAGTCACAGTATATCTGTAAAGGTGAGCCTCCATACCTGAGAAAGATGGGCATAAGCTTATCTCTTGTCTTACCTTAAAGGGATACTTTGGGGTTTTGGCAATGAAGCCCTTTATCTACTTCCCCATTCAGATTGACTCATGGATACCAATTTTATGTCTCTGCATTAAGTAGTTTTGCAAAACAATGCTAACTAGCGTTGCTAGCAGTTACCATAGACGTCCAGTCATTGCGCTAACGCTAGTTAGCAATTGCGCTAACGCTAGTTAGCAACTTCCTTCAAACTACACGCAGAGACATAAAAATGGTATCCACAAGTTAATCTTACTCTGGGAAAGTAGATAAAGGGCTTCATTGACAAAATCCTGAAATATCCCTTTAAGCAGTCTTAGCTACAGTACTGTATGAGCATAGGGTCTTTGCCCTAAATAAGTAGTGTCAACTATAGTACAGTATCTCTTCAGTATATTTCTACTGTAGATGAAGTCAACCCGTACTGGGTGTACCCTAAATGTAGCTCACCACTTTCCGGGGCTTATCCCGCTCCTCTCCGCTCTCCTGTTGTAGGGTATGGGCGTGGCTATGGGTGGAGCCTCCGTTGGAGGGGCGAGGGAAGGGGGAGGGGCGCTCAGCGGCTCTGAACCGCTCTAGCGCAGTCTGGCAGTACGGGGGTAGAGAGTCCTCTCCCCGTGAGTCTAATACCAACTCCACCTCCCTGTTGCTAGGCCAACGGTTATGGTGACGCTCGCCACTGCCACTGCTCTTCTTAGAACCCTTGGAACCCTTAGAGGGTGTGTCTGAGGGCGTGTCCTCTTCGCTCCGCCCCCCTCTTTTGCCCCTATCACCCCCACTGTCACTGGCCCCGCCCCGTCTGGTCTTGCGCTCCAAAAGAGTGCTCAGGAGTTCGTCATCGTAGTCCCGGCCCCGGGGGCTCTGGCGAGGAGGGGGAGGAGGGGCGGGGGGTTTAGAGGGGCGCTGCTCCAGCTCGTTGTCCCACGTGCCCCGTCTCTTCCTGGGCGAGGGTGGCGGACTGCGTTGTCGGTCTCCCTGGCGATCTCCATGACGATCCTCTTGGCGATCTCGTTCTCGCCAAGTCTCTGCGCGGTCATCGTGATCACTGTTGTCGCGGTAACCACGTTTCGTCGTCTTGTCCCGGTAAGAAGGCGGATAGTATTCCCGATCTCGATCCCGATCCCGGTCACCTTCTCGTTCCCGCAGCTCCAGTCTCTCGTACTCCTGGTCGGTGTCTCTGATGTCCCTGACGGTCAGCTCCTCCCTGGGGCCTCTCTGTCTGTAGGACTGGGCAAACTCCTCCAGCTCATCCAGAGAGCCTGACTTCCCACCCAGGAGGAAGGCCTTACGCTGCAGGTGCTCCGATCGAGGGTTCCACCTGGACATAACATCACGTTAGGAACATAGAACATGCAGACCATTATACACACACCCTTTGAAGACACACACACACACAACCCCCACTCCCCTCCACACACACAGTCTAAACCCGTTTCTGGCGACCTGCTGTTATTATTATGACGATGGTCCTCCTCAATGCTGCGGTTGCGGCGGTGCTGGAAGCGTGTGGAGCGACGGGTCTGAGAGGAGGACGAGGGATGACGGAGGTCAGGGATGTCTTCAAGGTCACGGTCGTGGTCAGGGATGGCTGGCAGGGCCTTCTTCTGTATCTGGCGGTAAGACTGACGGAAACCCCCTGTATCCACCTCATGGAGAGAACTGAGCTCTGAGATACTGCAGGCTGAGGGAGAGGAGAGGAAAGGGGGAGGAGGAGGAGGAGGAGGAGGAGGAGGAGGAGGAGGAGGAGGAGGAGGAGGAGGAGGAGGAGGAGGAGGAGGAGGAGAGGAAGAGTGGAGACATGAGTACATTTTTGTATTTAAGATACTATGAATCCCAGTGTTAGTATCCCAGTGACTAGGCCTAAGATAAGATGCCAGTTGAATGAAGCATCCAGTGAACATGCACAGAACATAGAGAGAGAGTGAGTGAGAGGAAGTCCTAGATTAATCCCTCTAAAACAAACAGCCACATTTACAATTGGGCTTATTTTACAGATTGGATGTGTTGGCCTTGCTTGTCAAAGACAACCTGAGAAAGAAAACAATCTGCCAGCAGTTGATGAGGATTCAAGGAATGAATCATTAGATGAGGATCAACAAGGTGGTGATGTATGGATAGTGTGAGACTGGCTCACCAAACAAGAAAGAATCAGGTGTGTTGTCTTTATGAAGTAGGAATAATCAGGTGTGTTGTCTTTATGAAGTAGGAAGAATCAGGTGTGTTGTCTTTATGAAGTAGGAAGAATCAGGTGTGTTGTCTTTATGAGGTAGGAAGAATCAGGTGTGTTGTCTTTATGAAGTAGGAAGAATCAGGTGTGTTGTCTTTATAAAGTAGGAAGAATCAGGTGTGTTGTCTTTATGAAGTAGAAAGAATCAGGTGTGTTGTCTTTATGAAGTAGGAAGAATCAGGTGTGTTGTCTTTATGAAGTAGGAAGAATCAGGTGTGTTGTCTTTATGAAGTAGAACGAATCAGGTGTGTTGTCTTTATGAAGTAGGAAGTATCAGGTGTGTTGTCTTTATGAAGTAGGAAGAATCAGGTGTGTTGTCTTTATAAAGTAGGAAGAATCAGGTGTGTTGTCTTTATGAAGTAGGAAGTATCAGGTGTGTTGTCTTTATGAAGTAGGAAGAATCAGGTGTGTTGTCTTTATGAAGTAGGAAGTATCAGGTGTGTTGTCTTTATGAAGTAGAAAGAATCAGGTGTGTTGTCTTTATGAAGTAGGAAGAATCAGGTGTGTTGTCTTTATGAAGTAGGAAGAATCAGGTGTGTTGTCTCTATGATTTCAAATCAAATGCATTTTTACTGGTCACATATTTAGCAGATGTTATTGCAGGTGTAGCAAAATGCTTGTGCAGTTGCAGAGTAGTGTGTAGGCAGAGGTTATTTCAGAATGGATTTCATGCAGATTATAGCTAGAGTATAGAAAGCATGTTGACTCTGTCCTACACAGGGGGTTGTCTGTCTGTAGGGCTTACAGCCCTGAGTCAGGTTGGTTTCAGAGTGGATTTGATTTCACAGAGGATGTCAGAGTGTAGTAGATTATACATCCTGCTGAGTCTACACAGGGTAGGGTAACTATCTGTCTGTCTGTAGGGCTTACAGTCATGACACATGCAGAAGTGGATTTCAGACAGAGTAGAGTATAGGGTGTATAGAGTCTACTGTCTGTCTGTCTGTCGGGCTTACAGTCGTGGCTCTGGGGCTTGGCCGGGTGGAAATGAGCCAGCTGTTTCTCTACATGCTGCAACACCTTCAGAGAGTCCTGATCCAGAGAGGACTGATCCAGAGAGGACTGCAGCCGGTACACAGGCCGCACTGAGACGTATATGAGACAACAAACACTTGTCAGGCAGGAGAGGAGAGACAAGCCTCACTACTACAAACTGTTGAGCTCTGTATGAGCTTTCCACACACGTTCAACAAGGTGAAGAAACGGCTGTTCAACTATATCAGTATGTTTCTTATATTGCTGCCTTAAATTAAGAAATTATGTTACAAATCCAAATGCAGTTTGTTAGATAACGTTTAAAACATCATAACATCAATAGACAACACCAGACCAGACCCAGTACCCACCTCCAGTTGCGCTGTTCTCTGACACAGAGGGGGGAGAGGACATCATCTTGGTTTCCATCAGGGAGGGGGGAGCGATGGGGACCATGGCCGGGACCCCAGGTACGTAGTAGGGCGGATAGACAGCGATCTGGGGGGACGAAGCCGTGCTCCTCAACCCCTTTCCTGCCTCGTACACTACATGGAGAGAGAACAGAGAGATAGAGGAGAGAAAAATAGAAAGTACTGGAGGAGGAACATTCATCACTTCAGGTATCTAATACTGGAGGAGGAACATTCATCACTTCAGGTATCTAATACTGGAGGTAAACATTCATCACTTCAGGTATCTAATACTGGAGGAGGAACATTCATCACTTCAGATATATAATACTGGAGGAGGAACATTCATCACTTCAGGTATCTAATACTGGAGGAGGAACATTCATCACTTCAGGTATCTAATACTGGAGGAGGAACATTCATCACTTCAGGTATCTAATACCGGAGGAGGAACATTCATCACTTCAGGTATCTAATACTGGAGGAGGAACATTCATCACTTCAGGTATCGAATACTGGAGGAGGAACATTCATCACTTCAGGTATCTAATACTGGAGGAGGAACATTCATCACTTCAGGTATCTAATACTGGAGGAGGAACATTCATCACTTCAGGTATCTAATACTGGAGGAGGAACATTCATCACTTCAGGTATCTAATACTGGAGGAGGAACATTCATCACTTCAGGTATCTAATACTGGAGGTAAAACATTCATCACTTCAGGTATCTAATACTGGAGGAGGAACATTCATCACTTCAGGTATCTAATACCGGAGGAGGAACATTCATCACTTCAGGTATCTAATACTGGAGGTAAAACATTCATCACTTCAGGTATCTAATACTGGAGGTAAAACATTCATCACTTCAGGTAGGAGGTAAAACATTAACCACTTCAGGTATCTAATACTGGAGGTAAAACATTCATCACTTCAGGTATCTAATACTGGAGGTAAAACATTCATCACTTCAGGTATTCCAGACTCCACAGGTAATACTGGAGGAGGAACATTCATCACTTCAGGTATCTAATACTGGAGGTAAAACATTTATCACTTCAGATATATAATACTGGAGGTAAAACATTCATCACTTCAGGTATCTAATACTGGAGGAGGAACATTCATCACTTCAGGTATTCCAGACTCCACAGGTAATACTGGAGGAGGAACATTTATCACTTCAGGTATCTAATACTGGAGGAGGAACATTCATCACTTCAGGTATCTAATACTGGAGGAGGAACATTCATCACTTCAGGTATCTAATACTGGAGGTAAAACATTCATCACTTCAGGTATCTAATACTGGAGGTAAAACATTCATCACTTCAGGTATCTAATACTGGAGGAGGAACATTCATCACTTCAGGTATTCCAGACTCCACAGGTAATACTGGAGGTCAAACATTCATAATTTCAGGTATTCCAGACTCCACAGGTAATACTGGAGGAGGAACATTCATCACTTCAGGTATCTAATACTGGAGGTAAAACATTCATCACTTCAGGTATGTAATACTGGAGGTAAAACATTCATCACTTCAGGTATCTAATACTGGAGGTAAAACAATCACTTCAGGTATTCCAGACTCCACAGGTAATACTGGAAGAGGAACATTCATCACTTCAGGTATCTAATACTGGAGGAGGAACATTCATCACTTCAGATATCTAATACTGGAGGAGGAACATTCATCACTTCAGGTATCTAATACTGGAGGAGGAACATTCATCACTTCAGATATCTAATACTGGAGGAGGAACATTCATCACTTCAGGTATTCCAGACTCCACAGGTAATACTGGAGGTAAAACATTAATCACTTCAGGTATTCCAGACTCCACAGGTAATCCTGGAGGTAAAACATTCATCACTTCAGGTATTCCAGACTCCACAGGTAATACTGGAGGTAAAACATTTATCATTTCAGGTATTCCAGACTCCACATGTAATACTGGAGGAGGAACATTCATCACTTCAAGTATCTAATACTGGAGGAGGAACATTCATCACTTCAGGTATCTAATACTGGAGGAGGAACATTCATCACATCACTTCAGGTATCTAATACTGGAGGTAAAACATTCATCACTTCAGGTATTCCAGACTCCACAGGTAATACTGGAGGTAAAACATTCATCACTTCAGGTATTCCAGACTCCACAGGTAATACTGGAGGTAAAACATTCATCACTTCAGGTATTCCAGACTCCACAGGTAATACTGGAGGTAAAACATTTATCATTTCAGGTATTCCAGACTCCACAGGTAATCCTGGAGGTAAAACATTCATCACTTCAGGTATCTAATACTGGAGGTAAAACATTCATCACTTCAGGTATGTAATACTGGAGGTAAAACATTCATCACTTCAGGTATCTAATACTGGAGGAGGAACATTCATCACTTCAGGTATTCCAGACTCCACAGGTAATACTGGAGGAGGAACATTCATCACTTCAGGTATCTAATACTGGAGGTAAAACATTCATCACTTCAGGTATGTAATACTGGAGGTAAAACATTCATCACTTCAGGTATCTAATACTGGAGGTAAAACAATCACTTCAGGTATTCCAGACTCCACAGGTAATACTGGAAGAGGAACATTCATCACTTCAGGTATCTAATACTGGAGGAGGAACATTCATCACTTCAGGTATCTAATACTGGAGGTAAAACATTCATCACTTCAGGTATGTAATACTGGAGGTAAAACATTCATCACTTCAGGTATCTAATACTGGAGGTAAAACAATCACTTCAGGTATTCCAGACTCCACAGGTAATACTGGAGGTAAAACATTAATCACTTCAGGTATTCCAGACTCCACAGGTAATACTGGAGGTAAAACATTCATCACTTCAGGTATTCCAGACTCCACATGTAATACTGGAGGAGGAACATTCATCACTTCAGGTATCTAATACTGGAGGAGGAACATTCATCACTTCAGGTATCTAATACTGGAGGTAAAACATTAATCACTTCAGGTATCTAATACTGGAGGTGAAACATTCATCACTTCAGGTATCTAATACTGGAGGAGGAACATTCATCACTTCAGGTATCTAATACTGGAGGAGGATCATTCATCACTTCAGGTATCTAATACTGGAGGAGGAACATTCATCACTTCAGGTATTCCAGACTCCACAGGTAATACTGGAGGTAAAACATTCATCACTTCAGGTATCTAATACTGGAGGAGGAACATTCATCACTTCAGGTATCTAATACTGGAGGAGGAACATTCATCACTTCAGGTATTCCAGACTCCACAGGTGCTCTGGGAATAGAGGGACCGTCCAGTAATAGAAATTATATCCACTTAAAAGGTGTTAGTGGATTGGTAGAATGAGTGACATACTGTATGATATGCTAGAATAACTGTAGTATGCTACAATATTAGTTTACTACAACAGTTGATGTAACGTGGTATGATCTCTAGTGGCAGCAGCAGGACTTACAGTGTCGTGGGCAGCAGCAGGTCTCAGGACAGCACCAACAGGACACATAACAGCAGCAGGAGTGAGGACAGCACTGGCACCAACACACTCCAAACAGCAAGATGAACAGGATAATACCCAGGGCTACCGAGCCCACAAAGGCCCATTCTGGAAGAGAGAGATGATGAGAGAGAGAGAGAGAGAGAGAGAGAGAGAGAGAGAGAGAGAGAGAGAGAGAGAGAGAGATGAAAGTTACATTTCTATGTGCAACATTCTAGAGTAAGAAGTGGTATTTGTTTTTGCTTGGAAGAGTATACACACACACACACACACACACACATCCTCTCAATTTTTCAGGAAGTCTGTTCAGGGGACTAGGCTGCAGGCAGGAAAGGGAAAGAGTGTTTCCTGTTACAGTATGTCATGCAGAGAGTACATGGCTGATACTGACCTAATCGACTACCATCATTATGACAGAATGATGACTACACACAGAGACATATATTTATAATATATATACTACACACAGAGACATATATTTATAATATATATACTACACAGAGAGACATATATTTATAATATATATACTACACACAGAGACATATATTTATAATATATATACTACACACAGAGACATATATTTATAATATATATACTACACACAGAGACATATATTTATAATATATATACTACACACAGAGACATATATTTATAATATAATACACACAGAAACATATATTTATAATATATATACTAATTTTAGCAAATGTATTCAAAATAAAAAACAGAAATACCTTATTTACATAAGTATTCAGACCCTTTGCTATGAGACTCGAAATTGAGCTCCGGTGCATCCTGTTTCCATTTATCATCCTTTAGATGTCTCTACATGTCACACCCTGATCTGTTTTACCTGTCTTGTGCTTGTCTCCACCCCCCTCCAGGTGTCACCCATTTTCCTCATTATCCCCTGTGTATTTATACCTGTGTTCTCTGTTTGTCTGTTGCCAGTTCGTCTTGTCAAGCCTACCAGCGTTTTCCCGTACTCCTGTTTTTCTCTATAGTTCCTGTTTTCTAGTTTTCCTGGTTTTGACCATTCTGCCTGCCCTGACCCTGAGCCTGCCTGCCGTTCTACACCTTGTGACACTGCCCTGGATTACTGACCTCTGCCTAACCCAGATCCTGCCTGCCGTTCTGTACCTTTCGGACTCTGCTCTCCATCACTGACCTCTGCCTGCCCTTTACATGTCGCTTGCCTGCCCCCTGTTTTTGTAATAAACTTTTGTTACTGCGAACTGTCTGCATCTGGGTATTATCTTGAGGTCTGATACTACAACTTGATTGGAGTCCACCTGTAGTAAATTCAATTGATTGGACATGATTTGGAAAGTGCATGTCAGAGCAAAAACCAAGCCACGAGGTCGAAGGAGTTGTCCGTGGAGCTCCGAGACAAGATTGTGTCGAGGCACAGATCTGGGGAAGGGTACCAAAAATGTCTGCAGGATTGAAAGTCCCCAAGAACACAGTGGCCATTCTTAAATGGAAGAAGTTTGGAACCACCAAGACTCTTCCTAGAGCTGGCCACCCGGCCAAACTGAGCAATCGGGGGAGAAGGGCCTTGGTCAGGGAGGTGACCAAGAACCTGGTGGTCACTGACAGAGCTCCAGAATTCCTCTGTGGAGATGGGAGAACCTTCCAGAAGGACAATCATCTCTGCAGCACTCTACCAATCAGGCCTTTATGGTAGAGTGGCCAGACGAAAGCCACTCCTCACTAAAAGGCACATGACAGCCCGCTTGGAGTTTGCCAAAAGGCACCTAAAGGACTCTCAGACCATGAGAAACAAGATTCTCTGGTCTGATGAAACCAAGATTTAAATCTTTGGCGTGAATGCCAAGCGTCACGGCCGGAGGAAACCTGGCACCCTCCCTATGGTGAAGCATGGTGGTGGCAGCATCATTCTGTGGGGATGTTTTTCAGCGGCAGGGACTGGGAGACTAGTCAGGATCGAGGGAAAGATGAACAGAGCAAAGTACAGAGACCTGCTCCAGAGTGCTCAGGACCTGAACCCGATTGAACATCTCTGGAGAGACCTGAAAATAGCTTTGCAGCGACGCTCCCCATCAAACCTTATAGAGCTTGAGAGGATCTTCAGAGAAAAATGGGAGAAACTCCCCAAATACAGGTGTGCCAAGCTTTCAGCGTCATCCCCAAGAAGAATTGAGGCTGTAACCGCTGCCAACGGTGCTTAAACAAAGTGCTAAGTAAAGGGTCTGAATACTTGTGTAAATGAGATATTTGCAAAAAATCCTCCAAACCTTTTTTTGCTTTGTCATTATGGGGTAATGTGATGTCATAATGGGTTTTTGCTTTGTCATTATGGGGTATTGTGATGTCATTAATGGGGTATTGTGATGTCATTATGGGTTTTTTCTTTGTCATTATGGGGGTATTGTGATGTCATTATGGGGTATTGCGATGTCATTATGGGGTATTATGATGTCATTATGGGGTATTGTGTGTAGATTGATGAGGGAAAAAAACTAGTTAATCCATTTTAGAATAAGGCTGTAACATAACAAAATGTGGAAAAAGTCAAGGAGTCTGAATGCTTTACAAACACACTGTATATTTATATTCTACATACTACAAACACAAACGCTGACTATGAAACATTACAGTACGATGTGGGACCTGCTAAACACAAACACTGACTATGAAACATTACAGTACGATGTGGGACCTGCTAAACACAAACACTGACTATGAAACATTACAGTACGATGTAGGACCTGCTGTTGAGAAGAACATGTACTAATGCAACATCAACATTTGAAATGAGAGTGAATGAGTCATCACTGAATAAGTCATTTCCATCTCACCATACCCACATCTGTCAACAACCTCCAACATGAGGAAACATCTGAATTTGGGGAATGTGACAGAAGACAATATCAACTCCCTTCTCTTTGCCTCCCATAATGTCCAGTTCAACCATCCTGTAAACTCTCTCAATATCATTACTCCCATAATGTCCAGTTCAACCATCCTGTAAACTCTCTTAATATCATGACTCCATAATGTCCAGTTCAACCATCCTGTAAACTCTCTCAATATCATGACTCCCATAATGTCCAGTTCAACCATCCTGTAAACTCTCTCAATATCATTACTCCCATATTGTCCAGTTCAAACATCCTGTAAACTCTCTCAATATCATTACTCCATAATGTCCAGTTCAACCATCCTGTAAACTCTCTCAATATCATGACTCCATAATGTCCAGTTCAACCATCCTGTAAACTCTCTCAATATCATGACTCCATAATGTCCAGTTCAACCATCCTGTGAACTCTCTCAATATCATTACTCCATAAAGTCCAGTTCAACCATCCTGTGAACTCTCTCAATATCATTACTCCATAATGTCCAGTTCAACCATCCTGTAAACTCTCTCAATATCATTACTCCATAATGTCCAGTTCAACCATCCTGTAAACTCTCTCAATATCATTACTCCCATAATGTCCAGTTCCACCATCCTGTAAACTCTCTCAATATCATGACTCCATAATGTCCAGTTCAACCATCCTGTAAACTCTCTCAATATCATGACTCCCATAATGTCCAGTTCAACCATCCTGTAAACTCTCTCAATATCATTACTCCCATAATGTCCAGTTCAACCATCCTGTAAACTCTCTCAATATCATGACTCCATAATGTCCAGTTCCACCATCCTGTAAACTCTCTCAATATCATGACTCCATAATGTCCAGTTCAACCATCCTGTAAACTCTCTCAATATCATTACTCCCATAATGTCCAGTTCAACCATCCTGTAAACTCTCTCAATATCATTACTCCATAATGTCCAGTTCAACCATCCTGTAAACTCTCTCAATATCATTACTCCATAATGTCCAGTTCAACCATCCTGTAAACTCTCTCAATATCATTACTCCATAATGTCCAGTTCCACCATCCTGTAAACTCTCTCAATATCATGACTCCATAATGTCCAGTTCAACCATCCTGTAAACTCTCTCAATATCATGACTCCATAATGTCCAGTTCAACCATCCTGTAAACTCTCTCAATATCATGACTCCATAATGTCCAGTTCAACCATCCTGTAAACTCTCTCAATATCATGACTCCCATAATGTCCAGTTCAACCATCCTGTAAACTCTCTCAATATCATTACTCCCATATTGTCCAGTTCAACCATCCTGTAAACTCTCTCAATATCATTACTCCATAATGTCCAGTTCAACCATCCTGTAAACTCTCTCAATATCATGACTCCATAATGTCCAGTTCAACCATCCTGTGAACTCTCTCAATATCATTACTCCATAATGTCCAGTTCAACCATCCTGTGAACTCTCTAAATATCATTACTCCATAATGTCCAGTTCAACCATCCTGTAAACTCTCTCAATATCATTACTCCATAATGTCCAGTTCAACCATCCTGTAAACTCTCTCAATATCATTACTCCCATAATGTCCAGTTCCACCATCCTGTAAACTCTCTCAATATCATGACTCCATAATGTCCAGTTCCACCATCCTGTAAACTCTCTCAATATCATTACTCCATAATGTCCAGTTCAACCATCCTGTAAACTCTCTCAATATCATGACTCCATAATGTCCAGTTCAACCATCCTGTAAACTCTCTCAATATCATGACTCCCATAATGTCCAGTTCAACCATCCTGTAAACTCTCTCAATATGATTACTCCCATAATGTCCAGTTCCACCATCCTGTAAACTCTCTCAATATCATGACTCCATAATGTCCAGTTCCACCATCCTGTAAACTCTCTCAATATCATGACTCCATAATGTCCAGTTCAACCATCCTGTAAACTCTCTCAATATCATTACTCCCATAATGTCCAGTTCAACCATCCTGTAAACTCTCTCAATATCATTACTCCATAATGTCCAGTTCAACCATCCTGTAAACTCTCTCAATATCATTACTCCATAATGTCCAGTTCAACCATCCTGTAAACTCTCTCAATATCATTACTCCATAATGTCCAGTTCCACCATCCTGTAAACTCTCTCAATATCATGACTCCATAATGTCCAGTTCAACCATCCTGTAAACTCTCTCAATATCATTACTCCCATAATGTCCAGTTCAACCATCCTGTAAACTCTCTCAATATCATGACTCCATAATGTCCAGTTCCACCATCCTGTAAACTCTCTCAATATCATGACTCCCATAATGTCCAGTTCAACCATCCTGTAAACTCTCTCAATATCATTACCCCATAATGTCCAGTTCAACCATCCTGTAAACTCTCTCAATATCATTACTCCATAATGTCCAGTTCAACCATCCTGTAAACTCTCTCAATATCATTACTCCCATAATGTCCAGTTCAACCATCCTGTAAACTCTCTCAATATCATGACTCCATAATGTCCAGTTCCACCATCCTGTAAACTCTCTCAATATCATGACTCCATAATGTCCAGTTCAACCATCCTGTAAACTCTCTCAATATCATTACCCCATAATGTCCAGTTCAACCATCCTGTAAACTCTCTCAATATCATTACTCCATAATGTCCAGTTCCACCATCCTGTAAACTCTCTCAATATCATGACTCCATAATGTCCAGTTCAACCATCCTGTAAACTCTCTCAATATCATGACTCCATAATGTCCAGTTCAACCATCCTGTAAACTCTCTCAATATCATGACTCCATAATGTCCAGTTCAACCATCCTGTAAACTCTCTCAATATCATTACTCCATAATGTCCAGTTCAACCATCCTGTAAACTCTCTCAATATCATGACTCCATAATGTCCAGTTCAACCATCCTGTAAACTCTCTCAATATCATGACTCCATAATGTCCAGTTCAACCATCCTGTAAACTCTCTCAATATCATTACTCCATAATGTCCAGTTCAACCATCCTGTAAACTCTTTCAATATCATTACTCCATAATGTCCAGTTCAACCATCCTGTAAACTCTCTCAATATCATTACTCCCATAATGTCCAGTTCAACCATCCTGTAAACTCTCTCAATATCATGACTCCATAATGTCCAGTTCCACCATCCTGTAAACTCTCTCAATATCATGACTCCATAATGTCCAGTTCAACCATCCTGTAAACTCTCTCAATATCATTACTCCATAATGTCCAGTTCAACCATCCTGTAAACTCTCTCAATATCATTACTCCATAATGTCCAGTTCAACCATCCTGTAAACTCTCTCAATATCATTACTCCATAATGTCCAGTTCAACCATCCTGTAAACTCTCTCAATATCATTACTCCATAATGTCCAGTTCCACCATCCTGTAAACTCTCTCAATATCATGACTCCATAATGTCCAGTTCAACCATCCTGTAAACTCTCTCAATATCATGACTCCATAATGTCCAGTTCAACCATCCTGTAAACTCTCTCAATATCATGACTCCATAATGTCCAGTTCAACCATCCTGTAAACTCTCTCAATATCATGACTCCATAATGTCCAGTTCAACCATCCTGTAAACTCTCTCAATATCATTACTCCCATAATGTCCAGTTCAACCATCCTGTAAACTCTCTCAATATCATTACTCCATAATGTCCAGTTCAACCATCCTGTAAACTCTCTCAATATCATGACTCCATAATGTCCAGTTCAACCATCCTGTAAACTCTCTCAATATCATTACTCCATAATGTCCAGTTCAACCATCCTGTAAACTCTCTCAATATCATGACTCCATAATGTCCAGTTCAACCATCCTGTAAACTCTCTCAATATCATGACTCCATAATGTCCAGTTCAACCATCCTGTAAACTCTCTCAATATCATTACTCCCATAATGTCCAGTTCAACCATCCTGTAAACTCTCTCAATATCATGACTCCATAATGTCCAGTTCAACCATCCTGTAAACTCTCTCAATATCATTACTCCATAATGTCCAGTTCAACCATCCTGTAAACTCTCTCAATATCATGACTCCATAATGTCCAGTTCAACCATCCTGTAAACTCTCTCAATATCATGACTCCATAATGTCCAGTTCAACCATCCTGTAAACTCTCTCAATATCATTACTCCCATAATGTCCAGTTCAACCATCCTGTAAACTCTCTCAATATCATGACTCCATAATGTCCAGTTCAACCATCCTGTAAACTCTCTCAATATCATGACTCCATAATGTCCAGTTCAACCATCCTGTAAACTCTCTCAATATCATTACTCCCATAATGTCCAGTTCAACCATCCTGTAAACTCTCTCAATATCATTACTCCATAATGTCCAGTTCAACCATCCTGTAAACTCTCTCAATATCATTACTCCATAATGTCCAGTTCAACCATCCTGTAAACTCTCTCAATATCATTACTCCATAATGTCCAGTTCAACCATCCTGTAAACTCTCTCAATATCATGACTCCATAATGTCCAGTTCAACCATCCTGTAAACTCTCTCAATATCATGACTCCATAATGTCCAGTTCAACCATCCTGTAAACTCTCTCAATATCATGACTCCATAATGTCCAGTTCAACCATCCTGTAAACTCTCTCAATATCATTACTCCCATATTGTCCAGTTCAACCATCCTGTAAACTCTCTCAATATCATTACTCCATAATGTCCAGTTCAACCATCCTGTAAACTCTCTCAATATCATTACTCCCATAATGTCCAGTTCAACCATCCTGTAAACTCTCTCAATATCATTACTCCATAATGTCCAGTTCAACCATCCTGTAAACTCTCTCAATATCATGACTCCATAATGTCCAGTTCAACCATCCTGTGAACTCTCTCAATATCATTACTCCATAATGTCCAGTTCAACCATCCTGTGAACTCTCTAAATATCATTGCTCCATAATGTCCAGTTCAACCATCCTGTAAACTCTCTCAATATCATTACTCCATAATGTCCAGTTCAACCATCCTGTAAACTCTCTCAATATCATTACTCCCATAATGTCCAGTTCCACCATCCTGTAAACTCTCTCAATATCATGACTCCATAATGTCCAGTTCCACCATCCTGTAAACTCTCTCAATATCATTACTCCATAATGTCCAGTTCAACCATCCTGTAAACTCTCTCAATATCATGACTCCATAATGTCCAGTTCAACCATCCTGTAAACTCTCTCAATATCATGACTCCCATAATGTCCAGTTCAACCATCCTGTAAACTCTCTCAATATGATTACTCCCATAATGTCCAGTTCCACCATCCTGTAAACTCTCTCAATATCATGACTCCATAATGTCCAGTTCCACCATCCTGTAAACTCTCTCAATATCATGACTCCATAATGTCCAGTTCAACCATCCTGTAAACTCTCTCAATATCATTACTCCCATAATGTCCAGTTCAACCATCCTGTAAACTCTCTCAATATCATTACTCCATAATGTCCAGTTCAACCATCCTGTAAACTCTCTCAATATCATTACTCCATAATGTCCAGTTCAACCATCCTGTAAACTCTCTCAATATCATTACTCCATAATGTCCAGTTCCACCATCCTGTAAACTCTCTCAATATCATGACTCCATAATGTCCAGTTCAACCATCCTGTAAACTCTCTCAATATCATGACTCCATGATGTCCAGTTCAACCATCCTGTAAACTCTCTCAATATCGTGACTCCCATAATGTCCAGTTCAACCATCCTGTAAACTCTCTCAATATCATTACTCCCATATTGTCCAGTTCAACCATCCTGTAAAATCTCTCAATATCATTACTCCAGAATGTCCAGTTCAACCATCCTGTAAACTCTCTCAATATCATGACTCCATAATGTCCAGTTCAACCATCCTGTAAACTCTCTCAATATCATGACTCCATAATGTCCAGTTCAACCATCCTGTGAACTCTCTCAATATCATTACTCCATAATGTCCAGTTCAACCATCCTGTGAACTCTCTCAATATCATTACTCCATAATGTCCAGTTCCACCATCCTGTAAACTCTCTCAATATCATGACTCCATAATGTCCAGTTCAACCATCCTGTAAACTCTCTCAATATCATGACTCCATAATGTCCAGTTCAACCATCCTGTAAACTCTCTCAATATCGTGACTCCATAATGTCCAGTTCAACTATCCTGTAAACTCTCTCAATATCGTGACTCCATAATGTCCAGTTCAACCATCCTGTAAACTCTCTCAATATCGTGACTCCATAATGTCCAGTTCAACCATCCTGTAAACTCTCTCAATATCATGACTCCATAATGTCCAGTTCAACCATCCTGTAAACTCTCTCAATATCATGACTCCATAATGTCCAGTTCAACCATCCTGTAAACTCTCTCAATATCATGACTCCATAATGTCCAGTTCCACCATCCTGTAAACTCTCTCAATATCATGACTCCATAATGTCCAGTTCAACCATCCTGTAAAATCTCTCAATATCATTACTCCAGAATGTCCAGTTCAACCATCCTGTAAACTCTCTCAATATCATTACTCCATAATGTCCAGTTCCACCATCCTGTAAACTCTCTCAATATCATGACTCCATAATGTCCAGTTCAACCATCCTGTAAACTCTCTCAATATCATGACTCCATAATGTCCAGTTCAACCATCTTGTAAACTCTCTCAATATCATTACTCCCATAATGTCCAGTTCAACCATCCTGTAAACTCTCTCAATATCATGACTCCATAATGTCCAGTTCAACCATCCTGTAAACTCTCTCAATATCATGACTCCCATAATGTCCAGTTCAACCATCCTGTAAACTCTCCCAATATCATTACTCCCATAATGTCCAGTTCCACCATCCTGTAAACTCTCTCAATATCATGACTCCATAATGTCCAGTTCCACCATCCTGTAAACTCTCTCAATATCGTGACTCCATAATGTCCAGTTCAACCATCCTGTAAACTCTCTCAATATCATGACTCCATAATGTCCAGTTCAACCATCCTGTAAACTCTCTCAATATCATTACTCCATAATGTCCAGTTCAACCATCCTGTAAACTCTCTCAATATCATTACTCCATAATGTCCAGTTCAACCATCCTGTAAACTCTCTCAATATCATTACCCCATAATGTCCAGTTCAACCATCCTGTAAACTCTCTCAATATCATTACTCCATAATGTCCAGTTCCACCATCCTGTAAACTCTCTCAATATCATGACTCCATAATGTCCAGTTCAACCATCCTGTAAACTCTCTCAATATCATGACTCCATAATGTCCAGTTCAACCATCCTGTAAACTCTCTCAATATCATGACTCCATAATGTCCAGTTCAACCATCCTGTAAACTCTCTCAATATCATTACTCCATAATGTCCAGTTCAACCATCCTGTAAACTCTCTCAATATCATGACTCCATAATGTCCAGTTCAACCATCCTGTGAACTCTCTCAATATCATTACTCCATAATGTCCAGTTCAACCATCCTGTAAACTCTCTCAATATCATTACTCCATAATGTCCAGTTCAACCATCCTGTAAACTCTCTCAATATCATTACTCCATAATGTCCAGTTCAACCATCTTGTAAACTCTCTCAATATCATTACTCCCATAATGTCCAGTTCAACCATCCTGTAAACTCTCTCAATATCATGACTCCATAATGTCCAGTTCAACCATCCTGTAAACTCTCTCAATATCATGACTCCCATAATGTCCAGTTCAACCATCCTGTAAACTCTCCCAATATCATTACTCCCATAATGTCCAGTTCCACCATCCTGTAAACTCTCTCAATATCATGACTCCATAATGTCCAGTTCCACCATCCTGTAAACTCTCTCAATATCGTGACTCCATAATGTCCAGTTCAACCATCCTGTAAACTCTCTCAATATCATGACTCCATAATGTCCAGTTCAACCATCCTGTAAACTCTCTCAATATCATTACTCCATAATGTCCAGTTCAACCATCCTGTAAACTCTCTCAATATCATTACTCCATAATGTCCAGTTCAACCATCCTGTAAACTCTCTCAATATCATTACCCCATAATGTCCAGTTCAACCATCCTGTAAACTCTCTCAATATCATTACTCCATAATGTCCAGTTCCACCATCCTGTAAACTCTCTCAATATCATGACTCCATAATGTCCAGTTCAACCATCCTGTAAACTCTCTCAATATCATGACTCCATAATGTCCAGTTCAACCATCCTGTAAACTCTCTCAATATCATGACTCCATAATGTCCAGTTCAACCATCCTGTAAACTCTCTCAATATCATGACTCCATAATGTCCAGTTCAACCATCTTGTAAACTCTCTCAATATCATTACTCCCATTATGTCCAGTTCAACCATCCTGTAAACTCTCTCAATATCATGACTCCAAAATGTCCAGTTCAACCATCCTGTAAACTCTCTCAATATCATGACTCCCATAATGTCCAGTTCAACCATCCTGTAAACTCTCCCAATATCATTACTCCCATAATGTCCAGTTCCACCATCCTGTAAACTCTCTCAATATCATGACTCCATAATGTCCAGTTCCACCATCCTGTAAACTCTCTCAATATCGTGACTCCATAATGTCCAGTTCAACCATCCTGTAAACTCTCTCAATATCATGACTCCATAATGTCCAGTTCAGCCATCCTGTAAACTCTCTCAATATCATTACTCCATAATGTCCAGTTCAACCATCCTGTAAACTCTCTCAATATCATTACTCCATAATGTCCAGTTCAACCATCCTGTAAACTCTCTCAATATCATTACCCCATAATGTCCAGTTCAACCATCCTGTAAACTCTCTCAATATCATTACTCCATAATGTCCAGTTCCACCATCCTGTAAACTCTCTCAATATCATGACTCCATAATGTCCAGTTCAACCATCCTGTAAACTCTCTCAATATCATGACTCCATAATGTCCAGTTCAACCATCCTGTAAACTCTCTCAATATCATGACTCCATAATGTCCAGTTCAACCATCCTGTAAACTCTCTCAATATCATTACTCCATAATGTCCAGTTCAACCATCCTGTAAACTCTCTCAATATCATGACTCCATAATGTCCAGTTCAACCATCCTGTAAACTCTCTCAATATCATGACTCCATAATGTCCAGTTCCACCATCCTGTAAACTCTCTCAATATCATGACTCCATAATGTCCAGTTCAACCATCCTGTAAAATCTCTCAATATCATTACTCCAGAATGTCCAGTTCAACCATCCTGTAAACTCTCTCAATATCATTACTCCATAATGTCCAGTTCCACCATCCTGTAAACTCTCTCAATATCATGACTCCATAATGTCCAGTTCCACCATCCTGTAAACTCTCTCAATATCATGACTCCATAATGTCCAGTTCAACCATCCTGTAAACTCTCTCAATATCATGACTCCATAATGTCCAGTTCAACCATCTTGTAAACTCTCTCAATATCATTACTCCCATAATGTCCAGTTCAACCATCCTGTAAACTCTCTCAATATCATGACTCCATAATGTCCAGTTCAACCATCCTGTAAACTCTCTCAATATCATGACTCCCATAATGTCCAGTTCAACCATCCTGTAAACTCTCCCAATATCATTACTCCCATAATGTCCAGTTCCACCATCCTGTAAACTCTCTCAATATCATGACTCCATAATGTCCAGTTCCACCATCCTGTAAACTCTCTCAATATCGTGACTCCATAATGTCCAGTTCCACCATCCTGTAAACTCTCTCAATATCGTGACTCCATAATGTCCAGTTCAACCATCCTGTAAACTCTCTCAATATCATGACTCCATAATGTCCAGTTCAACCATCCTGTAAACTCTCTCAATATCATTACTCCATAATGTCCAGTTCAACCATCCTGTAAACTCTCTCAATATCATTACTCCATAATGTCCAGTTCAACCATCCTGTAAACTCTCTCAATATCATTACCCCATAATGTCCAGTTCAACCATCCTGTAAACTCTCTCAATATCATTACTCCATAATGTCCAGTTCCACCATCCTGTAAACTCTCTCAATATCATGACTCCATAATGTCCAGTTCAACCATCCTGTAAACTCTCTCAATATCATGACTCCATAATGTCCAGTTCAACCATCCTGTAAACTCTCTCAATATCATGACTCCATAATGTCCAGTTCAACCATCCTGTAAACTCTCTCAATATCATGACTCCATAATGTCCAGTTCAACCATCCTGTGAACTCTCTCAATATCATTACTCCATAATGTCCAGTTCAACCATCCTGTGAACTCTCTCAATATCATTACTCCATAATGTCCAGTTCAACCATCCTGTAAACTCTTTCAATATCATTACTCCATAATGTCCAGTTCAACCATCCTGTAAACTCTCTCAATATCATTACTCCATAATGTCCAGTTCAACCATCCTGTAAACTCTCTCAATATCATGACTCCATAATGTCCAGTTCAACCATCCTGTAAACTCTCTCAATATCATGACTCCATAATGTCCAGTTCAACCATCCTGTAAACTCTCTCAATATCATGACTCCATAATGTCCAGTTCCACCATCCTGTAAACTCTCTCAATATCATGACTCCATAATGTCCAGTTCAACCATCCTGTAAAATCTCTCAATATCATTACTCCAGAATGTCCAGTTCAACCATCCTGTAAACTCTCTCAATATCATTACTCCATAATGTCCAGTTCCACCATCCTGTAAACTCTCTCAATATCATGACTCCATAATGTCCAGTTCCACCATCCTGTAAACTCTCTCAATATCATGACTCCATAATGTCCAGTTCAACCATCCTGTAAACTCTCTCAATATCATGACTCCATAATGTCCAGTTCAACCATCTTGTAAACTCTCTCAATATCATTACTCCCATAATGTCCAGTTCAACCATCCTGTAAACTCTCCCAATATCATTACTCCCATAATGTCCAGTTCCACCATCCTGTAAACTCTCTCAATATCATGACTCCATGATGTCCAGTTCCACCATCCTGTAAACTCTCTCAATATCGTGACTCCATAATGTCCAGTTCAACCATCCTGTAAACTCTCTCAATATCGTGACTCCATAATGTCCAGTTCAACCATCCTGTAAACTCTCTCAATATCGTGACTCCATAATGTCCAGTTCAACCATCCTGTAAACTCTCTCAATATCATGACTCCATAATGTCCAGTTCAACCATCCTGTAAACTCTCTCAATATCATGACTCCATAATGTCCAGTTCAACCATCCTGTAAACTCTCTCAATATCATGACTCCATAATGTCCAGTTCAACCATCCTGTAAAATCTCTCAATATCATTACTCCAGAATGTCCAGTTCAACCATCCTGTAAACTCTCTCAATATCATTACTCCATAATTTCCAGTTCCACCATCCTGTAAACTCTCTCAATATCATGACTCCATAATGTCCAGTTCAACCATCCTGTAAACTCTCTCAATATCATTACTCCATAATGTCCAGTTCAACCATCCTGTAAACTCTCTCAATATCATGACTCCATAATGTCCAGTTCAACCATCCTGTAAACACTCTCAATATCATTACTCCCATAATGTCCAGTTCAACCATCCTGTAAACTCTCCCAATATCATTACTCCCATAATGTCCAGTTCCACCATCCTGTAAACTCTCTCAATATCATGACTCCATAATGTCCAGTTCCACCATCCTGTAAACTCTCTCAATATCATTACTCCATAATGTCCAGTTCAACCATCCTGTAAACTCTCTCAATATCATTACTCCATAATGTCCAGTTCAACCATCCTGTAAACTCTCTCAATATCATTACTCCATAATGTCCAGTTCCACCATCCTGTAAACTCTCTCAATATCATGACTCCATAATGTCCAGTTCAACCATCCTGTAAACTCTCAATATCATTACTCCATAATGTCCAGTTCAACCATCCTGTAAACTCTCTCAATATCATTACTCCATAATGTCCAGTTCAACCATCCTGTAACTCTCTCAATATCATTACTCCCATAATGTCCAGTTCAACCATCCTGTAAACTCTCTCAATATCATGACTCCATAATGTCCAGTTCAACCCTCCTGTAAACTCTCTCAATATCATGACTCCATAATGTCCAGTTCAACCATCCTGTAAACTCTCTCAATATCATTACTCCCATAATGTCCAGTTCAACCATCCTGTAAACTCTCTCAATATCATGACTCCATAATGTCCAGTTCAACCATCCTGTAAACTCTCTCAATATCATGACTCCATAATGTCCAGTTCCACCATCCTGTAAACTCTCTCAATATCATGACTCCATAATGTCCAGTTCAACCATCCTGTAAACTCTCTCAATATCATGACTCCATAATGTCCAGTTCCACCATCCTGTAAACTCTCTCAATATCATGACTCCATAATGTCCAGTTCAACCAGCCTCCAAACTCTCTCAATATCATTACGTTACTCACAATAACAATCCCTAATGATGAACTTCCTTTGGGCTGGGTCAGAAACCACAAATCTCTCTCTCTCTTTCTTCCTATCTCTCTGGTCTCTCTCTCGCTGGTCTGTCTCTCTCTTTCTGTCTCTCTCTGTTCTCCCTCCCTCTCGCTCGCTCTCTCTCTCTCACTGTTCAACAGTAAACTGACCATAATCATTTGTTTGTAAAAAGATAACTGATTGGATTACTAAAGAACAACATGAAGCTGATTGGGCAGTGAAGAAGCAATAGTTTTGTGTGAATGAGTGAAAAGAAAAGACAGACAGACACAGGTGGGGAGGACACGCCCCTACCTACCTGGCATAATCTTCACATCAAAGTCAGGCAGGAGATCATCTGACACACCTGTACCTGTCTTACCTGGAGAGAGGAGAAGAGCAGAGGTGAAGGACAGGACAGGACAGGGCAGGGTAAGACAGGACAGAGGGCAGGAGAGGGCAGAAGACAGGGGAGTCCTAGCAGGTTTGGGGTCAATTCCACTGCAATTCAGGATCTAAACCAAAAATTCTAATTCCATTATTTTTTTAAGTATTGAGGAAAATTGGAATTGGAATTTCAGTTTACTTCTTGAATCGACTGAATTAAAAAAGGAATTGTCAGGGGTCATGGGAAAGTTCAGGGAGACTGAAGTACAGGTAGCAGCAGCATGCAGAGATTTAGACAATAGAAGAGCCAGGAAGGTGGACATGCCAGCATTTAGCAGACACTCTTATCCAGAGCGACTTACAGTAGTGAGTTCAAACATTTTCAGACTTAAAAAAAATTGTACTGGTCCCCCATTGGAATCAAACCCACGACCCTGGCATTGCAAGCACCATGCTCTACCAACTGAGCCACACAGGATTACATGATTTTCATAGCTATGGCTGACTGTAAGGACTTGTGAAGAGTACGGTCAGTAACCTCTGCTTCATGAAGACAGTTGAAGATACCTCAAAGTCATCTGGCTTTAACTATAATGTGCTTGTCATTGATAAGGTTTTAGTTGAAAAGCAATGCTTTGAGTCACCACACCTGTCCTCGAAATACAGCCTGACTCAAACAGTCTGACTGAACCTGGTGCTGTTTCCCTTCATCTGTGGTGGATTGAATTGGGGAGCTTCCAGTCAGTCTGTAGACAAATGAGTTGATGATATTACCAGTACCATCACAGTGATGTCACAAATACATAAGCAGTGAACTCACTGACAGCAGCTCTGTGTTACAATAACACGTTCTCTCTGTCTTTTACGCTTCTCCTCTCTGGCGATAAGAGGCACTAATGTTAGTTCATATTTCAACTTCATATACAACTCCTCAAAAAATCTTAGCCACGCTCACACACATGTGTTATAATGTGGCACAGGTTGGTACGAGAGAGAGGGGTGGGGTTGGGGGGGAGAGGTATAGCGAGAGAGAGAGAGAGAGAGAGAGAGAGAGAGAGAGAGAGAGAGAGAGAGAGAGGAATAGAGAAAAGGGGGGATGGAGAGTGAGGGATAGAGAGGGAGAGAGGAATAGAGAGAAAGTGGGGATGGAGAGAGAGAGGGAGAGATAAAGGAGATCATTTACTTCCCCCCTAATGTGGTTGTTTGATCTTGGCTGTTTATTTGAATGTTGTACAGTAACCATAGAGATACACATCTAAAACACACGTAGGGAGTATACTGTATCTTGGCTGTGTGTTGGAATGTTGTACAGTAACCATAGAGAATCACATCTAAAACACACGTAGGGAGTATACTGTATCTTGGCTGTTTGTTGGAATGTTGTACAGTAACCATAGAGAATCACATCTAAAACACACGTAGGGAGTATACTGTATCTTGGCTGTGTGTTGGAATGTTGTACAGTAACCATAGAGAATCACATCTAAAACACACGTAGGGAGTATACTGTATCTTGGCTGTGTGTTGGAATGTTGTACAGTAACCATAGAGAATCACATCTAAAACACACGTAGGGAGTATACTGTATCTTGGCTGTGTGTTGGAATGTTGTACAGTAACCATAGAGAATCACATCTAAAACAC
This sequence comes from Brachymystax lenok tsinlingensis, assembly GCA_030435695.1. Taxonomy (NCBI): domain Eukaryota; kingdom Metazoa; phylum Chordata; class Actinopteri; order Salmoniformes; family Salmonidae; genus Brachymystax; species Brachymystax lenok. Next base: position 59,195,474 of record CM059814.1, on the reverse strand, counting down.
ACGTAGGGAGTATACTGTATCTTGGCTGTGTGTTGGAATGTTGTACAGTAACCATAGAGAATCACATCTAAAACACACGTAGGGAGTATACTGTATCTTGGCTGTGTGTTGGAATGTTGTACAGTAACCATAGAGAATCACATCTAAAATACACGTAGGGAGTATACTGTATCTTGGCTGTGTGTTGGAATGTTGTACAGTAACCATAGAGAATCACATCTAAAATACACATAGGGAGTATACTGTATCTTGGCTGTGTGTTGGAATGTTGTACAGTAACCATAGAGATACACATCTAAAACACACGTAGGGAGTATACTGTATCTTGGCTGTGTGTTGGAATGTTGTACAGTAACCATAGAGATACACATCTAAAACACACGTAGGGAGTATACTGTATCTTGGCTGCTACCATGCTGACCATACAAACACCAGAGTCTGTGTCACACTACAAGACTAAAAATGTAGCGGGTGAAGCAACACTTTTTCAAAGAAGGATACGAACCTGGAGTGTGGTAGAAAGGACTTAAATCCACTCATATTGATACGAACCTGGAGTGTCGTAGAAAGGACTTAAATCCACTCATATTGATACGAACCTGGAGTGTGGTAGAAAGGACTTTAATCCACTCATATTGATACGAACCTGGAGTGTGGTAGAAAGGACTTAAATCCACTCATATTGATACGAACCTGGAGTGTCGTAGAAAGGACTTAAATCCACTCATATTGATATGAACCTGGAGTGTGGTAGAAAGGACTTAAATCCACTGATATTGATACGAACCTGGAGTGTGGTAGAAAGGACTTAAATCCACTCATATTGATATGAACCTGGAGTGTGGTAGAAAGGACTTAAATCCACTGATATTGATACGAACCTGGAGTGTGGTAGAAAGGACTTAAATCCACTCATATTGATATGAACCTGGAGTGTGGTAGAAAGGACTTAAATCCACTCATATTGATACGAACCTGGAGTGTGGTAGAAAGGACTTAAATCCACTGATATTGATATGAACCTGGAGTGTGGTAGAAAGGACTTAAATCCACTCATATTGATGTCAGACACGGAAGGTATTCAGAAGGTTATTAGCACTGTAATGCTGTAAGTCTCCTATGAGAGCCTGTATTAACCTGACCTATACATCATGACATGCTCCTACTATAGCTGCCTAGGTTGGAACCTGCCTGAGGGACTACAACCTCTGTTAGTTTGTTGAAGTGTGCAGACCTGTCCCAAAGGAGCACAATGTTTCTCCTGTGGCCTCCAGTGGTATGAAGCAGGGATCCTGATACCAACCTTGGCAATATGCTGCCCATATCTGTCTATTGTTCAGGCTGGTACAGGACAGACTGTCCAGTGATGAGAAGTAGAATCTCTGTCCTGGCCTCCAGCGGTTTGAAGCAGTGATCCTGATACAGACCATGACCCATGTCAGTACAATGTTCCTGTTCAGGCAAAACAACTTTATCAGAGCGAGTTGTAAGTATCAGACAGACAGGAAGAGGGTTTAATGGTGTAGGAGCTCCAAGGCCCTCCAGGACGGCCCTACTCTCTCTGCCCACGTCGAGAGCAGCTTAGCTGGGACTCCTAGAATTCCTCCCCTCACTGCTGGGTCCTGGGCTAACGCACCGCTGCCTGACTGGCTGGCAGTCATTATGAAGCAGAGGGGAGGTTAGAGGTTTTCTGTTTTACTCACTCTGGACATGTGTTCTTTCCATGACCTCTGACCCATGTGTTGACTATTAAAGTGGAGAAAACTGTTCCTTCCCCCTTCACAACCAGAGAACCTGACCTTACAAGCCTACAATACAACACACACTAACAAACCTACATTACAACACACACTAACAAACCTACATTACAACACACACTAACAAGCCTACAATACAACACACACTAACAAGCCTACAATACAACACACACTAACAAGCCTACAATACAACACACACTAACAAGCCTACAATACAACACACACTAACAAACCTACAATACAACACACACTAACAAACCTACAATACAACACACACTAACAAGCCTACAATACAACACACTAACAAGCCTACAATACAACACACACTAACAAACCTACAATACAACACACACTAACAAACCTACAATACAACACACTAACAAGTCTACAATACAACACACACTAACAAACCTACATTACAACACACACTAACAAGCCTACAATACAACACACACTAACAAGCCTACATTACAACACACACTAACAAACCTACAATACAACACACACTAACAAGCCTACAATACAACACACTAACAAGCCTACAATACAACACACTAACAAGCCTACAATACAACACACTAACAAGCCTACAGTACAATACACACTAACAAGCCTACAATACAACACACACTAACAAGCCTACATTACAATACACACTAACACGTCTACAATACAACACACACTAACAAGCCTACAATACAACACACACTAACAAGCCTACATTACAACACACACTAACAAACCTACAATACAACACACACTAACAAACCTACAATACAACACACACTAACAAGCCTACAATACAACACACACTAACAAGCCTACAATACAACACACTAACAAGCCTACAATACAACACACTAACAAGCCTACAATACAACACACTAACAAGCCTACAATACAACACACTAACAAGCCTACAGTACAACACACACTAACACGTCTACAATACAACACACACTAACAAGCCTACAATACAACACACTAACAAGTCTACAATACAAAACACACTAATGACTCTCACCCCTGATCTATATATTTGACCCGCTAGTCTTTCTCTCTCCCCGTGTCACGTCATTCATTCCCCTGGCCCCCTGACGACAGTAAAACCCAGTCGTTGCCGTGGGAATCCCGACAAGTGGCTTCTACTATACTAGGTCAATATCTGGGGTAACCCCATTTCTATTCAATGTAGTTCTGTGAGAGTTACTACACGTCACAGAGGACATGGTCCCCTGACAGACCACTGTGGTTTAAAGGGATGGTGTAGTTCTTAGAGGGTTACTACACGTCACAGAGGACATGGTCCCCTGACAGACCACTGTGGTTTAAAGGGATGGTGTAGTTCTGTGAGAGTTACTACACGTCACAGAGGACATGGTCCCCTGACAGACTGCTGTGGTTTAAAGGGATGGTGTAGTTCTGTGAGAGTTACTACACGTCACAGAGGACATGGTCCCCTGACAGACCACTGTGGTTTAAAGGGATGGTGTAGTTCTGTGAGGGTTACTACACGTCACAGAGGACATGGTCCCCTGACAGACCACTGTGGTTTAAAGGGATGGTGTAGTTCTGTGAGAGTTACTACACGTCACAGAGGACATGGTCCCCTGACAGACCACTGTGGTTTAAAGGGATGGTGTAGTTCTGTGAGAGTTACTACACGTCACAGAGGACATGGTCCCCTGACAGACCACTGTGGTTTAAAGGGATGGTGTAGTTCTGTGAGAGTTACTACACGTCACAGAGGACATGGTCCCCTGACAGACCACTGTGGTTTAAAGGGATGGTGTAGTTCTGTGAGAGTTACTACACGTCACAGAGGACATGGTCCCCTGACAGACCACTGTGGTTTAAAGGGATGGTGTAGTTCTGTGAGGGTTACTACACGTCACAGAGGACATGGTCCCCTGACAGACCGCTGTGGTTTAAAGGGATGGTGTAGTTCTGTGAGGGTTACTACACGTCACAGAGGACATGGTCCCCTGACAGACCGCTGTGGTTTAAAGGGATGGTGTAGTTCTGTGAGAGTTACTACACGTCACAGAGGACATGGTCCCCTGACAGACCGCTGTGGTTTAAAGGGATGGTGTAGTTCTGTGAGAGTTACTACACGTCACAGCGGACATGGTCCCCTGACAGACTGCTGTGGTTTAAAGGGATGGTGTAGTTCTGTGAGGGTTACTACACGTCACAGAGGACATGGTCCCCTGACAGACCACTGTGGTTTAAAGGGATGGTGTAGTTCTTAGAGGGTTACTACACGTCACAGAGGACATGGTCCCCTGACAGACCACTGTGGTTTAAAGGGATGGTGTAGTTCTTAGAGGGTTACTACACGTCACAGCGGACATGGTCCCCTGACAGACCACTGTGGTTTAAAGGGATGGTGTAGTTCTGTGAGAGTTACTACACGTCACAGAGGACATGGTCCCCTGACAGACCACTGTGGTTTAAAGGGATGGTGTAGTTCTGTGAGGGTTACTACACGTCACAGAGGACATGGTCCCCTGACAGACCACTGTGGTTTAAAGGGATGGTGGGATTGCATTAACACTAGTTAGCAACGGCTCCAGAAAGGACCTTCAACTTCCTTCAAACTGCAGGCAGAGACATCTAAATGGTAAGAAGAAGAAAAGGCTCAGTGGACAAAATGTGTCGCTGTCTCTTTAACACTGGGATGTGACGAAGACCATCTATCTACGTGGTATTTCTGGGCTGTAGTGTGTTATAGAGACTTAGTGACTTAGTGCTGAGTGCGTGGTACTACTGGACAGTACTGGTTTATAGAGAGGCAGCCAGCCAAACAAAAGGTCTCTCTCTCTCTCTCAAAAGCAGCATGGCCACGCAGAGCGTCACCATGGCGACGCTAGTTACCACGCTCAGGGATGTGGGGCCACCATTGTTGAGCAATAACACATAAATATACGTAAACACGCACACACACACACACACACACACACACACACACACACACACACACACACACACACACACACACACACACACACACACACACACACACACACAGACAGACCTATCCCAGCATTATAACACACTACACTGAGTGGGCACAGACAGACCTATCCCAGCATTATAACACACTACACTGAGTGGGCACAGACAGACCTATCCCAGCATTATAACACACTACACTGAGTGGGCACAGACAGACATACCCCACCATTACAACACACTACACTGAGTGGGCACAGACAGACCTATCCCAGCATTACAACACACTACACTGAGTGGGCACAGACAGACCTATCCCAGCATTACAACACACTACACTGAGTGGGCACAGACAGACCTATCCCAGCATTACAACACACTACACTGAGTGGGCACAGACAGACCTATCCCAGCATTACAACACACTACACTGAGTGGGTACAGACAGACCTATCCCAGCATTACAACACACTACACTGAGTGGGCACAGACAGACCTATCCCACCCTTACAACATGTCAACAAGACCTCCCTAACAGTCCTGTACATCTCTACACTAGATGATGGGCTACTATTGTCCTAACAGTACTCAGTCCTGTACATCTCTACACTAGATGATGGGCTACTATTGTCCTAACAGTACTCAGTCCTGTACTTCTCTACACTAGATGATGGGCTACTATTGTCCTAACAGTACTCAGTCCTGTACATCTCTACACTAGATGATGGGCTACTATTGTCCTAACAGTACTCAGTCCTGTACATCTCTACACTAGATGATGGGCTACTATTGTCCTAACAGTACTCAGTCCTGTACATCTCTACACTAGATGATGGGCTACTATTGTCCTAACAGTACTCAGTCCTGTACATCTCTACACTAGATGATGGGCTACTATTGTCCTAACAGTACTCAGTCATGTACATCTCTACACTAGATGATGGGCTACTATTGTCCTAACAGTACTCAGTCATGTACATCTCTACACTAGATGATGGGCTACTATTGTCCTAACAGTACTCAGTCATGTACATCTCTACACTAGATGATGGGCTACTATTGTCCTAACAGTACTCAGTCCTGTACATCTCTACACTAGATGATGGGCTACTATTGTCCTAACAGTACTCAGTCCTGTACATATCCACACTAGATGATGGGCTACTATTGTCCTAACAGTACTCTGTCCTGTACATCTCTACACTAGATGATGGGCTACTATTGTCCTAACAGTACTCAGTCCTGTACATCTCTACACTAGATGATGGGCTACTATTGTCCTAACAGTACTCTGTCCTGTACATCTCTACACTAGATGATGGGCTACTATTGTCCTAACAGTACTCAGTCCTGTACATCTCTACACTAGATGATGGGCTACTATTGTCCTAACAGTACTCAGTCCTGTACTTCTCTACACTAGATGATGGGCTACTATTGTCCTAACAGTACTCAGTCCTGTACATCTCTACACTAGATGATGGGCTACTATTGTCCTAACAGTACTCAGTCCTGTACATCTCTACACTAGATGATGGGCTACTATTGTCCTAACAGTACTCAGTCCTGTACATCTCTACACTAGATGATGGGCTACTATTGTCCTAACAGTACTCAGTCCTGTACATCTCTACACTAGATGATGGGCTACTATTGTCCTAACAGTACTCAGTCATGTACATCTCTACACTAGATGATGGGCTACTATTGTCCTAACAGTACTCAGTCATGTACATCTCTACACTAGATGATGGGCTACTATTGTCCTAACAGTACTCAGTCATGTACATCTCTACACTAGATGATGGGCTACTATTGTCCTAACAGTACTCAGTCCTGTACATCTCTACACTAGATGATGGGCTACTATTGTCCTAACAGTACTCAGTCCTGTACATATCCACACTAGATGATGGGCTACTATTGTCCTAACAGTACTCTGTCCTGTACATCTCTACACTAGATGATGGGCTACTATTGTCCTAACAGTACTCAGTCCTGTACATCTCTACACTAGATGATGGGCTACTATTGTCCTAACAGTACTCAGTCATGTACATCTCTACACTAGATGATGGGCTACTATTGTCCTAACAGTACTCAGTCCTGTACATCTCTACACTAGATGATGGGCTACTATTGTCCTAACAGTACTCAGTCCTGTACATCTCCACACTAGATGATGGGCTACTATTGTCCTAACAGTACTCAGTCCTGTACATCTCTACACTAGATGGTGGGCTACAATTGTCCTAACAGTACTCAGTCCTGTACTTCTCTACACTAGATGATGGGCTACTATTGTCCTAACAGTACTCAGTCCTGTACATCTCTACACTAGATGATGGGCTACTATTGTCCTAACAGTACTCAGTCATGTACATCTCTACACTAGATGATGGGCTACTATTGTCCTAACAGTACTCAGTCCTGTACATCTCTACACTAGATGATGGGCTACTATTGTCCTAACAGTATTCAGTCCTGTACATCTCTACACTAGATGATGGGCTACAATTGTCCACATGATAGCTGTATTGTTTCCATTGATAGATGTTCCTTAGCTAACGACTAACGAAGCCTGGTTACATAACAGGAGTGACTACTGCCTAGCAACCTGACGTCAGAGGCAGGGTGGTAGATGACAGGGAGAGATCAACCTGACAGTAGGTCAGAGGCAGGGTGGTAGATGACTGGGAGAGATCAACCTGACAGTAGGTCAGAGGCAGGGTGGTAGATGACAGGGAGAGATCAACCTGACAGTAGGTCAGAGGCAGGGTGGTAGATGACAGGGAGAGATCAACCTGACAGTAGGTCAGAGGCAGGGTGGTAGATGACAGGGAGAGATCAACCTGACAGTAGGTCAGAGGCAGGGTGGTAGATGACTGGGAGAGATCAACCTGACAGTAGGTCAGAGGCAGGGTGGTAGATGACAGGGAGAGATCAACCTGACAGTAGGTCAGAGGCAGGGTGGTAGATGACTGGGAGAGAACATAAGAAATACTCCAGAAGAATGGGTGCTTTGTGGGGTTTGGTGCCAGTGACAAGACAGAGATATACTGTAGATGGTTGCTTCTATATGATGGGGTTGAGGGGGTACTCCATGGAAATGGATCAACCTGCATGTCAACTTGAATCATGTCGCCTGAGGGTCAATTAGAGAAATCATATTTATATGGACTTGTATTTGCATATCCTCAATGTCATAAATGTGAATTGTTGCATGAAGTGTTTTTCCCTTCCTGTCTGGGTTGGCTTCACTTCCTGTGTAATGGTAGTTGTCTTCCTGAGGAGTGGGGCAGGGGGGAGAGGTAGGAAGGTGGGGGGTGAGGAGGGATGAGGGTAGGGGTGAGGAGAGGGTAGGAAGGTGGGGGGTGAGGAGGGATAAGGGTAGGGGTGTGGAGGGGGGATGGAGGGTTGGAGGGAGGAGAGGGTAGGAAGGTGGGGGGTGAGGAGGGATGAGGGTAGGGGTGTGGAGGGGGGATGGAGGGTTGGAGGGAGGAGAGGGTAGGAAGGTGGGGGGTGAGGAGGGATGAGGGTAGGGGTGAGGAGGAGGGATGGAGGAATGGAGGGAGGAGAGGGTAGGGCTGAGAAGGGGAGTTGAGGACTCACCCAACACTAGAAGCTCCACAGGGGCCTCATTCCTGCCCTCGAGGTCGTCAGAGATGACCACCTTGCAGAGGTACACCCCACTGTCTCCCCACTGGAGCTCCCCGATACGCAGGTCAGCCTCTGGAGAGAGGGAGCGGGAGGAAGACAGAAGATATTACAAGAAAATAAGAAAATAAATCACATCTACACATCACTCTGTCAAACATCACTCTTTTAAACATCACTCTGTCAAACATCACTTTGTCAAACATCACTCTGTCAAAAATCACTCTGTCAAAAATCACTCTGTTAAACATCACTGTCAAACATCACTCTGTCAAAAATCACTCTGTTAAACATCACTGTCAAACATCACTCTGTCAAACATCACTCTGTCAAACATCTCTTTGTCAAACATCACTCCGTCAAACATCACATCTAACACATCACTCTGTCAAACATCACATCTAACACATCACTCTGTCAAACAGCACTCTGTCAAACAGCACTCTGTCAAACATCACATCCCTCTGTCAAACAGCACTCTGTCAAACATCACATCCCTCTGTCAAACAGCACTCTGTCAAACATCACATCCCTCTGTCAAACAGCACTCTGTCAAACTACCTTACAACGTTCCTTAACTTCCCATGTGAAGTCTCAAATACGTCGCCTCAGGTTTCAACTGAGAATATAAATATCAAGATAATCAAGGACAAGGAGGAACAGGTTTGTTTTGGCCAGCTAGGGGGAGGAGGGGAGAACTTTGTGTCTGACACAGTCCACGGACGAGTTGTGTTGAGTGATGAACAGTAAACAGTAAAGGAGGCGAGAGGTTGGGTGGACTCTGTGCAGGGAGACTTTCAGCAGACCAGTCAGTCCATTGTGAGGCAAACATGTAAACAGGCCTATTTAAGGGACAGGAAGAGACAAGCATAATGAACAGCCTTTCCTGTTGGGGATAGGGCTGGAGGTGGGGCTGTGGGTTAGGAGACTGCAAGTCTCAAATCCTATGGACAACCAGAAAATAGTTTTTGGGGTATCTATTAACATGTCACTGTATTGAATCCATTTGGTGCAGTTTATAATATCGTACTGCTTCATTACGGACAGTAGGTTCAGTACATGTCACTGCATTCTGTAGCAGAAAGAAGTCTGGGCCTCTTTGAAGTCTCGTAGATCAACGCACTGCACTCTTTAAGTTTATAAATCCCTCCTGCATAAAGCTCCGCTGTACCTTACCTCCTTGTTAACTTACAGACGTATGAGATACCAGACCCGGTCTCAGGGATGATCACTCTGGAGATCACTCTGGAGATCACTCTGGAGATCACTTAGCTAAATCTGCTTTTAGTGTTTCTGCACCTTACTTGTGGAATAATCTCCAAGGCTCTCTGAAAGTGGATGAATTGGTTCCTCAAGGACACTTCAAAAGGCTGATGAAATACCTTTTTCACTGAAGAATGTGTTTGTTTTCTATGATGAATGTGTTTAACTTTCTGTGTATTGATGTGAACATGATGTGTATAGTGTATATTGATGTGTATAGTGTATATTGATGTGTATAGTGTATATTTATGTGTATAGTGTATATTGATGTGTATAGTGTATATTGATGTGTATAGTGTATATTGATGTGTGTAGTGTATATTGATGTATGTAGTGTATATTGATGTGTATATTAATGTGTATAGTGTATATTGATGTGTGTAGTGTATATTGATGTGTATATTAATGTGTATGGTGTATATTGATGTGTGTAGTGTATATTGATGTGTATATTGATGTGTGTAGTGTATATTGATGTGTATATTAATGTGTATGGTGTATATTGATGTGTGTAGTGTATATTGATGTGTATATTAATGTGTATGGTGTATATTGATGTGTGTAGTGTATATTGATGTGTATATTAATGTGTATAGTGTATATTGATGTGTGTAGTGTATATTGATGTGTATATTAATGTGTATGGTGTATATTGATGTGTGTAGTGTATATTGATGTGTATATTGATGTGTGTAGTGTATATTGATGTGTATATTGATGTGTATAGTGTATATTGATGTGTATATTAATGTGTATAGTGTATATTGATGTGTGTAGTGTATATTGACGTGTCTACTTGCCATGTCTGATACTTTATTTATCAACCCTCCACCTTACTGATGTGTATAGTGTATATATCTACTCTCTCTCTCTCTCTCTCTCTCTCTCTCTCCAACTCCCCATCCCCTGCTCCATCCTTACTTTACAGATTCTTGGAACAGGGGAGGAATTTCAACGTGTTTGTGCCCACTCCAGGGTTCACCAGAGGAACCAAACCATTAAGGCTGACTTCACAGTGAACAGGCAGAGAGAGAGAGAGAGCTGCTTTGAAGAGCCCAACATCAGAGACAGAGGGAGAGAGAGAAGAACAGAGAGAAATATCATTTTAAAGAGCCTCAAATCAGAGAGAGAGAGGGAAAGAGGGAAAGAGGGAGAGAGAGAGAGAGAGAGAGAGAGAGAGAGAGAGAGAGAGAGAGAGAGAGAGAGAGAGAGAGAGAGGGAACAAGGGGTGAGGGAGAGGACAACATTAAAGCACAGCAATGGGGGGAAAAATCCTCTTTTGTCCATCTGGACACAGGAGAAGAGGGTTGATTCTTATCCCTGATTCATAGCTCAATAAATCTGGGGGCCATTTGCAGGTCCATTCCTTCCCCTCTTTTTCCCCCATCTCCCTTTCTCTGTCTCCCTCTCCGCCTAACCTTTGTTTTGTTTTTATGCATGTGAAATGTACAGGGACACAATTTAACTAGTTAAAACATCAAATGTTTTAAGTTTTGGTTAGATGTGATGGTACAATTATAAACTCTAAATAAACTGTATCTTGTTTCTAATCTGTGTACAAATGTTTTCATTGGGATTAAAGTGAATTTCTATTAAAGCCAAATGTATCTATTACAAGGCCACAATGTGTGTGGTTTCAGTGCAGACAAAATTATGCTCTCTCTCTCTCTCTCTCTCTCTCTCTCTCTCTCAACAACACTAGTGACATGTCTTTTATCTAGTGGACCTGACCAGCCTCCCTGGACATCTAGTCTCCTGATGTAATACCATCATCAACAACACTAGTGACATGTCTTTTATCTAGTGGACCTGACCAGCCTCCCTGAACATCTAGTCCCCTGATGTAATACCATCATCAACAACACTAGTGACATGTCTTTTATCTAGTGGACCTGACCAGCCTCCCTGGACATCTAGTCTCCTGATGTAATACCATCATCAACAACACTAGTGACATGTCTTTTATCTAGTGGACCTGACCAGCTTCCCTGGACATCTAGTCCCCTGATGTAATACCATCATCAACAACACTAGTGACATGTCTTTTATCCAGTGGACCTGACCAGCCTCCCTGGACATCTAGTCTCCTGATGTAATACCATCATCAACAACACTAGTGACATGTCTTTTATCTAGTGGACCTGACCAGCCTCCATGGACATCTAGTCCCCTGATGTAATACCATCATCAACAACACTAGTGACATGTCTTTTATCTAGTGGACCTGACCAGCCTCCCTGGACATCTAGTCTCCTGATGTAATACCATCATCAACAACACTAGTGACATGTCTTTTATCTAGTGGACCTGACCAACCTCCCTGGACATCTAGTCCCCTGATGTAATACCATCATCAACAACACTAGTGACATGTCTTTTATCTAGTGGACCTGACCAGCCTCCCTGGACATCTAGTCTCCTGATGTAATACCATCATCAACAACACTAGTGACATGTCTTTTATCTAGTGGACCTGACCAGCCTCCTGGACATCTAGTCTCCTGATGTAATACCATCATCAACAACACTAGTGACATGTCTTTTATCTAGTGGACCTGACCAGCCTCCCTGGACATCTAGTCCCCTGATGTAATACCATCATCAACAACACTAGTGACATGTCTTTTATCTAGTGGACCTGACCAGCCTCCTGGACATCTAGTCTCCTGATGTAATACCATCATCAACAACACTAGTGACATGTCTTTTTATCTAGTGGACCTGACCAGCCTCCTGGACATCTAGTCTCCTGATGTAATACCATCATCAACAACACTAGTGACATGTCTTTTATCTAGTGGACCTGACCAGCCTCCTGGACATCTAGTCCCTAATGTAATACCATCATCAACAACACTAGTGACATGTCTTTTATCTAGTGGACCTGACCAGCCTCCCTGGACATCTAGTCCCCTGATGTAATACCATCATCAACAACACTAGTGACATGTCTTTTATCTAGTGGACCTGACCAGCCTCCCTGGACATCTAGTCTCCTGATGTAATACCATCATCAACAACACTAGTGACATGTCTTTTATCTAGTGGACCTGACCAGCCTCCCTGGACATCTAGTCCCCTGATGTAATACCATCATCAACAACACTAGTGACATGTCTTTTATCTAGTGGACCTGACCAGCCTCCTGGACATCTAGTCCCTGATGTAATACCATCATCAACAACACTAGTGACATGTCTTTTATCTAGTGGACCTGACCAGCCTCCCTGGACATCTAGTCTCCTGATGTAATACCATCATCAACAACAGTAGTATTGAGTGCCATGTCTTACTGTTGATGATAGTAATATCTCTGCCCTTGTAGTGCTCGGCCAGGGTGATGGAGGATCCGGTGACGGAGGCCACCACGCGGATGGTGCGGCTCGAATCGGAGCAGTCTAGATGGGACGAGGAGCCCAGCTCGGACCCCCTTACCCCCAGGCTCTCCGGGAAGCTGAAGGCGTCGCGGGTGCGGTCGCGGCAGTAAGACTTGTACCACCATTGGACCACAGGCGTCTGGGTGGACATGCTGGAGTATTGACACGGCAGGACCACCGACTGGAACAGCATGGCATACTTCCTGTCTTCACGAGCGGAGACCTGGATGGCTGAGCTTGATGGGAGATCTGGGGGAGAGAGACAGAGAGAGAGAGAGAGAGAGAGAGAGAGAGAGAGAGAGAGAGAGAGAGGGTCACTAATTGCCATGACAAGGAGATTACATAATAGCACAAACAGATCTGGCATCTGGCTAGCTGGCAGTGTCACTGTGAACAGACATACAGAGAGAAATCCCCAGATCAGCAGCGTGGCCCTGTCTGCCCTCTTACACATACCACGAGACCAGCACTTCAGACCAACCGGGAATTACATCATCTAGTGAATGTTCACCTGCAGCCTCACAAAGCTCCTAAAACACAGTTAAATACAGCCTTACTGTTACAATCAGCGTGAAATAGAGCAAGAGTAGGCTAGTCTGACTGCGTGCAGTGGAGGTGAGTTGGACTCATGCTCTCGTGATGAGGTCGCCCTGTGTGCAACGTCATAATCAGTATCGCCCTCGGGAGGTTTCCCACCTGTGACATGCGGTTCTGAGGCTGACACTGGGTTCGTTAGAAGAAGAGCCTTCATTTCTCCTAGACCTAGACTGTGTTAACTATGTCTGCTTGGATAAGGGACTTGACGGGACCGCTGAACTCTACTTGTCTCCTTGTTTGGGAAAGAGGAGCAGAGGTCATTTCATCCTTAACAAGTGTCTATACGGTCAGTCTCAGCCCCAGGCTGGGGCCGAGGCTACTAAAAGGCTTTCATGAACCTCAGAAAGAGACATCATAGTTTCTCAGGGTCTGTCTCAGTTCAATTCCTGTCTGTACAATTGGACACGGCCTGCGTCCCAAATGGCACCCTATTTAGTGCACTACTTTTGGCCAGGGCCCATAGGTCTCAAAAGTAGTGCACTACGTAGGGAATAGGGTGCCATTAGGGAATAGGGTGCCATTTGGGACGAACTAACAGAATTTCTCCATTGGAGTTGACTGTAATTGTAATAGGCAATCTGACTCAACAAAATGAACAGAATTATATGTTGCTGGTGTGGTAATCTTTCCTTTTAAATACCAGTTACCCGGGTTTACCAGTGTGGTGATTGAGTAAATCCCCCCACACTTAACACAAGTGGTCACTATAACCACAGTCTCAAAGCCTAAAAACATAAAAACAGCTGATTCACTCTGTCTGTATCTGACTGAGTTCAGTTGATATGATTCTGAACAGAATGTAGCAGAGGTGGTTCAGTGGTTCATGAAGAGGAACCTGATTCACTCTGTCTGTATCTGACTCACTGAGTTCAGTTGATATGATTCTGAACAGAATGTAACAGAGGTGGTTCAGTGGTTCATGAAGAGGAATCTGATTCACTCTGTCTGTATCTGACTCACTGAGTTTAGTTGATATGATTCTGAACAGAATGTAACAGAGGTGGTTCAGTGGTTCAGAGTTCATGCCTAGGATCAAGCTCAGGGGACAAACAGTGTTGTGGTGAGTAGACTAGTTGAAACCCAGTTGGTTAATAAGCTCTGAGCCCGACAGATCTCATGAGCAGGAGCTTGACAACACAGCTGGACAGTCCAGTCAATCAGCAGGTGATGAACTGAAAACACACACGCCTAAAAACATCTGTGTCTGCTAAATGTGTGTGTGTGTGTGTGTGTGTGTGTGTGGTGTTTCTCTGAATCGGCAGTGGGAGGTGAGGTCAGTGAACACTGTGGTCTGAAATGGAACAGTAAGCAGAGGAGAGATGGGGGATGGGTAGCTTCCTTTAATCATGTCCTGTGTGTGTGTGTGAGTGTGTGTGTGTGTGTGTGTGTGTGTGTGTGTGTGTGTGTGTGTGTGTGTGTGTGTGTGTGTGTGTGTGTGTGTGTGTGTGTGTGTGTGTGTGTGTGTGTGTGTGTGTGTGTGCGTGCGAGCAAGCGAGCGAGCGTTAATTAGTGTGCGTGTGCTAGCGTTAATTTGTTTGTGTGTGTGTGTTAGACAGTAGAGAGGGGGAGAGTTGTCACATTCTCCCAAACCACTTCATGAAACAGGGAACTTCAGGGTGAGCCAGCAGTAAAACAGTAACAGCTTCCATAACATTACTAGAACATTCCCAGAACATTGCCATAACATTCCCAGAAGCAGAACGGGAAACAACAGGAAAGTCAGCAGGTCTTTCAGAGGATTGAGAGCTACTGGGAACAGGCTTTATTTGTTTCCAGGGAAACCACCTCCGGAGGGGAGCAGGGACAGTGGTGGTTTATTTTATTAGTTCATCTACAGAAGAGCCCTACGGAGTCTACAGAAGAGCCCTACGGAGTCTACAGGAGGGTCTACAGAGTCTACAGAAGAGCCCTACGGAGTCTACAGGAGGGGTCTACAGAGTCTACAGAAGAGCTCTATGGAGTCTACAGAAGAGCCCTACGGAGTCTATAGGAGGAGTCTACAGAGTCTACAAAAGAGCTCTACGGAGTCTACAGAAGAGCCCTACGGAGTCTATAGGAGGAGTCTACAGAGTCTACAGAAGAGCCCTACGGAGTCTACAGGAGGGGTCTACAGAGTCTACCGGGGGGTTCTACTGGAGGGTTTAGGGGGGAGAGGAGCTGAGCCTAGCTGTTTCAGACACACACAGAGAGAGAGAGATTAAACGACAGAGAGAGAGAGATGGTAGAGAGGGAAACAGTGTAGAGTGGAGGGAGAAAGAGAAGAGGAAGAGAGAGAGAGAGAGGCACAGGGGAAATTGGTTGGTGTGTAGTAGGCTACATTCCTCACACCGCAGGCCACAGCACTTCAGGAGTGCAGGGAAAGAAAGGATGAGAAGGGAAAGGGAGGAGAGGCGAGGCAGGGAGCAGAAGTCCACTTCAGACCTGTTCCTTACGCTGTTTGTAGTTTGAAAGTTGCACATAGAGCTTTAGAAAATAAGGCCATTTTCCCTGTGGTGTCCCCCAAACACCTGCTGCTAGTCTAAGAACCTGTGGTATCCCTCAAACACCTGCTGCTAGTCTAAGAACCTGTGGTATCCCTCAAACACCTGCTGCTAGTCTAAGGACCTGTGGTGTCCCCCAAACACCTGCTGCTAGTCTAAGGACCTGTGGTGTCCCTCAAACACCTGCTTCTAGTCTAAGGACCTGTGGTGACCCTCAAACACCTGCTGCTAGTCTAAGGACCTGTGGTATCCCTCAAACACCTGCTGCTAGTCTAAGGACCTGTGGTGCCCCCAAACACCTGCTGCTAGTCTAAAGACCTGTGGTGTCCCTCAAACACCATCTTCAGGTCTAAGGACCTGTGGTGCCCCCCAAATACCTGCTGCTAGTCTAAGGACCTGTGGTGTCCCTCAAACACCTGCTGCTAGTCTAAGGACCTGTGGTGTCCCTCAAACACCTGCTGCTAGTCTAAGGACCTGTGGTGTCCCTCAAACACCTGCTGCTAGTCTAAGGACTTGTGGTATCCCTCAAACACCTGCTGCTAGTCTAAGGACCTGTGGTGCCCCCCAAACACCTGCTGCTAGTCTAAGGACCTGTGGTGTCCCTCAAACACCTGCTTCTAGTCTAAGGACCTGTGGTGACCCTCAAACACCTGCTGCTAGTCTAAGGACCTATGGTGACCCTCAAACACCTGCTGCTAGTCTAAGGACCTGTGGTGTCCCTCAAACACCTGCTGCTAGTCTAAGGACCTATGGTGTCCCTCAAACACCTGCTGCTAGTCTAAGGACCTATGGTGTCCCTCAAACACCTGCTGCTAGTCTAAGGACCTGTGGTGTCCCCCAAACAATCTACAAATCTACACTTCTATATATAACTACATAATCAAAAATGAGTATTGTAGCCTACATTAGACAACTTGAACTCAGGGATAGGATCTATAATTTATAGGTTTATAATTTCTAAAAACTAAACGATTACAAAACATTATTCTCTATCTGTAATACACATTTTTTCATACTTTACTGTAATTATTTTATTAATTAATTAATGGATATTACAACTCCAATGTACGCTATTGTACAGAGATTGAAGTCAGCCCTTCCTAATCCGTGACCTATAAATTTCCCGTCACATTATTCACACTTGGTTGAGTACCATGGAACAAACAGAAGACTGTCTACAGCCGCCAGACCAGTGCTACCTTCCTTCATTGCGCTGCACCAAGTCACACAACAAAGCTCATGCTTCTATCCCTCGTGATGTTGAAATCAAATGGCAGGATAGTCTACATTCCAAATCCGTCACTTTGTATCGTTTACGGGCTACACAAGTCTTGTACTATAGGCCTACGTGACTGTAACTTGAAAGTAAATTACGTGTTTTTCTTTGAAGGCTACAATGTATCGTTCTTTTCTGAAATGTTTTCCCTTTGTAAATCCTGATAAAAAAGTTGATGTGCAAAAAAACACGGAAAAAACATCAACCAATTTTTTTCTGTTAGAAATCAAAACGAGGGCAGGTTCGAGCCGAGAACACAAACATTTTAGAAGTAAAAGAGGCGAGGAGAAAACTCAACATAATAAAGTTGCTTAACCTGTTACACTGCTAGGCTGGCTAGTTAGTCAGTAAAAGTTAAACACGTCTTCATCACCTACCTGTCAGGAATAGTACAGGAATCCACCATCTCAGCGACAGACACATCTTCCATATCAAAGCATTTGTGTTTAGAGAAGTGCTGTGTACATGTTCTCCTCGCCTTTTCCGCTTCATTCCTGAAACCGCTATTCGGAGCGCCTGGCTCTGCCCGAGTATAACGGGACTGTACAGGTCCTGGCTCTGCCCGCGTATAACGGGACTGTACAGGTCCTGGCTCTGCCCGAGTATAACGGAACTGTACAGGTCCTGGCTCTGCCCGAGTATAACGGAACTGTACAGGTCCTGGCTCTGCCCGAGTATAACGGAACTGTACAGGTCCTGGCTCTGCCCGAGTATAACGGAACTGTACAGGTCCTGGCTCTGCCCGAGTATAACGGAACTGTACAGGTCCTGGCTCTGCCCGAGTATAACGGAACTGTACAGGTCCTGGCTCTGCCCGAGTATAACGGAACTGTACAGGTCCTGGCTCTGCCCGAGTATAACGGAACTGTACAGGTCCTGGCTCTGCCCGAGTATAACGGAACTGTACAGGTCCTGGCTCTGCCCAGTATAACGGAACTGTACAGGTCCTGGCTCTGCCCGAGTATAACGGAACTGTATAGGTCCTGGCTCTGCCCGAGTATAACGGAACTGTACAGGTCCTGGCTCTGCCCGAGTATAACGGGACTGTACAGGTCCTGGCTCTGCCCGAGTATAACGGAACTGTATAGGTCCTGGCTCTGCCCGAGTATAACGGAACTGTACAGGTCCTGGCTCTGCCCGAGTATAACGGAACTGTACAGGTCCTGGCTCTGCCCGAGTATAACGGGACTATACCGTTTGAGAAATGGGTGGTGCATGCGTGGTTTGGTCCTTTTGAGGACAAGGGGGCGTTCATTTAAAAGTGACTCAAGCATCTTTGCATGTGGTGGTTAATGGGACTGTGTAGCCTATATGGGCCATTCTGGAATTGCGGTGATAAATGCTGATCCTTGACTTTGGCGTCATGTAAAAGCACTTTAAAATTAGAAAAACATGACAAGTAATACATTCTTCGTTTTTTTTTTACTCTTATTTAAGAAGAAAACAGATGTAAGTCTTCTATACTACAAAATATAGTTTAGTATGCATTGAAGAATGGACCGGGGGATAGCAGGTTGGCTTGTCCTACTGGTGATGTGTAGCGGTGCAGTGACATGTTTTGGCGATTTAGAGATATCTATTATTTTGAATGCTAGACATTGAAACACAATTATGTAATATATTGCCTAGATCTATAAAAACAAAGGCTATTATTACTAGTATAGTATGTGCCTCTCAGTTTTATGTCATTAGTGTTAGTGCCTTGAACATCACTGATTACAAAGATGCACAAGGACCTTGAGCTCTGGTGAAAACTGTTATCAGGGGAGGAGTCTGTTATCGGGGGAGGGGTCTATCTATATTAACGAATAATATTAGCTAAACACGTCCTTTTATTATGTCATACATTTTAGGATTCCATTGATCACGTGGTGTGTCTGAATCCACTGTTACTTGGTGTTAGTCAATTAGAATGACTGCTAAGTAACATTGTGAACAAAATGACTAATCATATCACTTCAGTAAATCATTTGATGACCACAGATTTGACCATTTGTGGCCTCCATTTCAGAAAATCATAATTTACCTCAAATGTCTCATTGTTGTTTACATCTCAGGTGTTGCTACTCCTAGTGCTGGAACAATGTCACCATAATGGTAAAACAATATGAAGACAGTAAGCTACCATTAGTTGATGTACCCAAATACATTTAAATAAAAACACATCTAGAAAAACACAGTTCACTTTCTCCAAAATGCCATGCCCAAATGACACCTGAATTCCAGATCGACCCCTAGTATCCTAGTGAGGTGGATATACAATTGTGTTTTATTAGAAATCAATTGAATATTATATTTTCATTTAACAATGTCTGTAAGTCGATGGGGGGAAAGACAGGGGATGGAGAATAAATGCAGCACACTGGGAACAAACTGGTTGAATCAACTTTGTTTAAATGTAATCCGGTCACCAGAGTCTGTTTTCATAGGCTAGGGACTGGACAAGCCCTTAGCCTGGTTGTAGGCTCACTAGGCTGAATACCAAAACGTGTTCAAGATAGCATGCAAAGGACACAGGATATCTTTGGAGAGATCTTCACAATTGCTATAATTATCATGACACAAGGCGAGACCCAGATAAAGACACAGGAGGCAGATGGGAGTTTAAGGTGTTTAATAATCCAAAAAGGAGTAGGCAAGAGAATGGTCATGGACAGGCAAAAGGTCAAAACCAGTTCAGAGTCCAGGAGGTACAGTGTGGCAGACAGGCTCGATGTCAAGGCAGGCAGAATGGTCAGGCAGGCGGGTACAGAGTCCAGAACAGGAAAGGGTCAAAACAAGGAGGGCTAGAAAAAGGAGAATAGCAGAGGCAGGAGTACGGGAAAACCCGCTGGTTGACTTGGAACATACAACACAAACTGGCACAGAGAGACAGAAAACACAGGGATAAAAACACTGGGTGAAAACAAGCGACACCTGGAGGGGGTGGAGACAATAACGAGGACAGGTGAAACAGATCAGGGTGTGACAATAATCTGTGCAGAATCTCAAACAGCATTGATCACTTGCATTATGTGCTTTTGATGTAATCTCAACTGTAATCCAGGTCATTCGGTTGTGTTATTAGATTAAGCGCAGTGATAACACATTAAGTTGTATAAAAATACATATCTGATATTGTATTCCCATTTTAACTTTGTTGTGGTTTTAAAATGGTCGAAAACACAGTGATAACACATTTAGATGACAACTATACCAACAACCAGACATTGTTTTTCCATTGGAATTATGTTGCACTTTTAGATGGTTGAAAGCATAGTGATAACACATTGGGAATTCAACAATGAGTAGTTCGTTCCACCACTTTTATAAACTAATCAACGGTACCACAGTAGGCTAATCTGTGAGACAGAGAGAAACTAGGCAATAGTGAACAGTCCCACAACGAAGACAAAATGGTCAAGATGCATTGCTGCCCTCTGTCGTTTCTTTAAGTTCTGTACATTCATTTTTCCAGAGAGGAGAGACACAACATAATTTTGTCTGCACTGAAACCACACACATTGTGGCCTTGTAATAGATACATTTGGCTTTAATAGAAATTCACTTTAATCCCAATGAAAACATTTGTACACAGATTAGAAACATGATACATTTTATTTACAGTTTATAATTGTACCATCACATCTAACCAAAACTTCAAACATTTGATGTTTTAACTAGTTAAATTGTGTCCCTGTACATTTCAAATGCATAAAAACAAAACAAAGGTTAGACATTTTTAGCAAAGACAAGATTATCTTCCCTTCTTTAAATATAAACTCCTCACTCAGACAGACCCATTTAATAGGTCTGAACCCAATAAGTAAGAAAGCCACTACCAGTTTAGTGAGTCTGGTGTCTGGCTATGAGGAAGTGAAACAACAGGCACATGCCACACAGTGAAACTAGTTTCTCTCTGTTCTTAAAATGGAGCTCTAGGTTCTCTTTCAAAAGGCCTGATTCACTCACTCCAAAAAACAAGTCATGGTTTGAATATGTTAATGAAGACTGACCTGAGACACCTGGCACTACACTGCTCACAGCTGAAACATTGGATTAACAAGCATCATGACGCTAAATAGATGTACAAAACACAACACAGTACTTCTAAGTAATAAAAACAACTATTTAAAAAGATTAACAACTTTATTTATTTAGAGGGTATTAGCAATCTACAGTTAATATTAAATGTAACTCCAATGTTTCATATTAGAGGGTATTAACTATCTACAGTTAATATTAAATGTAACTCCAATGTTTCATATTAGAGGGTATTGGCTATCTACAGTTAATAAAAACAAATAACCCGTCACCAAAAAGCATGTGGTTCTCAAACAGACAAGACCTGAGACTGCCATGAAAAGTTATTCTGTCACACCAAAAGTAGACAATAAGGAAGGAGGAAAAATGCATTATCCAATAAGCTGCACTGAGAATTCATACACAGTGTTATTCAGGCAATGGCAGCTTGTAACAGAAAGAACATTTGAATTCAGATAAAAAAAAAAAAATCCTAATTGAAAATACTAGATGGCACTTTTCAAATCTTGAATCAACATTCCAACTCGCTTCCTGACTACTGAACTACCACCAAATTGAGGCCACCCTGCCTTCAATCATAGGCTGTACTCCACATAGAATGACTTGACATAGATAACAGTGATACAATGCCGCTCCACCTCTAGTCGGCATGGTCTACAGCAGGGTTCCCCAACTGGTGGACCCTTTTATTTGGTCCCCCAAGTTCTGAGCCCCAAAAATTATAATTAATATATATATATATATATATATATATATATATTTGTATTTTTAGAATTGCTATTGTTGAACATAAAAGACTGTACAAAAACCAGGAAATGAGCTCCAAGTGATTTTTAATTTTGGAAATCTATTCAAGTATTCCCACACATAAGAGCGATATATATGAGATGGTATACAAATATAAGCAAGGTTATAAATGATTATATATTTGTCAAATGTTACATCCGTTTCGGCTTCTTGCAGTCAATTTGCCGTCTACAAATGATTTATAATTATGTTCCGGCCCCCTGAACTTCTGCTAAAGAAAAAAACCTTTTACTTTGCTGTGTTATCGTCGTCCTGTTATTTATGCAACCAAGTTCAGCCTAGTAGCTAGGCCCTTTGTGAAGCCTGACCTACATTAACTACTATGTTTATGCTATTTATTTATGTTTTGAACCACTCCAAAAATAAGTTACGGGAAACATTAAATGTAATTTTTAGAATCCTTAGCAGGTTTATTGGCCGGTACACTGGGAGGTCTGTCACGGTCATCATAGGGCTCGTCGTAACGGTCACTGTAGCGTCCGCCGTCGCTGCGTTCATCGTAAACACGATCACGGTCGTACCGGTCACGGCGATCCGAGTAGCGCTCGTCCTGGTCCCTGCGGTCATCGTAGTCGCTGCGGCGGTCATCGTAGTCGCTGCGGCGATCATCGTAGTCGCTGCGGCGGTCATCGTAGTCCTTCTCACTGCGTTCCTTGTATTGGTCGCGGCGGTCCACGATTTTCGGTGGGCGGTCATCGTAGTCCTTCTCACTGCGTTCCTTGTACTGGTCGCGGCGGTCCACGATCTTCGGTGGACGGTCATCGTAGTCCTTTTCACTGCGTTCCTTGTACTGGTCGCGGCGGTCTACGATCTTCGGTGGGTGGTCATCGTCATCGTCTTCTTCCTTGCTACGTGTCTGGCGAACCTCGCCATTCACCACAGGTTTGTCGTTGTGGAGCTCCTCCAACTCAGGAACCCTAAGGACATATCAGTGGACAGGAGACTCAGCACACTGTCTGTTCTCACCATCTCCACTCTCCTGGTGTGTGTGTGTGTCAGACCATACGTACCCCATAGCGTACACCTCTGCTTTGTCCTTCTTCTTTCTGCAGCAGCAGCAGTAGATGAGGATGATGAGCAGCACCAGAACAGCAACCGCAACGCCTCCAATGATACCTGCTGTTGAACCCATGGTTATAGACGCTACAGGAGAGAGAGGAGAGGAGGAGGAGAGAATTAGAGAAGACGTGAGCATGAGAAGAGAGGAGGATGAGAGGTGAGGAGGAGAGGAGGAGAGGAATAGACATTTCTATTGATAAAATGTGTCTGGTTATGTTGCCTCAGATCTGAACATTTGTGTTAGCTCCCAGAGATAATGCCTAAGCTGTAGCTCAGCATGCTGACACACTCTTGTGTTGCGCACTCACGTGGCATGACGGACAGCGTCAGGTTGCATTTGGCACTGCGGATCTTATTAGTTGAGGTACAGACATAGTATCCTGAGGATTCTATGGTGAGGTTGAAGAGAGACAGGACACCATCCTCTGGAAGAGACGGAGACAACCTGTTATGACCTTGACTCCTGACCTATCAACTGAAACTGAACAAGCACACACAGACATTACATACTGTCTGTTGTCCTGGGTGCAGGTGCTCGGGGCATGTTTTTGACGTCGTAGCCCTGCCACTTGTAGGTAGGAAGAGGAGAGCCCTCTTCAGACAGACAGGTGAGACTGATGTTCTGGAAGTACTCTGCCCTCCCATCGATCTTACAGATAGGCACAGAGGGAGCCACTGTGTACACAATATTTTTGCAATGTTAGGTTAAACACTATCATCGACATCGACACTTTACGGATTTCTAAGGTTTATTATGGAATAAAGCGGAATGAAGCTAAATTCCACGGTTCATTAGGTAATATTCTACTTCATTCTTTGGGAGTCATTGTTTTTTTTACCCAGGACCACCAGCCGGGTGGTGTCAGCCAGCTGACCCTTTTCATCCTTGGGGATGGAGACCCGACACTCGAATAGTCGGTTGTCCATGAGACCGATGGAGGAGAGTTTCAGGTTGGCTACTCCTTTAGCTATGTCCTGTTCCAGGGAAGCTCTTCCGTCGTACCTGTCACTGACGTCCAGCTCACCAGTAGAGTAGTAGGTGAGGATGGACACCTGGGCACAACAATGTCAACAACAACATGTAAACACCAATGCTAACCTCCCCTGTTATTGGTAATGGTGAGAGTTTAGTATGTCTTGGGGGTATAATCTTTGATCCTCTAACTTTCTCACTTATCATTATTCACAATTCATTCAGGATTATCCGTAATCATGGTAACATCCACGTTAATATAGAAGTGTTCAGAAACATTTTCTATTCTTATTTACAATAAATGTGACTCCAAAATGACACAATACATTATTTACTATTCATTTCTATTGGGCACAAAATAATCAGAAACACGAACTGCAAATGCATCCTACAAGCCTGATGTAGTAATTATGTGCTAGGAATATGGGACCTAAAAACACGTTTTACTACTTAATTTATAAGAATCTTTAGGGGTGTCAATTCTGAGCCCTAACTTTTTGGAGAAAAAAAATGAAATACTTATTAAATCAAATCTCTGTGTTACTATTAAATGTCCCAATTTTTTTTAGATCAGCATTTTAATGTTATTTTATAGTCATTATTACGCATCTTTATCAAGGGGATCAATAGTTTAAACCCACTGGATGTAATAGCCAGGGCTGATCAGAGGGGGTTCTGGTTGGTTTATTACCTCTGGCTCTCCGGGTTTGTCTGCTTCGGCCAACCAGTTTATGATGACCAGATTGTTGACTGGGTTCTTGGGTTTGAAGATGCATGGTATAGTGATGTTGTCTCCCCTGGCAAACTCATAGGTCAGCTCTGGGATGGACACCTGTAGAGCTACAGTCATGGACACGACTGGGACAGAGAGAGACAAACAGGAGAACAGACAGGAAGACAGGTTTTACAGACACTGAGGCATAGAGCTGTAGGAGGTGAACACTGTTAAAATGAAGTGCTTTGTAACACTAAAACTGAGCTGCCACCAACTCGAAGGAGAGGAAACCTTAAAGTACCACAAGAGCTGAATTATTTTTTTCAACTGAAAGACGACGCCCATGATGTTGCACAACAATTCAATAAGTCATTGTTTTAGTCAAAGTATGATATATTTGGGCTTGAAGTGGGAAATCCGAAGTGGGGACTAGGGATATTTTCCGTGTCGACGCTGTTTCCCCTGTGGACATGACGTGCTAATACTTTATTTTCAGCACTGGGTTTTATTTGAATGTTACCACCCACCAGCATGGCATTGTATTTTAATCAGAAACACCTGTAAAGTTTTTCCTCTTGGCGAGTGGCGACTGAGCGGAGCCAACCAGCCTTCCGCAGTAGGAGACACTTGGCCATCTGGGCCATGGAGCAAAACAGGGGACTAGGTTTGCACCTCCACTTTTATTTTTTTTCAGAAAATGTTCAGTATTAAAATAGCCACATTATATACAGTGGGGAAAAAAAGTATTTAGTCAGCCACCAATTGTGCAAGTTCTCTCACTTAAAAAGATGAGAGAGGCCTGTAATTTTCATCATAGGTACACTTCAACTATGACAGACAAAATGAGGAAGAAAATCCAGAAAATCACATTGTAGGATTTTTTATGAATTTATTTGCAAATTATGGTGGAAAATAAGTATTTGGTCAATAACAAAAGTTTATCTCAATACTTTGTTATATACCCTTTGTTGGCAATGACAGAGGTCAAACGTTTTCTGTAAGTCTTCACAAGGTTTTCACACACTGTTGCTGGTATTTTGGCCCATTCCTCCATGCAGATCTCCTCTAGAGCAGTGATGTTTTGGGGCTGTCGCTGGGCAACACAGACTTTCAAAGATTTTCTATGGGGTTGAGATCTGGAGACTGGCTAGGCCACTCCAGGACCTTGAAATGCTTCTTCTGAAGCCACTCCTTCGTTGTTCAAGTGGTGTGTTTGGGATCATTGTCATGCTGAAAGACCCAGCCACGTTTCATCTTCAATGCCCTTGCTGATATATATATGACTAGTTGATTTATTATATATATATATGACTAGTTGATTTATTATATATATATATATATATATGACTAGTTGATTTATTATATATATATATATATATATATATATATATATATATATATATATATATATATATATATATATATATATATATATGACTAGTTGAAGTGTACCTATGATGAAAATTACAGGCCTCTCTCATCTTTTTAAGTGAGAGAACTTGCATTAATTGGTGGCTGACTAAATACTTTTTCCCCACTGTATATATATATAATAAATCAACTAGTCATATATATATATATATATAATAAATCAACTAGTCATATATATACAGTGGGGCAAAAAAGTATTTAGTCAGCCACCAATTGTGCAAGTTCTCTCACTTAAAAAGATGAGAGGCCTGTAATTTTCATCATAGGTACACTTCAACTATGACAGACAAAATTAGGAAAAAAAATCCAGAAAATCACATTGTAGGATTTTTAATTAATTTATTTGCAAATTATGGTGGAAAATAAGTATTTGGTCACATACAAACAAGCAAGATTTCTGGCTCTCACAGACCTGTAACTTCTTCTTTAAGAGGCTCCTCTGTCCTCCACTCGTTACCTGTATTAATGGCACCTGTTTGAACTTGTTATCAGTATAAAGACACCTGTCCACAACCTCAAACAGTCACACTCCAAACTCCACTATGGCCAAGACCAAAGAGCTGTCAAAGGACACCAGAAACAAAATTGTAGACCTGCACCAGGTTGGGAAGACTGAATCTGCAATAGGTAAGCAGCTTGGTTTGAAGAAATCAACTGTGGGAGCAATTATTAGGAAATGGAAGACATACAAGACCACTGATAATCTTCCTCGATCTGGGGCTCCACGCAAGTTCTCACCCGTGGGGTCAAAATGATCACAAGAACGGTGAGCAAAAATCCCAGAACCACACGGGGACCTAGTGAATGACCTGCAGAGAGCTGGGACCAAAGTAACAAAGCCTACCATCAGTAACACACTACGCCGCCAGGGACTCAAATCCTGCAGTGCCAGACGTGTCCCCCTGCTTAAGCCAGTACATGTTCAGGCCCGTCTAAAGTTTGCTAGAGAGCATTTGGATGATCCAGATGAGGATTGGGAGAATGTCATATGGTCAGATGAAACCAAAATAGAACTTTTTGGTAAAAACTCAACTCGTCGTGTTTGGAGGAGAAAGAATGCTGAGTTGCATCCAAAGAACACCATACCTACTGTGAAGCATGGGGGTGGAAACATGCTTTGGGGCTGTTTTTCTGCAAAGGGACCAGGACGACTGATCCGTGTAAAGGAAAGAATGAATGGGGCCATGTATTGTGAGATTTTGAGTGAAAACCTCCTTCCATCAGCAAGGGCATTGAAGATGAAACGTGGCTGGGTCTTTCAGCATGACAATGATCCCAAACACACCGCCCGGGCAACGAAGGAGTGGCTTCGTAAGAAGCATTTCAAGGTCCTGGAGTGGCCTAGCCAGTCTCCAGATCTCAACTCCATAGAAAATCTTTGGAGGGAGTTGAAAGTCCGTGTTGCCCAGCGACAGCCCCAAAACATCACTGCTCTAGAGGAGATCTGCATGGAGGAATGGGCCAAAATACTAGCAACAGTGTGTGAAAACCTTGTGAAGACTTACAGAAAACGTTTGACCTCTGTCATTGCCAACAAAGGGTATATAACAAAGTATTGAGATAAACTTTTGTTATTGACCAAATACTTATTTTCCACCATAATTTGCAAATAAATTCATTAAAAATCCTACAATGTGATTTTCTGGATTTCTTTTCTCATTTCGTCTGTCATAGTTGAAGTGTACCTATGATGAAAATTACAGGCCTCTCTCATCTTTTTAAGTTGGAGAACTTGCACAATTGGTGGCTGACTAAATACTTTTTTGCCCCACTGTATATATATATATATATATCTATATATACACACACACACACACACACACACACACGACTAGTTGATTTATTATATATATATATATATATATGACTAGTTGATTTATTATATATATATATATATGACTAGTTGATTTAATATATATATATGACTAGTTGATTTATTATATATATATGACTAGTTGATTTATTATATATATATATAATAAATCAACTAGTCATATATATATATAATAAATCAACTAGTCATATATATATATTAAATCAACTAGTTGATTTAATATATATATATGACTAGTTGATTTATTATATATATATATGACTAGTTGATTTATTATATATATATGACTAGTTGATTTATTATATATATATATAATAAATCAACTAGTCATATATATATATAATAAATCAACTAGTCATATATATATATTAAATCAACTAGTCATATATATATATATATATAATAAATCAACTAGTCATATATATATATATATATATAATAAATCAACTAGTTATATATAATAAATCAACTAGTCATATATATATATTAAATCAACTAGTCATATATATATATATATAATAAATCAACTAGTCATATATATATATATATATATATAATAAATCAACTAGTTATATATATATATATATATATATATATATAATAAATCAACTAGTCATATATATATATATATAATAAATCAACTAGTCATATATATATATATATAATAAATCAACTAGTCATATATATATATATATATATATATAATAAATCAACTAGTCATATATATATATATATATATATATAATAAATCAACTAGTCATATTTATATATATAATAAATCAACTAGTCATATATATATATATATAATATATGTACATATATATATATATATATAATAAATCAACTAGTCATATATATATATATATATAATAAATCAACTAGTCATATTTATATATATAATAAATCAACTAGTCATATATATATATATATATAATAAATCAACTAGTCATATATATATATATATATATATATATATATATATATATATATATATAATAAATCAACTAGTCATATATATATATATATATATAATAAATCAACTAGTCATATTTATATATATATAATAAATCAACTAGTCATATATATATATATACATATATACACTGCTCCAAAAAATAAAGGGAACTCTAAAATAACACATCATAGATCTGAATGAATTAAATAATCTTATTAAATACTTTTTTCTTTACATAGTTGAATGTGCTGACAACAAAATTATCAATGGAAATCAAATTTATCAACCCATGGAGGTCTGGATTTGGAGTCACACTCAAAATTAAAGTGGAAAACCACACTACAGCCTGATCCAACTTTGATGTAATGTCCTTAAAACAAGTCAAAATGAGGCTCAGTAGTGTGTGTGGCCTCCACGTGCCTGAGTGACCTCCCTACAACGCCTGGGCATGCTCCTGATGAGGTGGCGGATGGTCTCCTGAGGGATCTCCTCCCAGACCTGGACTAAAGCATCCGCCAACTCCTGGACAGTCTGTGGTGCAGCGTGGCGTTGGTGGATGGAGCGAGACATGATGTCCCAGATGTGCTCAATTGGATTCAGGTCTGGGAGCAGGCGGGCCAGTCCTTAGCATCAATGCCTTCCTCTTGCAGGAACTGCTGACACACTCCAGCCACATGAGGTCTAGCATTGTCTTGCATTAGGAGGAACCCAGGGCCAACTGCACCAGCATATGGTCTCACAGGGGGTCTGAGGATCTCATCTCGGTACCTAATGGCAGTCAGGCTACCTCTGGCGAGCACATGGAGGGCTGTGCGGCCCCCAAAGAAATGCCACCCCACACCATGACTGACCCACCGCCAAACCGGTCATGCTGGAGGATGTTGCAGGCAGCAGAACGTTCTCCACGGCGTCTCCAGACCCTGTCACGTCTGTCACGTGCTCAGTGTGAGCCTGCTTTCATCTGTGAAGAGCACAGGCGCCAGTGGCGAATTTGCCAATCTTGGTGTTCTCTGGCAAATGCCAAACGTCCTGCACGGTGTTGGGCTGTAAGCACAACCCCACCTGTGGACGTTGGGCCCTCATACCACCCTCATGGAGTCTGTTTCTGACCGTTTGAGCAGACACATGCACATTTGTGGCCTGCTGGAGGTCATTTTGCAGGGCTCTGGCAGTGCTCCTCCTTGCACAAAGGCGGAGGTAGTGGTCCTGCTGCTGGGTTGTTGCCCTCCTACGGCCTCCTCCACGTCTCCTGATGTACTGGCCTGTCTCCTGGTAGCGCCTCCATGCTCTGGACACTACGCTGACAGACACAGCAAACCTTCTTGCCACAGCTCGCATTGATGTGCCATCCTGGATGAGCTGCACTACCTGAGCCACTTGTGTGGGTTGTAGACTCCGTCTCATGCTACCACTAGAGTGAAAGCACCGCCAGCATTCAAAAGTGACCAAAACATCATCCAGGAAGCATAGGAACTGAGAAGTGGTCTGTGGTCACCACCTTCAGAACCACTCCTTTATTGGGGGTGTCTTGCTAATTGCCTATAATTTCCACCTGTTGTCTATTCCATTTGCACAACAGCATGTGAAATTTATTGTCAATCAGTGTTGCTTCCTAAGTGGACAGTTTGATTTCAATCAGTGTGATTGACTTGGAGTTACATTGTGTTGTTTAAGTGTTCCCTTTATTTTTTTGAGCAGTGTATATATATATATATAATAAATCAACTAGTCAACTGGCCCTAGCCCTCACCCTCCGATCCAACAGGTCCCAGATGTGCTCAATGGGATTGAGATCCAGGCTCTTCGCTGGCCATGGCAGAACACTGACATTCCTGTCTTGCAGGAAATCACGCTCAGAACGAGCAGATGGCTGGTGGCATTGTCATGCTGGAGGGTCATGTCAGGATGAGCCTGCAGGAAGGGTACGACAAGAGGGAGGAGGATGTCTTCCCTGTAACGCACAGCGTTGAGATTGCCTCGGTGTAGCGCTCATTCTTTCGATGATAAACGCGAATCCGACCATCACCCCTGGTGAGACAAAACCGCGACTCGTCAGTGAAGAGCACTTTTTGCCAGTCCTGTCTGGTCCAGCGACGGTGGGTTTGTGCCCATAGGCGACATTGTTGCCGGTGATGTCTGGTGAGGACCTGCCTTACAACAGGCCTACAAGCCCTCCTATTGCGGACAGTCTGAGCACTGATGGAGGGATTGTGAGTTCCTGGTGTAACTTGGGCAGTTATTGTTGCTATCCTGTACCTGTCCCGCAGGTGTGATGTTCGGATGTACCGATCCTGTGCAGGTGTTGTTACACGTGGTCTGCCACTGCGAGGACGATCAGCTGTCCGTACTGTCTCCCTGTAGCGCTGTCTTAGGCGTCTCACAGTACGGACATTGCAATTTATTTCCCTGGCCACATCTGCAGTCCTCATACCTCCTTGCAGCATGCCTAAGTGTTATAGAAATTTCGTTCTCAATGTTCATAAACTGAACTCCAATTAAACAAACTCTGTCTGTTACCCAGTATTTGTAAGATACTGGTTGAAATGAGACAAACAGAGGCCCAATCTATAACGGTCAAATGTAGATTATTTATTCACGGTAGAGCTCTGAGCTCTAAAAGGTGTACACAGTCTTTTATATGGTACAATGTTGAAACACAAAGATGCAAAATTCCCACCTCTCCCCCCACCCTCTCCAAGAACATAGTCTCTTCCCACAGCCTTATCACAATCTTTGCAAATAAGTCAAACTTGGGAGGTGTTGGGAGGTTCTTCTCAAGGACGGGCCTCTCGCATGTGTCTGGTAGAATCAAAGAACTCTTTGAGACACCCCCTAAATGAAGTCATACTTCTGCACACCAAGTTAATATCTAGACACACACACATATTAATTGGACTGCCATTTGTCTTGCAACCCCATCTCCATTGCATACACTTTCAGAATGGAATGTTCTTAGTATTAAGTACAAACATTTAGTCATCAAAACATAAAATCTATAACACTAAGGCACGTTCACTCAGATGAGCAGGGACCTTGGGCATCTTTCTTTTGGTGTTTTTCAGAGTCAGTAGAAAGGCCTCTTTAGTGTCCTACGTTTTCATAATTGTGACCTTAATTGCCTACCGTCTGTAAGCTGTTAGTGTCTTAAAGACCGTTCCACAGGTGCATGTTCATTAATTGTATATGGTTCATTGAACAAGCATGGGAAACAGTGTTTAAACCCTTTACAATGAAGATCTGTGAAGTTATTTGGATTTTTACAAATTATCTTTGAAAGGCAGGGTCCTGAAAAAGGGACATTTCTTTTTTTGCTGAATTTATATCTAAATATTATAGCGAGAGGGAGAGAGAGAAACTGATCATTTTATAAATGGTATAATTGCATGAATGGTTTTGACCATTAAAGTTCTGCTTCACGACTACACGCTTCACTGCTATGATTGGTGCAGCTAGAAACCACAAGTGTCTATCCTATATTATAAACTGGGTGGTTTGAGCCCTGAATGCTGATTGGCATAGCACGGGTATGACAAAACATGTATTTTTACTTCTCTAATTGCGTTGGTACTGTAACCAGTTTGTAATAGCAATAAGGCACCTCGGGGGTTTGTGGTATATGGCCAATATACCACGACTAAGGGCTGTGTCCAGGCACGACACAACGTGGAGTTAGGCATACACCACACCTCCTCGTGCCTTATTGCTTAATTGAACATGCACCAGCAAAAGATAATTAAAGAAACAGGTTTATCCATTTTGTTGTTACATGTCATTTGAGACGTGCATCATGAAGATATTGTGGCCTATCGTTTCACTTCCCCTGTGAGAACCACAAGCACGGGCCTACCTGGCTTTGCTGTACTGCAGCCGAAGCCTGCCAACACAAGGTTTCACCAAGTTCATTACAATGTAGAAAAGGTCATGTCTCTTATGTAAGATGCCAACACTTTGGAGAGAACAATAGATGACGAAGTCAAAGATACTGGTTTCCATCTGGTTTCCAACGTTGAATAGCATTGCCCTCTGGTGGGCGCATTTAACTTGAATAGTGTTAAAACACATGGGCGTCAGGGTCATGAAACAGGTGTACTAGCGTGTACTATAACAGTGAAGTAGGTTAGACATTTAACTTGAATAGTGTTAAAACACATGGGCGTCAGGGTCATGAAACAGGTGTACTAGTGTGTACTATAAAAGTGAAGTAGGTTAGACATTTAACTTGAATAGTGTTAAAACACATGGGCGTCAGGGTCATGAAACAGGTGTACTAGTGTGTACTATAAAAGTGAAGTAGGTTAGACATTTAACTTGAATAGTGTTAAAACACATGGGCGTCAGGGTCATGAAACAGGTGTACTAGTGTGTACTATAAAAGTGAAGTAGGTTAGACATTTAACTTGAATAGTGTTAAAACACATGGGCGTCAGGGTCATGAAACAGGTGTACTAGCGTGTACTATAACAGTGAAGTAGGTTAGACATTGCACTTGAATTGCAGCCAGGGTATGTGGATTTATGGAATTCTGGAATCTAGGCTTAACAGTCATCTTAGATAAGGCTGTGCTGCAGTACAGATCTACTCTATGTTGAAAGACTGAGGGAGGAAAGCCTCACACTGCAGCAATATAAACCCACACAGGTAATGTCATGGCACTGGGAGTCTTACTATGTTGTCCTCCATTATGACAGGGCTTTAGAAACTAAAGGACGGGTCACACCCACTTCTAGGGAGGGAGGGAGAAGCCTTGCAAAAAACCTTGGTACAAGACAGAACTGTTTCCATGAGGCAGATTGACATACATGTACACCCCCTGGACAGGATGCTTGTCTATCGCAGGGCCTTACCCCAATCACCTCAATGCTCCAGTTTACTACTATAGCCCATAGAAACGCATTGAATAACATTCATAAATGGAAACAAAGACAGTTAAAAAATAAATGATAAGGAATAAGGTTTTGAACTGTCTGTCCTAGATCTAGGAGATAAGAAATCTCAGGAAATATTGTAGCTTTTTTTTTGTTCGGATTTTTGTTGGCACAAAACGACCTCCATTGGTTTGTATGGGTTACCCTTTGACAGCGCAGCGGTCTAAGGCGTCACTACAGACCCGGGTTTGATTCCGGGGTGTATCACAGCCGGCTGTGATCGGAAGTCCCATAGGGCGGTGCACACTGGGCGAAGCGTCGTCCGGGTTAAGGGAGGGTTTGGCCAGGATAGGCCGTTATTGTAAATAAGAATTTGTTCTTAACGGACTTGCCTAGTTAATAAAGTTAAAATAAATCGTCCAAAACAGAATACTATCGTGTTCGTGAGAGTCTCCCTTTTCCATAGTGGTCGTTCGGCAGATGCGGAAGATTGCAAGAAAACTGATATCTCTAGTTCAAACTGATGGATTTTGATGGGGATTATTTTATCATGTTCCTTAGGTTGACACATCAGGTGCATCAACAGACTCAAGGTTTTTTAAATGATGCTGCTCTCTGTTTCTTCTCTCTGAACGCTAGCTAGTAAATACAAAATGTATTGCATTCTTTTACTTTCTGCCTTTTTCCTAGATGTAAGTGCATCCTATTCTACAATTTGTAAGAAAACAAGATGAGCTGAACGCGTGAAGTGACGCCACACCGATACCATATAAATGTCGATAAAGGTGAGACATTTCCCTAAAACACATGGGTGTGGCTCTTGTTGTATAACATAGAGACATTTATGAAATTATATAAGATCAGTAAACTCACCGAGACAAAGTAAAAGGCCAGCAAACATCCCTTTCTGCGAGGCCATCATCGATCAGTAACAGTTAGGACCTCACCGGTCATCGGCGTTGTTTTTTATAGGCTAGGGACCGCGGACAAGACCTTGGCCAGGTAGAAGGCTCACTAGGCTGAATACCACAACTTGTGCTAAGTGCGTTCCTGGCTGCGAAGAGGACTTCAAAATGAGTGACGTTGTCCTCTGCCAATCAGAACGTCGACATTTTGCAGGTAGCATTCTCTGCCCGCCCTCTTATCTTGTCGCGACATGCCCTGTTATTTTGTTTCTCTCACAAGACTAACCTTTTGCAACTTTGACTCTACACTTTGTCAAGAGAAACTTACCAACAGCCATAAGACACAAATGCATTTTTTTAACGCAAATAGATTCTCTTCTCTTCTGTAATTTGAATGTGCAGAATTGAGAGAGGACATTAGTGACAGATGATATGTTCACCAGTGGTACCAGGATCCCTGAGAGAAACACCTTCATTGTGATTTAATATATATATATTTATTTATTCAAGCTTAAAGGTGAGGGATGAGAGTGTGTTTGGAAAAGACTGGTCAGGTTTCAGTCAGGAACAGGAAGGGTGTATGTGTCAATTGGGGAAGCGTTATATCTAGTCAGACTGGTTTGAAAAGGGGTGTGTTTTCTCCACAGCACAGAGTCCCTCACATACAGGTAACCTCCTCCCCCCCTGGCAAACTGACACACCTACACACTCTTTCTTTCTTGTTCTCTCTCTGTTTCTCTCTCTGTTATTTTTATTGTCCCATTATGGCAAGCTATTCCCTTTATAGTGACCAGAGCAATAGACCCTGGTCAAAGTAATACACTATGAAAGGAATAGAGGGCCATTTTCCATGCATGGGTTTCTAGTAGGTTTCTAGTAGTGTGTTCTGGCCTGATCACACGGAGGGTTTCTAGTAGTGAGATAGAGGTGTTCTGGCCTGAATCAGAGGGACTTCATCCTCTATCACCTGGATACAAGCTTGGGTGTGTGTGTGTGAGAGAGAGACAGTAAGAGAGAGAGAGAGAGAGAGAGAGAGAGAGATGTGGCTGAGCCTTATGCTATATAGCAGCACCCTCTTGTGAAAGTAGCTAGAGCTGTCTCCCCCCTGTTTACTGTTGTCTCTGCAGTGTATCAATGTTTTCATCTGGAGATGGCCATTATAGATGTGTCTTGATATCGACCATGTTCTAATGACAACATGAGACTGGCAGGCTTAAATCCACCGCAGAGCAATTTCAGAGTTGATTGTGATTATGTGTGCATCCCAAATTACATCCTATTCCCTACATAGTGCACTTCTTTTGACTAGAGCCCTAGTGAATAGGGTGCCATTGGGGACATGACATATGTGATTGTGATAGCAGACTGTTGTTTCCCTCTCCAATGGTGGTGAGTCATCAGAGATTCTATTTTATTTCACCTTTATTTAACCAGGTAGGCAAGTTGAGAACAAGTTCTCATTTACAACTATGACCTGGCCAAGATAAAGCAAAGCAGTTTCGACACACAACAACACAGAGTTACACATGGAATAAACAAACATACAGTCAATAAAACAAATCTATATACAAAGAGTGCAAATGAGGTAAGATAAGGAAGGTAAGGCAATAAATAGGCCATGGTGGCAAAGTAATTACAATATAGCATTTAAACACTGGAATGGTAGATGTGCAGTAGATGAATGTGCAATGTAGAAAAACTGTGGTGCAAATACGGTAGGGGATGAGGTAGTTGGTTGGGCTATTTACAGATGGGCTATAAACAGGTGCAGGGGTCTGTGAACAGCTCTGACAGCTGGTGCTTTAAGCTGGTGAGGGAGATAAGTGTCTCCAGTTTCAGAGATTTTTGTAGTTTGTTCCAGTCATTGGCAGCAGAGAACTGGAAGGAGAGTCGGCCAAAAGAGGAATTGGCTTTAGGGGTGACCAGTGAGATATCTGCTGGAGCGCGTGCTACGGGTTGGTGCTGCTATGGTGACCAGCGAGCTGAGATAAGGCGGGACTTTACCTAGCAGGGACTTGTAGATGACCTGGAGCCAGTGGGTATGGCGACGAGTGTAAAGCGAGGGCCAGCCAACGAGAGCGTACAAGTCGCAGTGGTGGGTGGTGTATGGGGCTTTGGTAACAAAACGGATGGCACTTTGATAGACTGCATCCAATTTGTTGAGTAGAGTATTGGAGGCTATTTTGTAAATGACATCACCGAAGTCGAGGATCGGTAGGATGGTCAGTTTTACGAGGGTATGTTTGGCAGCATGAGTGAAGGATGCTTTGTTTGCGAAATAGGAGGCCAATTCTAGATTTAATTTTAGATTGGATATGTTTGATGTGAGTCTGGAAGGAGAGTTTACAGTCTAACCAGACACCTAGGTATTTGTAGTTGTCCACATAATCTAAGATAGAACCGTCCAGAGTAGTGATGCTGGACGGGCGGACAGGTGCGGGAAGCCTCCGTCTTTTGGCTCCTAACTCTAGGAAACCAAACTCATGTTTGTCCTTCAGTCACGTTTCTGGGAATTGTAGCCATTGATGTCTTGGCGTGATAATGAGGCCCTCTGCATTCAGCCAGCAGTCAGTCAGTCAGTCACCCAGCCAGCCAGTCAGTCACCCAGTCAGTCACTCAGCCAGCCAGTCAGTCACCCAGTCAGTCACTCAGCCAGCCAGTCAGTCACCCAGCCACTCAATCACTCAGCCCGCCAGTCAGTCAGTCACCTAGCCAGCCAGTCATTCACTCAACCACTCAATCACTAAGCCCGCCAGTCAGTCAGTCAGTCACCTAGCCAGCCAGTCAGTCACCCAGCCACTCAATCACTCAGCCCGCCAGTCAGTCAGTCCGTCAGTCACTCAGCCAGTCAGTCAGTCACCCAGCCAGCCAGCCAGTTATTCAGTCACCCAGCCAGTCAGTCAGTCTCCCAGCCAGCCAGCCAGTTAGTCACCCAGCCAGTCAGTTAGTCAGTTAGCTAGCTATCTAGCCAGCCAGGATACCAGCAAGCCACTATTAAAACACTGGGGGTTAAAAAAATACAAATAAATGATGCACAATAACACAGTTTTCTTGTCTTCATTGATTAGCTTCCTTCAGTGCTGGGCGTTTGTGTAGGAACGTTCTTCCTGAATTGATAACACAGTTGGCATTTAATCAACATGTTGCAACTATTTGGAAAGGCTGGCTAGAAGATGGGGATAATTGGGGTAAAATTGAATTGTGACTTAAACTTTTAAACTCCTACCATTAGTTCTTGTGCTAGAGTAAGGAGCCTTCCAGAATGCAGGATGGGTGACATTTGGAGGACATTTAGATTCCTCAATGAAGAACACGGTCAATGAATGAAAGAATAATAGGTTTCCAAGTGCTCATCTGTCTGTCTGTGTGTGTCTGTCTGTCTATTTGCATATGTCGCTGGTTGAATAATGACAAAATAATGAATAGTCCATTTATTAAAGTTGATTTAAATAATGAATAGTCCATTTATTAAAGTTTATTTCTCTAATTTGAAATGCCAGTTTTCTAGATGCCATTTGTTACGGACAATAAGCAACATTTTCGGACAGTCTCAGTCTGGAAATAAATGCATTTTTAAAAGTTCTCTCTTCCCTTTCTTACAAACAATGAGCAACATTTTTGTACAGCTCTCCCCATCTCAGTCGGAAATGGAGGTTTTGAGAACGGATGACATTTTGTTGTCCCCATTTCCCAGCATAAACTGTATCTATCCATCAATCTTGAACCCAAAACTAAATCCAACCAAAGTCTATGATGATCAATCTCTATATTTATCCCAGGAGGATGAATGGTAGGGCAAACAGTCTTGAAGTGGTAGGGTGAATGGTAGGGCAAATGCTCACCAAGCTTTACAGCAGTTACTCTTTAATGGTGGGCAGAGGGAAGGATCTTTCTCCCTCTCTTCCTTAAAGGCACAATCTGGGATACATTCGGGCTGTTCAGAGGAGACTGTGTGAATCAGTCCTTCATGGTCGAATTGCTGCAAAGAAACCATTACTAAAGAACACCAATAAGAAGAAGAGACTTGCTTGGGCCAAGAAACACTAGCAATGGACATTAGACCGGTGGAAATGTGTCCTTTGGTCTGGAGTCCAAATTTGAGATTTTTAGTTCCAACTGTGAGGGTGAACGGATGATCTCTGCATGTGTATCTCCCACCGTAAAGCATGGAGGAGGAGGTGTTATAGTGTGGGGGTGCTTTGCTGGTGACACTGTGTATGATTTATTTAGAATTCAAGGCACACTTAACCAGCATGGCTACCACAGCATTCTGCAGCGATACGCCATCCCATCTGGTTTGGTCATAGTGGGACTATCATTTGTTTTTCAACAGGACAGGAAAATTACCCAGAGATGGAGTGCTCCATCAGATGACCTGACCTCCATAATCTCCCGACCTCAACCAAATTCAGATGGTTTGGGATAAATCGGACCGCAGAGTGAAGGAAAAGCAGCCAACAAGTGCTCAGCTAATGTGGGAACTACTTCAAGACTGTTGGAAAAGCATTCCAGGTGAAGCTGGTTGAGAGAATGTCAAGAGTGTGCATCAAGGCAAAGGGTGGCTATTTGACCAATCTCAAATATAAAATATATTTTCATTTGTTTAACACTTTTTTTAGTTATTACATGATTCCATATGTATTATTTCATAGTTTTGATGTCTTCACTATTATTCTACAATGTAGAAAATAGTAAAAGTAAAAAAAAAACCTTGAATGAGTAGGTGTTCTAAATCTTTTTACCGGTAGTGTACATGTATACCCATTTGATCAGCATAAGGATTGTGGTTTTACCTTTTAATGGTGGGCAGTGGAAAGGGTTAAAGAAGAGATGGAGAGATGGAGAGAGAAAGACATGGTCTCCTTGAAGGCCCCGCATGCTGTGATTTTCAGTTCTTCCATTCTGACAAGATGTGATGTCACACTTGAGACTTCCACTGTGTCAGCTCGAGGTCTGGCAGATGTCCTGATGGTTGATAGTTTATTTTCTAATCATATTCTTTCTTTCTTTCTCTCTCTCTCTCTCTCTCTCTCTCTCTCCCCTCTACCCCTGTCTCCCTCCCGCTCTCTCTCTCTTTCTCTCTCTCTCCCTCACAAAACATGAATCCCCAACATCATCACATCCACAGGGGTAAACATATTTTTTCTTATAACCATTAATGCTCTCTCTTGTAAAAGAGATTGTTTGTCAGTGAGTATAACCTGTATGAAACAAGGTTCAATATAAAGAATGTTTGGGTATTATCACGTCTCTATAAAGCACCAGGCACTTTTCACCTTTCTGAGGCTTTTGCTGCCAGCTCACAATTGATATAAAATCAGTGTCACCAGTGGTGTTGAAGGTCAATAGCTCCTACATCAATGTTCCCTCACATGTTCAATGACTAACTGAAAACACCAATGTCCCCGGGGACAGGATGATGAGCTCAATCACATACAATCAATTAAACACAATCAATATACATAATCCATCATACACACATATGATATGTTGTCTGTATAAGCTCAACAATAGTGCATTCAAGTAGCGCCACGGCCTTGGTACAAAATCAATTGCATTTTCTGGATTCCTCACGTCCTTTCTCCTCACCTCCTTCTCAAAATCCGTTGGATGAGGTCAGAGAAGAGAGAATGTGAGGAATCAAGGGAATTCAATTGAGGTTCGCCCATGGAGTCTGGCTGAATGGTCAATGTTGTTGTGTTGAATTAGTGGGTGGCTGCAAGGTTTCAGGTTCAAGTTCAGCACAGGAAACCAAAACTACTAACTGCACTACAGTATGTATTGCATTTTAATTTATACAAGTGTGTTTTGTGTCATTGTAAACAAATGGGCTAAAGTTAAGTTAATCAAAAGACTGTCCCCGGAAAAAGGTTTATTCGTTCTTGAGATACACTGCTGACTGAGAGCGCAGACCCACAGCGCGCGCAAGAGGACAGACAGCGCATTTTGCGCACGCGCATGTAAAGAACAGTAGAAGTCGCGTGGTCTATAGAATACAACCCCACCTCGGTGTTGGGATTGGGGACCATAGGTAGACCGCGCACGGCGTCTAAGAGAGAACACTTTCAAACCGGATAATATAAATATAGCCTAAACGTCAGAGTAAAACTCTCCAAAGTGGAAATGCATTTTTTCTACGCACCAGTTGGAGACTATCAATAAGGCAAATGAAACGATTTTTATTTAAACGTTTATAGACTCCATAAACAAGACATGGCACGTTGAGAGAATGTCCTTCGAAGAACCTTTTAATAATACCCAAGAATTTGATTTATACCAGAATGTGTCCAAATTGGCGCACCACGGTAATCACACAGGAACCACTTCGGAACAATCCATGTACTACATCAGCATCGCCATCACTGTCATTTATGGAGTCATCATAGCCGTGGGACTAATCGGTAACTTAACCCTCATCAAGACATTGTGTTCCGCTAAATCCATGCGGAATGTCCCCAACCTCTTCATGTCGAGTCTCGCGTTCGGGGACTTGGTCCTCCTGGTTACTTGCGCGCCGGTGGATGCCAGTCGGTACCTCGCGGACGAGTGGCTCTTCGGGAGAGTTGGATGTAAACTCATACCATTCATCCAACTCACCTCCGTCGGAGTGTCTGTTTTTACCCTGACTGCGTTGTCTGCTGATAGGTAAATAGCCTTCACTTTATGTTATAGCCTACACTCATATTGCAACAAGGACGTTTAGTTATCCAACATCCAATATTTCCAAATCCAATAGTAATGAATAGTGGATCATGGATAGGCTCCACATCCCATTGCCAACTGATCTGGTATTTGAATGTAGAGTTGTATGGTTAAATGGTTGTAGGCCTGTAGTTACTTTTAGCTCAACACATTGTCGTTTGGGTAAAATGGTGAAAACGGGATAGCTTGCCAACCTTATCGAAGATTCTCTCCGAACGCCGAATCTCTGGCGGGCAAGAGGTTCTTCGGCTGAACTCCACCGAGCTGGAAATAATATGAATTTAAACAATGGTATGGGTACAACCTGTCAAGAACATGCTACTACTGAGACAATGCAGATACAGTCTGATTTACTCTGTCGCGTTATTACGCATTCGGTCCAATGGGATCATACTTCGATGTGAGATATGAGATGTGCTAGAGTCATAGACATTTTATCTGACATATGAGTAGAAATGTGCACGCGTGCTACTTCGTGTGTGCTTGTGTGTGTGTGTTCGTGACAGTGAGTGAGTAAATGAGTGACGGTGCTTGCATGCATGGGCGTGCCTGT
The DNA here is from genome assembly GCA_030435695.1 of Brachymystax lenok tsinlingensis. NCBI lineage: Eukaryota > Metazoa > Chordata > Actinopteri > Salmoniformes > Salmonidae > Brachymystax > Brachymystax lenok. The sequence continues at coordinate 59,153,290 of CM059814.1, read as the reverse complement.
GTGTTGTGGAGGGGACATAGGCTATATCCTTCCCACACAACTTCCCACAACCAACCTTTTAATTGAGATGATATAGACTGCATCCCAAATGGCACCCTTTCCCTATCTATCCACGGGGCTCTGGTCAAAAGTAGTGTACTAGGGAATAGGGTTCCATTTGGGGTTCCATTTGGGGTTTCATTTGGGACGCTACCATAAAGTGTGCATCACTGTGGAGTGGGAGAAGACATCCGTTATATAGACTGACCATCACCATGTTAGCCATATAATGTCTCTAGCTAGCCTATTAAAATGTTCTCTGTCTTTGCTCTAATGTCTCTCATTTAGCCTACGATCCCAATAGCAGATAATAATCAATTCACAAATGACAGATACCCCCCCTCTCCTCACTAGCTTCCCAAACGTTTCCTCCCTTTAAATCCTACCCATATACTTTCCAAACAAGGTTAAAATACTATTTGAGATCATTTCAATTAACTTTATCTGTGCTTGATTGAGCTTGCCTCCATGCGCAATGGAACCTGTTACTCCAGGCATGCAGGAGCAAACACTACAGCTGGACTATATATACTAAAGTATGTGGACACCGCTTCAAATTAGTGGATTTGGTTATTTCTGCCACACCCGTTGCTGACAGGTGTATAAAATCGAGCACACAGCCATGTAATCACCATAGACAAACATTGGCAGTAGAATGGCCTCAATGAAGAGCTCAGTGACTTTCAACGTGGCACCGTCATAGGATGCCACCTTTCCAACAAGTCAGTTCGTCAAATTTCTCCCCACCTAGAGCTGCACCGGTCAACTGTAAGTGCTGTTATTGTGAAGTGGAAACGCCTAGGAGCAACAATGGCTCAGCGTAAGCCACACAAGCTCACAGAACGAGACCGCCGAGTGCTGAAGCACGCAGAGAGTAAAAATCGTCTGACAGCACAAGAACTGTTCGTCGGGTTGAAATAGGTTTCCATGGCAGAGCAGTCGCACACAAGCCTAAGATCATGCGCAGTGCCAAGCGTCGCGTAAAGCTCACCACCATTGGACTCTGGAGCAGTGGAAACACGTTCTCTGGAGTGATGAATCACACTTCACCATCTGGCAGTCCGACAGACGAATATGGGTTTGGCGGATGCCAGGAGAACGCTATCTGCCCCAAGTGCCAACTGTAAAGATTGGTGGAGGTGGAATAATGGTCTGGGGCTGTTTTTCATGGTTTGGGCTACGCCCCTTAGTTCCAGTGAAGGTAAATCTTAACACTACAGCATACAAGAACATTCTAGACAATTCTGTACTTCCAACTTGGTGGCAACAGTTTGGGGAAGGCCCTTTCCATTTTCAGCATGCCAATGCCCCTGTGCACAAAGCGAGGTCCACACAGAAATGGTTTGTCGAGATCAGTGTGGAAGAACTTGACTGGCCTGCACAGAGCCCTGACCTCAACCCCATCGAACACCTTTGGGATGAATTGGAATGCCGAGTGTGAGCCAGGCCTAATCGCCCAACATCAGTGTCTGACCTCACTAATGCTTGTGGCTGAATGGAAGAAAGTCTCCGCAGCAATGTTCCAACATCTAGTGGAAAGCTTTCCCAGAAGAGTGGAGGCTGTTAAAGCAGCAAAGGGGGGACCAACTCCATTTTAATGCCCATGATTTTGGAATGAGATGTTCGACGAGCAGGTTTTTCACATACTTTTTATTCATGTAGTGTATTTAAAAGATTTCAAATAGTAGGTCTGATAACTCTTATTTAAAGTAGAATGTGTCTTCTGTACAATCTGTGGATAGATAAAAGGAATAGAATGAATATAATATAATTAATAGAATGGAAGAAATAGAATAGAATGAATAGAACATAATGAATAGAATAGAAGGAATAGAATGGAAGGAATAGAATAGAATGAATAGAATAGAATGGAATGAATAGAATGAATAGAATGAATAGAATGAATAGAAAAGAATAAATAGAATAGAATGAATAGAATGGAAGGAATAGAAGGAATGTTGATGCCCAATCAACATCTTATGGTCCCGTCTGACTTCAATACAAAATATTCATTCAGGTAGCAGACATGATGCTCTTTACCAAACAGTAAAAGGAACTGAGGGGATTGAAAGATGAAGAAAAATGGAGAAACAGGAGAATGTAGAGTTGATTGGAGAACAATCAGGTTTGAAGGAAAGCAGATGGTTAGGCGAAAACTGTCTGTGTCCCAACGGCCACCTTATTCCCTTTATATTGCATTGTTCCACATAGGGAATAGGGTGCCTTTATATTGCATTGTTCCACATAGGGAATAGGGTGCCTTTATATTGCATTGTTCCACATAGGGAATAGGGTGCCTTTATATTGCATTGTTCCACATAGGGAATAGGGTGCCTTTATATTGCATTGTTCCACATAGGGAATAGGGTGCCTTTATATTGCATTGTTCCACATAGGGAATAGGGTGCCTTTATATTGCATTGTTCCACATAGGGAATAGGGTGCCTTTATATTGCATTGTTCCACATAGGGAAAAGGGTGCCTTTATATTGCATTGTTCCACATAGGGAATAGGGTGCCTTTATATTGCATTGTTCCACATAGGGAATAGGGTGCCTTTATATTGCATTGTTCCACATTGGGAATAGGGTGCCTTTATATTGCATTGTCCCACATAGGGAATAGGGTGCCTTTATATTGCATTGTTCCACATTGGGAATAGGGTGCCTTTATATTGCATTGTTCCACATAGGGAATAGGGTGCCTTTATATTGCATTGTTCCACATTGGGAATAGGGTGCCTTTATATTGCATTGTTCCACATAGGGAATAGGGTGCCTTTATATTGCGTTGTTCCACATTGGGAATAGGGTGCCTTTCGGGATGCAGCCCAAATGCTAGCGAGACATCTGTATAAGGCAAGTAGAGACCAAGAATCATACGTCTTTCTGAACGGGTTGAGGAGAACATGTCTTCTTCCTCCTCATCCTCCAGGTACAAGGCAATCGTGAAGCCCATGGACATCCAGGTGTCCAACGCCCCGGCGAGGATCGTCCTGCGGGCTGCAGTGATCTGGCTCTTCTCCATGACCCTGGCTGTCCCCGAGGCTGTGTTCTCAGATCTCCGCTCGTTCAGCATCCACAGCACCAATGAGACCTTCATCACCTGCGCCCCCTATCCCCACCATGGGGAACTGCACCCCAAGATCCACTCCATGGCCTCCTTCCTCATCTTCTATGTAATTCCTCTGTCGATTATATCAGTCTATTACCTGTTCATCGCCAGGAGCCTGATCAGGAGCGCCTATAATATGCCGGTGGAGGGCAACGTGCACATCAGAAGACAGGTGGGTCTCTCTTCTTCTTCATCATCTCTTCTATTTTCATCTTCTTCTTCTCCTTCATCATCTCTTCTATTTTCATCTTCTTCTTCTCCTTCATCATCTCTTCTATTTTCTTCATCTTCACCTCTCTCTCTCACAACAACACAGATAGAGTCCAGGAAGCGCCTTGCCAAGACCGTCCTGGTGTTCGTGGGCCTGTTCGCCGTGTGCTGGCTCCCCAGTCACGTGATCTACCTCAACCGCTCCTACCACTACTCTGAAGTCGACACCTCCATGGCCCACTTCATCTTCACCGTGGGAGCCCGCATTCTGGCCTTCACTAACTCCTGTGTCAACCCCTTCGCCCTCTACCTGCTCAGCAAGAGTTTCCAGAAGCAGTTCAACAAGCAGCTGTGTTGTTGTTGTCGAGCCCTGGCGAAGAGATCCCAGAGCCAGGGGAGGAACAGGAACAACACACACATGACCTCCCTCAGGACCACCAACCACTCAGTGGCCAGTCTGAGCTTTATTAATGGAAAACAGGTCTGTCAGGAAGACCGTGTGTGAGAGACAGATGAGTTGACGGTAAGAGAGAGACAGACAGAGAGGTGGACAGTAGGAGAGAGACAGACAGACAGACAGACAGGTGTACCAAGATGAGATAACGTGAGACAGACAGACAGACAGGTCTACCAAGAGGAGATAATGTGAGACAGACAGACAGACAGGTCTACCAAGAGGAGAGAGTGTGAGACAGACAGGTCTACCAAGAGGAGAGAATGTGAGACAGACAGACATGTCTTCCAAGAGGAGAGAGTGTGAGACAGACAGACATGTCTACCAAGAGGAGAGAATGTGAGACAGACAGACATGTCTACCAAGAGGAGAGAATGTGAGACAGACAGACAGGTTTACCAAGAGGAGAGAATGTGAGACAGACGGACAGACAGGTCTACCAAGAGGAGAGAATGTGAGACAGACAGACAGACAGGTCTACCAAGAGGAGAGAACGTGAGACAGACAGACAGGTCTACCAAGAGGAGAGAATGTGAAACAGACAGACAGACAGGTCTACCAAGAGGAGAGAATGTGAGACAGACGGACAGACAGGTCTACCAAGAGGAGAGAATGTGAGACAGACAGACAGGTCTACCAAGAGGAGAGAACGTGAGACAGACAGACAGGTCTACCAAGAGGAGAGAATGTGAAACAGACAGACAGACAGGTCTACCAAGAGGAGAGAATGTGAGACAGACAGACAGGTCTACCAAGAGGAGAGAATGTGAGACAGACAGGTGGACGGTACAAATGGTAGTCGGATGGTAGGACCAAGGGAATAGAAGAACCAAGGGATATCGAAGGTTTGAGTGTGGAATGCAGATGGGCCGGGTGGGAGTGGGGAAATTGCTCACCCTTTGAAATGGCTGCTAATCTTGAATCACTTGAGGGTGTTTCCTGACCTGTTTGATTGTATAGAGCCCTTAATCAAGATCACACAGCAGCTATATAGATGACCTACATAGAACAGTATGTGTACCTTTATGTATTAGAACAGTATGTGTACCTTTATGTATTAGAACAGTATGTGTACCTTTATGTATTAGAACAGTATATGTACCTTTATGTATTAGAACAGTATATGTACCTTTATGTATTAGAACAGTATATGTACCTTTATGTATTAGAACAGTATGTGTACCTTTATGTATTAGAACAGTATGTGTACCTTTATGTATTAGAACAGTATATGTACCTTTATGTATTAGAACAGTATGTGTACCTTTATGTATTAGAACAGTATATGTACCTTTATGTATTAGAACAGTATATGTACCTTTATGTATTAGAACAGTATATGTACCTTTATGTATTAGAACAGTATATGTACCTTTATGTATTAGAACAGTATGTGTACCTTTATGTATTAGAACAGTATATGTACCTTTATGTATTAGAACAGTATATGTACCTTTATGTATTAGAACAGTATGTACCTTTATGTATTAGAACAGTATATGTACCTTTATGTATTAGAACAGTATATGTACCTTTATGTATTAGAACAGTATATGTACCTTTATGTATTAGAACAGTATATGTACCTTTATGTATTAGAACAGTATGTGTACCTTTATGTATTAGAACAGTATATGTACCTTTATGTATTAGAACAGTATATGTACCTTTATGTATTAGAACAGTATGTGTACCTTTATGTATTAGAACAGTATATGTACCTTTATGTATTAGAACAGTATATGTACCTTTATGTATTAGAACAGTATGTACCTTTATGTATTAGAACAGTGTATGTTTGCTAATTGTACATTTAATTGTTAAAGGCATTCCATGTGTTTAATGCAGTGTTTTGTGCACACTTAATATGGTGTCCTATAAGCCCATGTGGGCTGGACACCAGTTGGTGGACCACAATTGGTGCCATGTACTATCTGTACAGAATGTTATTCTGTGGTTCAGCTCTGTGGTTCAGCTCTGTGGTTCAGCTCTGTGGTACAGCTCTGTGGTTCAGCTCTGTGGTTCAGCTCTGTGGTACAGCTCTGTGGTTCAGCTCTGTGGTACAGAGAATGTGAGACAGCTGTGGTTCAGCTATGGTTCAGCTCTGTGGTTCAGCTCTGTGGTACAGCTCTGTGGTTCAGCTCTGTGGTTCAGCTCTGTGGTACAGTAATGTGGTACAGCTCTGTGGTACAGCTCTGTGGTACAGTAATGTGGTACAGCTCTGTGGTACAGCTCTGTGGTACAGTAATGTGGTACAGCTCTGTGGTACAGTAATGTGGTACAGTAATGTGGTACAGCTCTGTGGTACAGTAATGTGGTTCAGCTCTGTGGTACAGCTCTGTGGTACAGTAATGTGGTACAGTAATGTGGTTCAGCTCTGTGGTTCAGCTCTGTGGTTCAGCTCTGTGGTACAGTAATGTGGTACAGCTCTATGGTTCAGCTCTGTGGTTCAGCTCTGTGGTACAGCTCTGTGGTACAGTAATGTGGTACAGCTCTGTGGTACAGCTCTGTGGTACAGTAATGTGGTACAGCTCTGTGGTACAGTAATGTGGTACAGTAATGTGGTACAGCTCTGTGGTACAGTAATGTGGTTCAGCTCTGTGGTACAGCTCTGTGGTACAGTAATGTGGTACAGTAATGTGGTTCAGCTCTGTGGTTCAGCTCTGTGGTTCAGCTCTGTGGTACAGTAATGTGGTACAGCTCTATGGTTCAGCTCTGTGGTTCAGCTCTGTGGTACAGCTCTGTGGTACAGTAATGTGGTACAGCTCTATGGTACAGCTCTGTGGTTCAGCTCTGTGGTACAGTAATGTGGTACAGCTCTGTGGTACAGCTCTGTGGTACAGTAATGTGGTCAATATGTGCAGTTAATATGCAGTTGATGTGCCTTCATATTGGTAAGTGAGTGTGTTGTGCCAACAATTCTTCACCTCATGTGGGTATTGAAAATATCTGTGTTATTGTAGTATGTTGCTTCTGTGCAGTGTCTTGACTGGCTAGATGTCTGTGATGTAAGACCCTAGAGGTTTTGGGAATAAGTCTTTGTCTGTGTCTGAAATGGCACCCTGCTCCCTATATAGTGCACTACCTTTTCCTGGTCAAAAGTAGTGCACTATTCCCTATGGGTCCTGGTCAAAAGTAGTGCACTATTCCCTATAGGACCTGGTCAAAGTAGTGCACTATTCCCCATGGGCCCTAGTCAAAAGTAGTGCACTACATAGGGAATAGGGTGTCATTTTGGATGCAGACGATGTTTACCAATGTTTCACATGGCCAAGACACTGGCTGCGTCTGAAAATGGCACCCTACAGATGTCGGATCTTAATTTGACCCATTTTTGTCGCAGGAGGAAAATTATCCTGCAGCAGGAGGATTTGAATGAATATTGAATATTTAGAATCGCTGCCAGGGGACAGCTGGAAGCTGTGTTTGTAGGCTTTTCAATGCAGTACCGTACCTACATTGTACCTTAAACTGTTTATAAATACAACAGATTCTGTTCCAACAGCCCCGGACCCAACTCATTGGAATACACACACCCCATGGCCCAACTAGCAATATGTACAATTTATAGTCCAACGGGTAGCATGACTCTTAAATAAAGGATGGTGTCTGTGATTGGCTATACATACTGTAGTCCTGTTATATGGCCTGGAGTTACACACTTCCTTCAAACTATGAAGCTGGGAGAGAACAGGCCAGGGTGATGGTTCATTGATGTGTGCAGGACAGGGATTTAATAGATGAATGGGGCTGTCAACTGAGCCAGACATTGACATTCAAATATTTTACACCTCCCCTCTTTCTGAGATTTTAACAGATGTGTATTCTCTGTCACATGAAACTGATGGAATGTGTGGTGCGCATTAGACCAGTTTTCCCACTACTTGCATTTTGGAACATTCGTTCATATTACCACGTGTTCATTGCTATGCTTCTAATGTGATTGAAGTAATAGTTTATCAACATTTGAAGCTGAACTTTCCGCTGTGTTCCATCAGTCTCTTTGTGTTTATAGACTATGCAGGCTATGTTTACACCGCAGGTCTAATGGGCCTCCGTTCAAGTAGCCTCTGCAGGCTATGTTCAGGCTACAGTGTGTCTTGTGTGAATTCTTATGTGGATTATAACAAATGGACATATTTGTTTTATATTTATCAATTGTTTTTTTTACATGTTGAAGGTAAGCAACAGGCAGGATACAGTATTGCTGGCTTCAGTGTCTGTGTTGTCCAGTGGTTACATAAAAGCTTAAAGTTATGAAAGTACTGGGACTGCCCCACTTCTTAAAAAATACCTTTAACAATAATAATAGGCTTATAATATAATGATCATACATTATTATGATGATAAATGCTGGGCCTGATAATATGCAGTGGGAGAATTCTAACATGAACACATGGGTGTGGAAAACGCCCAGATTCTTGAATGATAATGACCGAATCATTGTTGGCATGATTAGACAGGGTGGGTGTGAATTGCAGGAGTGGGGATGGTAAAATCAGCAGTTCAACAAGCTGTTCAATCGGCTAGCAATCAACTGATGGCCCAACTCAGCTCATCCACTCTGCCAGGGAAACACAAACAGTAGCCTCCTATAGGTTTCCACAGGCAGCCTAATTCTGATGTTGTTTTCCACAAATCGGTATTTTGACCAATCACATCCCACTTTTAATATCATGATCTTTTTCCAGAGCTCATCTGATTGGTCAAAAGACCAATGAGTGAAAAAAGACACAGCCAGAACGTGACAATGGATAGGCTAACGGGTAGCCTACAGAATGTATTGCAGCCTATTGCAACCCTCCATGGCACTAGTTAAACCGTCAATACTAAATTCATCCACACAGCTGATCTCTATTGCAGTCATTATTGGTCACCTCTACCGCTCCCTAAAAGACGATGTCGGTGTCCTGCTCGCAACCAAAATCTTTCAAGAGATGTTCGACCTCGGTTGGTATTGTCATCGGAAACAACTTGGTCCTTTTCGACCGACTGTGGGTGATTTATCTATTTGACAAGCGTTCCGTATAACTGAATAAAGTATTTCCTCGTTGACCACTGCAAATCTACTGTGGCATTTTACCCAACACTTTGTATGAATGGAAACTAAATGTTGGTGTAACCTACTGTTATTATTGAATTTGTTTCCTATTGATGTTATCCATTAAAGACAACTGTCTTTAAAAGTGTCTGGTACAGTCATTTCTTGTCAAGGTATCTGAAATGTGTAACTAAATCAGGTCAAAAAAGGGGAATTTAGTTATTTGTGCCAGAAGGGTACAAATAGTTTCTTGTGTTGCATCAAGAATGGTCCACCACCCAAAGGCTATTCAGCCAACTTACATTAGTGAGTCCATACTGTACATTTTCAGATGTTACATTTTATCATACTGGTTCCCTGTGGAATCAAACCCACAACCCTGGTGTTGCAGTCACCATGCTCTACCTGAGACACACAGGACTTGGGGGGGCAACTCGATATTAGGTAGGTGTTCCTAATGTTTTATACACTCATTGTATACTGTAGATCAAAAAACAACGCCAGGCTTTCATGGCACCAGTGACTTCCATTCTGTAAGCTGCCTCATATTCTCAATTCCATCTGGTCTTTCCATCTAAATTTATAGGCCTGTGTAATTAGTTATGATAGGCTATAGTAGCTATACTTTAGCTACTATAGCTGCATTTCAGATACATTTTAGGACCTAGGCCTGGCGTTTGAGCGAGGAAGAGAGAGGAGGATTTATATAGCAACCCCTGATCCCAATGAATCAAATGCCCCCACATGCTCATTTTGATGCAGCAGTAAAATTCTCCACAGCAAAAGATTGATCAAGTTAAGATCCGACATCTGTATAACCTAAGTAAACTCAGCAAAAAAAAGAAACGTCCCTTTTTCAGGACCCTGTCTTTCAAAAATAATCTGTAAAAATCCAAATAACTTCACAGATCTTAATTGTAAAGGGTTTAAACACTGTTTCCCATGCTTGTTCAATGAATCATAAACAGTGAATGAACATGCACCTGTGGAACGGTCGTTAATTGCCTACCATCTGTAAGCTGTTAGTGTTTTAAGGTCACAGTTATGAAAACGTTGGACACTAAAGAGGCCTTTCTACACCAAAAGAAAGATGCCCAGGGTCCCTGCTCATCTGAGTGAATGTGCATTAGGCATGCTGCAAGGAGGCATGAGGACTGCAGATGTGGCCAGGGCAATAAATTGCAATGTCCGTACTGTGAGACGCCTAAGACAGCGCTATAGGGAGACAGGACGGACAGCTGATCGTGCTCGCAGTGGCAGACCACGTGTAACAACACCTGCACAGGATCGGTACATCCGCACATCACACCTGCGGGACAGGTACAGGATGGCAACAACAACTGCCCGAGTTACACCAGGAACGCACAGTCCCTCCATCAGTGCTCAGACTGTCCGCAATAGGCTGGACTGAGGGCTTGTAGGCCTGTTGTAAGGCAGGTCCTCACCAGATATCACCGGCAACAACGTCGCCTATGAGCACAAACCCACCGTCGCTGGATCAGACAGGACTGGCAAAAAGTGCTCTCCACTGACGAGTCGCGGTTTTGTCTCACCAGGGGTGATGGTCGGATTCGCGTTTACCGTTGAAAGAATGAGTGTTACACCGAGGCCTGTACTCTGGAGCGGGATCGATTTGGAGGTGGAGGGTCCATCATGGTCTGGGGCGGTGTGTCACAGCATCATCGGACTGAGCTTGTTGTCATTTCAGGCAATCTCAACGCTGTGCGTTACAGGGAAGACATCCTCCTCCCTCTTGTGGTACCCTTCCTGCAGGCTCATCCTGACATGACCCTCCAGCATGACAATGCCACCAGCCATACTGCTCATTCTGAGCGTGATTTCCTGCAAAACAGGAATGTCAGTGTTCTGCCATGGCCAGCGAAGAGCCCGGATCTCAATCTCATTGAACACGTCTGGGACCTGTTGGATCGGAGGGTGAGGGCTAGGGCCATTCCCCCCAGAAATGTCTGGGAACTTGCAGGTGCCTTGGTGGAAGAGTGGGGTAACATCTCACAGCAAGAACTGGCAAATCTGGTGCAGTCCATGAGGAGGAGATGCACTGCAGTACTTAATTCAGCTGGTGGCCACACCAGATGCTGACTGTTACTTTTGATTTTGACCCCCCCCTTTGTTCAGGGACACATAATTCAATTTCTGTTAGTCACATGTCTGTGGAACTTATTCAGTTTATGTCTCAGTTGTTGAATCTTGTTATGTTCATACAAATATTTACACATGTTAAGTTTGCTGAAAATAAACACAGTTGACAGTGTTTCTTTTGCTGAGTTTAGTGCACTACTTTTGACCAGAAGCCTGTTAGAAAATAGTGGGTAGCACTTTACAATAACTCCACACAATAAATCATTTATAATGGATTAATAAGTAGTTAATGAAATGCTACCAAAATAGTGCATATATTGTTTCATTTCAGACGCAGACAAACTGTTGGTCCTACTCTTCATCACAGCTCAGCTGAGATAACTGATGTTAAGCTACACTTTTTAAAACCACGTCTATATTTTTCAGAAACACAATTCAACACAGAAACACAATTTTTGTCTTTTAAATCATTTTCAGTGGTGGAAAAAATACCCAATTGTCATACTTGAGTAAAAGTATAAATACCTTAATAGAAAATGACTCAAATAAAAGGGAAAGTCACCCAGTAAAATCCTACTTGAGTAAAAGTAAAAAAGTATTTGATTTTAAATACACTTAAGTATCAAAAGTATTTGTAATTGCTAAAATACACTTAAATATCAAAAGTAAAAGTACAAGTATAAATCATTTCATATTCCTTATATTAAGCAAACCAGACGGCACCATTTTCTTATTTACGGATAGCCAGGGGCACACTCCAATACTTAGACATCATTTACAAACAAAGCGTTTGTGTTTAGTGAGTCCACCAGATCAGAAGCAGTGGGGATGACCAGGGATGTTCTCTTGATAAGTGTGTGAATTGGACCATTTTCCTGTGCTGCTAAGCATTCAAAATGTAAAAGTCCTTTGGTTGTCAGGGACAATGTATGGAGTAAAAAGTACATTATTTTCTTTAGGGAGTAAATGTAAAAAGTTGTCAAAAATATAAATAGTAAAGTAATGTACAGATACCCCAAAAAACGACTTAAGTACTATTTTAAAGTATTTTTACTAAGGTACTTTACACCACTGATAATTTTAAGCATATTTTAACACAGGCTTAACACCTAACAAACACTTAGTGCTTTTTTAATCACTTTTAACATAGGCCAGGCCCTGTTTTTACCTCACATCCCAGCGATAATGCCTTTTAGCATAGGCCAGGCCCTGTTTTTACCTCATATCCCAGCAATAATGCCTTTTAGCATAGGCCAGGCCCTGTTCTTACCTCATATCCCAGTGATAATGCCTTTTAGCATAGGCCAGGCCCTGTTTTTTACCTCATATCCCAGCGATAATGCATTTTAACATAGGCCAGGCCTGTTTTTACCTCATATCCCAGCGATAATGCATTTTAACATAGGCCGGGCCCTGTTTTTACCTCATATCCCAGCGATAATGCATTTTAACATAGGCCAGGCCCTGTTTTTACCTCAGATCCCAGCGATAATGCCTTGCATTATGCCTGGGAAGAAAACGTTTACATTTGTTCAGCTTCCCATTGGCTAAACTTACCCCAAGGCAAACATTTTGACTATATCAGCCCACACAACTACAAGGATGCACTTTAATGCTAGGTTTAGGACCTGATACTGAAGCTTATAGAGACCACAACTGATGTATAGAACAATCTTAAAATGATCTACTTTGGTTTAGATTAGTGTTGCACGGTATACCAGTATCATGGTAATATCACGGTAACAAAATGTCATGATACTTATGATACCAATATTTTATAATACGATAGTATAATTTCATATGATACTACCGCATTTTCTGACCCTACTGATCTAAAGAACCAGCGCCTGTTATAAAATGTTTATAAAGTCTGTTTGGTTTATAAATTCTAATACATTTTTTAAGAAATAGACTAGTCTATTGTATACGCCGGGCCAATAATGTCAGTGGTGGAAAAAGTACCCAATTGTCATACTTGAGTAAAAGTAAAGATACCTTTTAATAGAAAATGACTCAAGTAAAAGTGAAAGTCACCCAGTAAAATCCTACTTGAGTAAAAGTAAAGATACCTTTTAATAGAAAATGACTCAAGTAAAAGTGAAAGTCACCCAGTAAAATCCTACTTGAGTAAAAGTAAAAAACGTATTTGGTTTTTAAATATACTTAAGTATCAAAAGTAATTGTAATTGCTAAAATTTACTTAAGTATTGAAAGTAAAAAGCAAAGTATAAATCATTTCACATTGCTTATATTGAGCAAACAAGATGACACGATTTTCTTGTTTTTTAAATTTACGAATAGCCAGGGGCACGCTCCAATAGTGAGAAATAATTTACAAAGTGAGTCCGCCAGATCAGAAGCAGTAGGGATAACCAGGGATTTTCTCTTTAAATGCGTTAATTGTGTGTGCCTGGCCAATAATGCATTGTCGCGGGCCATTTTATAACTAATCCCGGGCCACTATGATTGTTTCGATAACAAACAACGTTGTTCAGTCATGTTACCTAGTTAGCTACCCACATGGTAACTTGACAGTAGGCGTAGGCAAATGTGATTGGCACAGGAAGAAAGGAAAATGCTCTGCTACTCATGAGATGTGCTTCAAAAAGGTAGGATTCATATGTAAGGCCTAATGGAAGCCTGAACTATCAAAAATCTATCTCTTTCTGTTCCTCCTTACATTCTGTTTGGTGCCTAACGTTTTTAAAATCAAATTTTATTTGTCACATACACATGGTTAGCAGATGTTAATGCGAGTGTAGCGAAATGCTTGTGCTTCTAGTTCCCGACCATGCAGTAGTATCTAACAAGCAATCTAACAACTTCACAAGAACTACCTTATACACACAAGTGTAAAGGAATTAATAAGAATACGTACATATAAATATATGGATGAGCGATGGCCGAAGGGTATAGGCAAGGTTCAGTAGATGGTATAGAGTACAGTATATACTGTACATATGAGATGAGTAATGTAGGGTATGTAAACATTATATAAAGTGGCATTGTTTAAAATGACTAGTCATACATTTATTATCATCCAGAAGGCGAGGTCAGTACAGGTGCATCAAAGCTGGGACCGAGAGACTGAAAAACAGCTTCTACCTCAAGGCCATCAGACTGTTAAACAGCCATCACTAACATTGAGTGGCTGCTGCCAACATACTGACTTAAATCTCTAGCCACTTTAAACATAGGAATTGGATGTAACAAATGTATCACTAGCCACTTTAAACAATTTTGTATATAATGTTTACGTATCCGACATACTCATATCAAATGTATACACTGTACTCTAAACCATCTACTGTATCTTGCCTATGCCGTTCGGCCATCGACCCAAATCTCTAGCCACTTTAATAATTATAACTGGATGAAATAATGTATCACTAGCCACTTTAAACAATGCCATTTATATAATGTTTACATATCCTACATTACTCATCTCATATATATATATGTGTATATACTGTACTCCATACCATCTACTGCATCTTGCCTATGCCGGTCAGCCATCGCTCATCCATATATTTATATGTACATACTCGTATTCATTCCTTTACTCTTGTGTGTATAAGGTAGTTGTTGTGAATTTGTTAGATTACTTGTTAGATACTACTGCATGGTCGGAACTAGAAGCACAAGCATTTCGCTACACTCGCATTAACATCTGCTAACCATGTGTATGTGACAAATAAAATTTGATTTGATTTGATTTGATTTGATTTATTACATCCAGTTTTTAGTTATTAAAGTGGCTAGAGATTTGAGTCAGTATGTTGGCAGCAGCCACTCAATGTTAGTGATGGCTGTTTAACAGTCTGATGGCCTTGAGATAGAAGCTGTTTTTCAGTCTCTCGGTCCCAGCTTTGATGCACCTGTACTGACCTCGCCTTCTAGATGATAGCGGGGGGGGATAGCCAGTGACTGATGTGGTGTACTCCTCAATGCCATCGGAAAAATCCCTTAACATACTCCAGTTTGTGCTAGCAAAACAGTCCTGTAGTTTAGCATCTTCTTCATCTGACAACTTTTTTATAGACCAAGTCACTGGTGCTTCCTGCTTAAATTTTTTCTTGTAAGCAGGGATCAGGAGGATAGAATTATGGTCAGATATTTGCCAAATGGAGTGCAAGGGAGAGCTTTGTACGCGTCTCTGTGTGTGGAGTATAGGTGGTCTAGAATTTGTTTCCCCTCTGGTTGCACATTTAACATGCTGATAGAAATGAGGTAAAACTGATTTAAGTTTCCCTGCATTAAATTCCCCCGGCTACTAGGAGCGCCGCCTCTGGATGAATGTTTTCCTGTTTGCTTATGGCGGTATACAGCTCATTGAGTGCGGTTTTAGTGCCAGCATTGGTCTGTGGTGGTAGGTAGACAGCTACGAAAAATACAGATGAAAACTCTCTAGGTAGATAGTGTGGTCTACAGCTTATCATGAAATACTCTACCTCAGGTGAGCAAAACCTCGAGGCTTCCTTAGATATCGTGCACAAGCTGTTGTTTAGATATATGCATAGGCCCCCGCCCCGTGTCTTACCAGAGACTTCTGTTCTATCCTGTTGATAGTGTATAACCCACCAGCTGTATGTTCTTAATGTTCTTAAATACTTTGTATTCCAAATGGCACCCTATTCCCTACATAGTGCACTACATGTTGAAAGAGTAGTGCACTTTATAGGGAATAGGATGCCATTTGCGATGCAACCTTGATGAAATGATCGCAGTATGCAAAGAATGCTGTTAAGCCAGGGAGAAGAATGTGTTTTCTAAAATGGGTTTTCTGTTTCTCCTCCTTTTGTCAAGTAGTGTCTTGTGTTAAGGAAAACAAATCTAATTCTGTAGAAAATCACTAAACTCAAAGACAGTCATCATGTAACCAAAGCAATAATTCTTACTAGCTTCAGGAATTGCCAGACACAGTTCTGTTAAAAGGAGTGCTGTTTGGTGTTGGTAGACTCATAATAGCAATTCCCCGATTCTATTATGAGGCATTGACGTTTTGGGTTGTTTTCTAAGATGTCTGTGAAGTTCAGTTGAAATGAGTGTTGTTATACAACTAGAATCTGCAGGAAGCCCTACTGTGATTCTCCCATTATTTAAGAGGCATTGACTTTTGGGCTGTTTTTTAAGGTGTAAGTGGGTAGACTGTAGACGGTTATAAACCTCTTCATTATTCTGCCTGAGTGGGTAGACTGTAGATGGTTATAAACCTCTTCATTATTCTGCCTGAGTGGGTAGACTGTAGATGGTTATAAACCTCTTCATTATTCTGCCTGAGTGGGTAGACTGTAGACGGTTATAAACCTCTTCATTATTCTGCCTGAGTGGGTAGACTGTAGACGGTTATAAACCTCTTCATTATTCTGCCTGAGTGGGTAGACTGTAGATGGTTATAAACCTCTTCATTATTCTGCCTGAGTGGGTAGACTGTAGATGGTTATAAACCTCTTCATTATTCTGCCTGAGTGGGTAGACTGTAGATGGTTATAAACCTCTTCATTATTCTGCCTGAGTGGGTAGACTGTAGACGGTTATAAACCTCTTCATTATTCTGCCTGAGTGGGTAGACTGTAGACGGTTATAAACCTCTTCATTATTCTGCCTGAGTGGGTAGACTGTAGATGGTTATAAACCTCTTCATTATTCTGCCTGAGTGGGTAGACTGTAGATGGTTATAAACCTCTTCATTATTCTGCCTGAGTGGGTAGACTGTAGATGGTTATAAACCTCTTCATTATTCTGCCTGAGTGGGTAGACTGTAGACGGTTATAAACCTCTTCATTATTCTGCCTGAGTGGGTAGACTGTAGACGGTTATAAACCTCTTCATTATTCTGCCTGAGTGGGTAGACTGTAGACGGTTATAAACCTCTTCATTATTCTGCCTGAGTGGGTAGACTGTAGACGGTTATAAACCTCTTCATTATTCTGCCTGAGTGGGTAGACCGTAGACGGTTATAAACCTCTTCATTATTCTGCCTGAGTGGGTAGACCGTAGACGGTTATAAACCTCTTCATTATTCTGCCTGAGTGGGTAGACTGTAGACGGTTATAAACCTCTTCATTATTCTGCCTGAGTGGGTAGACTGTAGACGGTTATAAACCTCTTCATTATTCTGCCTGAGTGGGTAGACTGTAGACGGTTATAAACCTCTTCATTATTCTGCCTGAGTGGGTAGACTGTAGACGGTTATAAACCTCTTCATTATTCTGCCTGAGTGGGTAGACTGTAGACGGTTATAAACCTCTTCATTATTCTGCCTGAGTGGGTAGACTGTAGACGGTTATAAACCTCTTCATTATTCTGCCTGAGTGGGTAGACTGTAGACGGTTATAAACCTCTTCATTATTCTGCCTGAGTGGGTAGACTGTAGACGGTTATAAACCTCTTCATTATTCTGCCTGAGTGGGTAGACTGTAGACGGTTATAAACCTCTTCATTATTCTGCCTGAGTGGGTAGACTGTAGACGGTTATAAACCTCTTCATTATTCTGCCTGAGTGGGTAGACTGTAGACGGTTATAAACCTCTTCATTATTCTGCCTGAGTGGGTAGACTGTAGATGGTTATAAACCTCTTCATTATTCTGCCTGAGTGGGTAGACTGTAGATGGTTATAAACCTCTTCATTATTCTGCCTGAGTGGGTAGACTGTAGATGGTTATAAACCTCTTCATTATTCTGCCTGAGTGGGTAGACTGTAGATGGTTATAAACCTCTTCATTATTCTGCCTGAGTGGGTAGACTGTAGACGGTTATAAACCTCTTCATTATTCTGCCTGAGTGGGTAGACTGTAGACGGTTATAAACCTCTTCATTATTCTGCCTGAGTGGGTAGACTGTAGACGGTTATAAACCTCTTCATTATTCTGCCTGAGTGGGTAGACTGTAGACGGTTATAAACCTCTTCATTATTCTGCCTGAGTGGGTAGACTGTAGACGGTTATAAACCTCTTCATTATTCTGCCTGAGTGGGTAGACTGTAGACGGTTATAAACCTCTTCATTATTCTGCCTGAGTGGGTAGACTGTAGACGGTTATAAACCTCTTCATTATTCTGCCTGAGTGGGTAGACTGTAGACGGTTATAAACCTCTTCATTATTCTGCCTGAGTGGGTAGACTGTAGACGGTTATAAACCTCTTCATTATTCTGCCTGAGTGGGTAGACTGTAGACGGTTATAAACCTCTTCATTATTCTGCCTGAGTGGGTAGACTGTAGACGGTTATAAACCTCTTCATTATTCTGCCTGAGTGGGTAGACTGTAGACGGTTATAAACCTCTTCATTATTCTGCCTGAGTGGGTAGACTGTAGACGGTTATAAACCTCTTCATTATTCTGCCTGAGTGGGTAGACTGTAGACGGTTATAAACCTCTTCATTATTCTGCCTGAGTGGGTAGACTGTAGACGGTTATAAACCTCTTCATTATTCTGCCTGAGTGGGTAGACTGTAGACGGTTATAAACCTCTTCATTATTCTGCCTGAGTGGGTAGACCGTAGACGGTTATAAACCTCTTCATTATTCTGCCTGAGTGGGTAGACCGTAGACGGTTATAAACCTCTTCATTATTCTGCCTGAGTGGGTAGACTGTAGATGGTTATAAACCTCTTCATTATTCTGCCTGAGTGGGTAGACTGTAGACGGTTATAAACCTCTTCATTATTCTGCCTGAGTGGGTAGACTGTAGATGGTTATAAACCTCTTCATTATTCTGCCTGAGTGGGTAGACTGTAGATGGTTATAAACCTCTTCATTATTCTGCCTGAGTGGGTAGACTGTAGACGGTTATAAACCTCTTCATTATTCTGCCTGAGTGGGTAGACTGTAGACGGTTATAAACCTCTTCATTATTCTGCCTGAGTGGGTAGACTGTAGACGGTTATAAACCTCTTCATTATTCTGCCTGAGTGGGTAGACTGTAGACGGTTATAAACCTCTTCATTATTCTGCCTGACTGGGTAGACTGTAGACGGTTATAAACCTCTTCATTATTCTGCCTGAGTGGGTAGACTGTAGACGGTTGGCTCTGTATGCTCTATGCCACACACACACACACACACACACACACACACACACACACACACACACACACACACACACACACACACACACACACACACACACACACACACACACACACACACACACACACACACACACACACACACACACACACACACACACACACACACACACACACACACACACACACACACACACACACACACACACACACACACACACACACACACACACACACACACTTTATTTGAATTCACAAATCTCATTACATCATTGAGGATTCAAACATACTTAAGGAAATTAAAGCACCTTCTCCACACAACTAGGCTGGCCATAACAGCTGAAACAGAGCAGTACATTCTCCTTCACACAGCTAGGCTGACCATAACAGCTGAAATAGAGCAGTACCTCCTCCACACAACTAGGCTGACCATAACAGCTGAAACAGAGCAGTAAATCAAGTCAAATCAAATTTTATTTGTCACATACACATGGTTAGCAGATGTTAATGCGAGTGTAGCGAAATGCTTGTGCTTCTAGTTCCGACCATGCAGTAGTATCTAACAAGTAATCTAACAAATTCACAACAACTACCTTATACACACAAGAGTAAAGGAATAAATAAGAATATGTACATATAAATATATGGATGAGCGATAGCTGACCGGCGTAGGCAAGATGCAGTAGATGGTATAGAGTACCATATATACATATGAGATGAGTAATGTAGGATATGTAAACATTATATAAATGGCATCGTTTAAATTGGCTAGTGATACAGTACTTTCTCCTCCACACAACTAGGCTGACCAAAACAGCTGAAACAGAGCAGTACCTTCTCCTTCACACAACTAGGCTGACCATAACAGCTGAAACAGAGCAGTACCTTCTTCACACAACTAGGCTGACCATAACAGCTGAAACAGAGCAGTACCTTCTCCTTCACACAGCTAGGCTGACCATAACAGCTGAAACAGAGCAGTACCTTCTCCACACAACTAGGCTGACCATAACAGCTGAAACAGAGCAGTACCTTCTCCTCCACACAACTAGGCTGACCATAACAGCTGAAACAGAGCAGTACCTTCTCCTTCACACTAGGCTGACCATAACAGCTGAAACAGAGCAGTACCTTCTCCTCCACACAACTAGGCTGACCATAACAGCTGAAACAGAGCAGTACCTTCTCCACACAACTAGGCTGACCATAACAGCTGAAACAGAGCAGTACCTTCTCCTCCACACAACTAGGCTGACCATAACAGCTGAAATAGAGCAGTACCTCCTCCACACAACTAGGCTGACCATAACAGCTGAAACAGAGCAGTAAATCAAGTCAAATCAAATTTTATTTGTCACATACACATGGTTAGCAGATGTTAATGCGAGTGTAGCGAAATGCTTGTGCTTCTAGTTCCGACCATGCAGTAGTATCTAACAAGTAATCTGACAAATTCACAACAACTACCTTATACACACAAGAGTAAAGGAATGAATAAGAATATGTACATATAAATATATGGATGAGCGATAGCTGACCGGCGTAGGCAAGATGCAGTAGATGGTATAGAGTACCATATATACATATGAGATGAGTAATGTAGGATATGTAAACATTATATAAATGGCATCGTTTAAAGTGGCTAGTGATACAGTACTTTCTCCTCCACACAACTAGGCTGACCATAACAGCTGAAACAGAGCAGTACCTTCTCCTTCACACAACTAGGCTGACCATAACAGCTGAAACAGAGCAGTACCTTCTCCTTCACACAACTAGGCTGACCATAACAGCTGAAACAAAGCAGTACCTTCTCCTTCACACAGCTAGGCTGACCATAACAGCTGAAACAGAGCAGTACCTTCTCCTCCACACAACTAGGCTGACCATAACAGCTGAAACAGAGCAGTACCTTCTCCTCCACACAGCTAGGCTGACCATAACATTTGAAACAGAGAAGTACCTTCTCCTTCACACTAGGCTGGCCATAACAGCTGAAACAGAGAAGTACCTTCTCCTCCACATAACCAGGCTGACAATAACAGCTGAAACAGAGCAGTACCTTCTCCTTCACACAACTAGGCTGACCATAACATCTGAAACAGAGCAGTGCCTTCTCCACACAACTAGGCTGACCATAACATCTGAAACAGAGCAGTGCCTTCTCCACACAGCTAGGCTGGCCATAACAGCTGAAACAGAGCAGTACCTTCTCCTTCACACAACTAGGCTGACCATAACAGCTGAAACAGAGCAGTACCTTCTCCTTCACACAGCTAGGCTGACCATAACAGTTGAAACAGAGCAGTACCTTCTCCTCCACACAACTAGGCTGACCATAACAGCTGAAACAGAGCAGTACCTTCTCCTTCACACAGCTAGGCTGACCATAACAGCTGAAACAGAGCAGTGCCTAGTCAGTTGTTTTGCTCTACTCTTACAGCCAATTTACATTTGATCTGGAAATATGGTCGGAGGCGCCGTATGGATGTTGTGACACAATTTCGGCGCCTCCGAAGGCATACTGAGCCCAGATTGAGCTCCGTACCGCATCTGAAATGTAATAACAATGCAGAGGGCTCCGTATAGCTCTGCAATGTCATGATTGGTTGATGGTAGGTAAGGGCGGGAGGTTCAGTATAAACACAAACTCACTTCCTTGACAACTTCCTTGACAACAGCTCTGCGCTGCTCTGCAAAGCACAAGAAGTATAAATACCCAGACTTCTGCAGAGGCCGTATCACTGTAAATGCTGCACGGCCGATGCAGACGTCAGACTGACCACGCAGTGCCTTTTAGGCAGGGGTGCGATCTGAAGGCCACCTACAGGAAGGCTATGTAGGTGGCCCAGTCTGCCAAATATCAACGTCACCAACCTGCATCTGTCTCCCAGGGTGTCCAAGTGTGATATGAGGGGCTGCTATTTAAGGAGCTTGTCAGAAAAGGCTCTGTGTAAGAATCAAATGAGCAGCCCGCTTCCAGAACCAGCCCCTCCCTCTGGCCTCCCACCACAACATCTGGCTTATTCCTCATACAAGAAAACATGATCACCACCATCAAAACCAGGCTCCTCTGACAACAGAATGTTTGTGTGTGTGTGCTGTTGGTGGAGACCACCTGTCTCACCTCAGTACCTACCAGGTTGACAAGGCCGTCATGTCTTGGTATGAACGGCAACCATTCACCGTCACGGCAACCATTCACAACATTAATGTCACATGCACCTGTGGTTCCAATTAGTCCTTTTTCCTTTCACTCATGTCTGCTTTATTATGAATGGATTTACTTAGTGCTTTAATATGGATTTACTTAGTGCTTTAATATGGATTTACTTAGTGCTTTAATATGGATTTACTTAGCGCTTTAATATGGATTTACTTAGCGCTTTAATATGGATTTACTTAGCGCTTTAATATGGATTTACTTAGCGCTTTAATATGGATTTACTTAGCGCTTTAATATGGATTTACTTAGTGCTTTAATATGGATTTACTAGCGCTTTAATATGGATTTACTTAGTGCTTTAATATGGATTTACTTAGTGCTTTAATATGGATTTACTTAGTGCTTTAATATGGATTTACTTAGTGCTTTAATATGGATTTACTTAGTGCTTTAATAATGATTTATTCCTAGCATGTGCTGTGTTGTGATTTACTTCTTATTTACAAATTTTAGTGACTTCCTTTCCTGTGAATTGGCTAACCCCCTTTTGAGCGCTCGTCTCGTTGTGGGAATGAGTGTGTTAGCCAGGGACCTGAGCCATGCCCCCCACACCATAAGGAGTTTTGGGGTTAATGAGCTGCCCCTGCACAAAGACAGCTCTCAGACAATGTTCAGCAGATTTCAAGCCAGCACTGGAGAGGACAGGTGCAACAGGCTGTGCTAAGCCACAACACTACCGCCACGTCCGGGGAGAGGGGACTGGATGTGTGACCCTGCTCGGAAAGAGCCGACCATAACGACCCTACTTGGGAAGAAGAGCCGAACTTTCTCCACCCTACGCAGAGGCCGTGACTACCGCATCGGAACCCCATGATGCCAACGCAGAGGCCGTGACTACCGCATCGGAACCCCATGATGCCAACGCGGAGGTGACAAACGCTCCATGCCAAGCAACTATGGACTCTAGAGTGTGTTGTGGTGTGTGCCCAGGCCTGTTCTGTGTTCTGTAACCCTCTTTTAATACGTAGATATTAGACAACAGTAAACATTGACTATCTGCCTCCTGCCTGTGTCTGTGGTATTGGGGTAGAAAGAACTTTGGTTTTTGACATTAACCAACACACACAGGGGCTCCCGAGTGGCGCAGCGGTCTAAGGCACTGAATCTCTGTGAGAGGTGTCACTACAGTCCCTGGTTTGAATCCAGGCTGAATCACATCCGGCCCGTGATTGGGAGTCACATAGGGCGGTCCACAATTGGCCCAGCGTCGTCCGGGTTTGGCCAGGGTAGGCCGTCATTGTAAAGAAGAATTTATTCTGAACTGACTTGCCTAGTTAAATAAAAACACACACACACGTCCATGTTTCTATATTATAGCAAACTGTTTATGTTGCACTTAATTTACTGGCCAATGACACTCTGCCAACGCCATGCATGGGATTTACCGTCATCACGTACCAAACTTCTGACGCCAAATTTGGTATCTCATAGAAGGCACTACCTCCGATGGGTGACATGTTGGTATAATTATGTCGAAACAATATTTGTTTAACTTTTACCAGACCCTGGCTTGGCTTGACTCAGCTGTCTCTTAAACACGTCGCTATTTAGGATCAGGGGGGAGTTGTCACTACAGCTCAGTCCCAAATGCCACCCTATCCTATTGTCTAAATAGTACACTACATAGGGAATAGGGTGCCATTTGGGATGCAGTCAACCAGAAAGCATAGCATTTGCTTCCAGACTTCTGAAACTCATTTTCAGGTCCGTTGAAGGATGTGGTCACCCAAGTTGTTCTAAATGAAACGGTTTCAGTGTCAAACTGTTAAATGTTTCCTTCAGCATTGTATTGATCTGTGTCTACAGAAGCTAGCTATCTGACTACCGCTATCTGACTACCGCTATCTGACTACCTCCTCCAGACTAGACTTTCCAAGGCATTCCTTTAACACAGGGGTAGAATTAGGGGACGCAAGAACAAAGTTCCCAAAGTGTTTTTTTTTTGGCACATATTGACAGTTCCCAAAGTGACTTTTTTCCCAACTCCACCCAATCAAACACTCAACGGTCATTTTGTTAAGCGGGCAAGTGAATTTTGTGTAATAATTAAAGTTGGACAAGCATTTAATGAGAGTTCTCTTTTCCATTCCCTTGAGAGATGTTATGCCTGCTGGGTCCAATGAGTTGATGCATTTATGCCAACTACACAGCAGAATCAGCTTGGCAAAAACATGGCAGTCAACGAGCACAGCAGGCATCGAACCACAGAAGGAGAGAGAGAGAGAGTGCATCAACAAGATATTCGGTTTTATCTCTGCTTGACAGAAAGCGTAAACATCGTCTGGACACCGACAGCGCTTCGCCTCAGCAGATGATTCTAATGTGACACATAAAGGGTGTGTTCCAAATGACACCCTATCCACTACTGTTGACCAGAGCCCTACGTGCCCTGGCCTAAAGCAGTGCACTATGTAGCGAATGAAGTGCCATTTGGGACGCACACAAGATCAATGCCTCACATAGATCATGTGAAGGATGGAACTATAACAACGGTCCAGTAGCACTCTCTAAGTACACTTGATTTTAATGGCTTGAATCTTCAATTTAAAAGACTTCTATATTGATCTCTTCACACTTCCGTGTTCATCATCCTTTCATGTTTTTTTTTACGCAGGTTGGCAGATAATAAGCTAGCCATCTATCCCCTCTGCCAGCAGTGATCTGAATGACAAGGTCCAGATGGTCCCTATGTCTGTCCACAACACAGCATACTAACACAGCTATTTAATAAACTCTGCTACTAATAAGCAATGAACGCAATGAAAATAAAAGCCTCTGTGCCAACTGCCAACAACTGAACCCTGTTCACACTACTGAGCAAGAGACAAACTGAGCCATGCCTAGCTTTACCTGTACTAAGCTGCCTGGTTACTAATCCTCCATGGTTGTATCTGTACTGAGCTGCCTGGTTACTAATCCTCCATGGTTGTATCTGTACTGAGCTGCCTGGTTACTAATCCTCCATGGTTGTATCTGTACTGAGCTGGCCTGGTTACTAATCCTCCATGGTTGTATCTGTACTGAGCTGGCCTGGTTACTAATTCTCCATGGTTGTATCTGTACTGAGCTGGCCTGGTTACTAATCCTCCATGGTTGTATCTGTACTGAGCTGGCCTGGTTACTAATCCTCCATGGTTGTATCTGTACTGAGCTGGCCTGGTTACTAATCCTCCATGGTTGTATCTGTACTGAGCTGCCTGGTTACTAATCCTCCATGGTTGTATCTGTACTGAGCTGGCCTGGTTACTAATCCTCCATGGTTGTATCTGTACTGAGCTGGCCTGGTTACTAATCCTCCATGGTTGTATCTGTACTGAGCTGCCTGGTTACTAATCCTCCATGGTTGTATCTGTACTGAGCTGCCTGGTTACTAATCCTCCATGGTTGTATCTGTACTAAGCTGCCGGGTTACTAATCCTCCATGGTTGTATCTGTACTGAGCTGCCTGGTTACTAATCCTCCATGGTTGTATCTGTACTGAGCTGCCTGGTTACTAATCCTCCATGGTTGTATCTGTACTGAGCTGGCCTGGTTACTAATCCTCCATGGTTGTATCTGGACTGAGCTGGCCTGGTTACTAATCCTCCATGGTTGTATCTGTACTGAGCTGCCTGGTTACTAATCCTCCATGGTTGTATCTGTACTGAGCTGCCTGGTTACTAATCCTCCATGGTTGTATCTGTACTGAGCAGCCTGGTTACTAATCCTCCATGGTTGTATCTGTACTGAGCTGCCGGGTTACTAATTCTCCATGGTTGTATCTGTACTGAGCTGCCTGGTTACTAATCCTCCATGGTTGTATCTGTACTGAGCTGCCTGGTTACTAATCCTCCATGGTTGTATCTGTACTAAGCTGCCGGGTTACTAATCCTCCATGGTTGTATCTGTACTGAGCTGGCCTGGTTACTAATCCTCCATGGTTGTATCTGTACTGAGCTGGCCTGGTTACTAATCCTCCATGGTTGTATCTGGACTGAGCTGGCCTGGTTACTAATCCTCCATGGTTGTATCTGTACTGAGCTGCCTGGTTACTAATCCTCCATGGTTGTATCTGTACTGAGCTGGCCTGGTTACTAATCCTCCATGGTTGTATCTGTACTGAGCTGGCCTGGTTACTAATCCTCCATGGTTGTATCTGTACTGAGCTGCCTGGTTACTAATCCTCCATGGTTGTATCTGTACTGAGCAGCCTGGTTACTAATCCTCCATGGTTGTATCTGTACTAAGCTGCCGGGTTACTAATCCTCCATGGTTGTATCTGTACTGAGCTGGCCTGGTTACTACTCCGCCATGGTTGTATCTGTACTGAGCTGCCTGGTTACTAATCCTCCATGGTTGTATCTGTACTGAGCTGGCCTGGTTACTAATCCTCCATGGTTGTATCTGTACTGAGCTGCCTGGTTACTAATCCTCCATGGTTGTATCTGTACTGAGCTGCCGGGTTACTAATCCTCCATGGTTGTATCTGTACTGAGCTGGCCTGGTTACTAATCCTCCATGGTTGTATCTGTACTGAGCTGCCTGGTTACTAATCCTCCATGGTTGTATCTGTACTGAGCTGGCCTGGTTACTAATCCTCCATGGTTGTATCTGTACTGAGCTGCCTGGTTACTAATCCTCCATGGTTGTATCTGTTCTGAGCTGCCTGGTTACTAATCCTCCATGGTTGTATCTGTACTGAGCTGCCTGGTTACTAATCCTCCATGGTTGTATCTGTACTGAGCTGCCTGGTTACTAATCCTCCATGGTTGTATCTGTACTGAGCTGCCTGGTTACTAATCCTCCATGGTTGTATCTGTACTGAGCTGCCTGGTTACTAATCCTCCATGGTTGTATCTGTACTGAGCTGCCTGGTAACTAATCCTCCATGGTTGTATCTGTACTGAGCTGCCTGGTTACTAATCCTCCATGGTTGTATCTGTACTGAGCTGCCTGGTTACTAATCCTCCATGGTTGTATATGTACTGAGCTGGCCTGGTTATTAATCCTCCATGGTTGTATCTGTACTGAGCTGGCCTGGTTACTAATCCTCCATGGTTGTATATGTACTGAGCTGGCCTGGTTATTAATCCTCCATGGTTGTATCTGTACTGAGCTGGCCTGGTTACTAATCCTCCATGGTTGTATCTGTTCTGAGCTGCCTGGTTACTAATCCTCCATGGTTGTATCTGTACTGAGCTGCCTGGTTACTAATCCTCCATGGTTGTATCTGTACTGAGCTGCCTGGTTACTAATCCTCCATGGTTGTATCTGTACTGAGCTGCCTGGTTACTAATCCTCCATGGTTGTATCTGTACTGAGCTGCCTGGTTACTAATCCTCCATGGTTGTATCTGTATGTGGAAAAGTATGTGGACACCCCTTTCAAATTAGTGGATTTGGCTATTTCAGCCACACCCGTTGGTGACAGGTGTATAAAATCGAGCAGACAGCCATGCGATCTCCATAGACAAACATTGGCAGTAGAAAATGGCCTTACTGTAGAGCTCAGTGACTTTCAACGTGGCACCGTTATAGGATGCCACCTTTCCAACAAGTCAGTTCATTAAATGTATTCCCTGCTAGAGCTGCCCCGGTCAACTGTAAGTGCTGTTACTGTGAAGTGGAAGTGTCTTGGAGCAACAATGGCTCAGCCCCGAAGTGGTAGGCCACACAAGCTCAAAGAACAGGACCACACAGTGCTGAAGCGCAGCACGTAAAAATTACATTCTAGACGATTCTGTGCTTCCAACTTTGTGGCAACAGTTTGGGGAAGGCCCTTTCCTGTTTCAGCATGACAATGCCCCCGTGCACAAAGCGAGGTCCATACAGAAATGGTTTGTCGAGATCGGTGTGGAAGAACTTGACTGGCCTGCACAGTGCCCTGAACTTAACCCCATCAATCATCTATGGGATGAACTGGAACGCAGACTGCGAGCCAGGCCTAATCGCCCAACATCAGTGTCCGACCTCACTAATGATCGTGGCTGAATGGAAGCAAGTCTCCGCAGCAATGTTCCAACATCTAGTGGAAAGCTTTCCCAGAAGAGTGGAGGCTGTTAAAGCAGCAAAGGGGGACCAACTCTATATTAATGCCCATGATTTTGGAATGAGATGTTCGACGAGCAGGTGTTCACATACTTATGGTCATGAAGTTTATGTTTTACTGTGCGCTACCTATGGGCCCTAAATAGAGAATAGGGTGCCATTTGGGACAGGTAGCCAGCTTGTTCTTGTCAGAACGGGCCAAGGCAGAGGTGTTAGCAGGAGATAAAATGCCACAAAATCCCTTTTTTAGAGGCATTTCATCGTACTCTCACCTTACACAGCGATGACGACGTTAAAAATGTGCGATCACACATTTGGAACCAAAGACCTTGGAGCCATGCGGGGGTTACAGTGTAAACTCTCTTTTTTGCAACCCAACTGGCACCCTACTCCCTATGTAGTGTACTACCCCATAGGGCTCTGGTCAAAAGTAGTGTGCTACAGTATATAGAGAATAGGGTGCCATTTGGGATGTACATCAGCACAGCTTGTCCTTGTCAGAGCAGGATGCTACTGAGGAGTCAGCAGCAACATGCTGTTCTGTTCCTGCTAAGTGCTTCTGAGATCCGGTGAAGACGGTAGTGTTTTTGACGGCCATTGGTTTGGAGTCTCAAATTGCCCTACTTTTGACCAGTGTCCACAGGGCTGTGGTTAAAAGTAGTGCACTATATAGGGAATAGGGGCCATTTGGTAGTGTGTTGTATGAGTGTATGCGTTTTCTTGCAGTCCTGCTGCTGCTGGCTGGTACTTGCTGTGTGTGTCAGGTCTGTTATAAATGCATAGAAAGAGGCTCAACGCCTGGAGGTTTAATATTATGGGATGTTAAACGGTGTGTTATCATTACATGTTTACATGGTGTGGGAGGGTGGTTAATCTGTCACGTTTACATATGAATTCAGTGTTCTCAGAGCGAGGCACATAGAATCACTATCACCTTTATTAAACCAGTGCATTTATTGCTGCCACAATAAACAGAGTATACAGCCAGACGAGAAGCACAATATACAGACAGAATATAGAAACCAGGAATTTACACTGATCCACATGCAATATGTACACTGTAAACACTGTGATAAAAACTACTCACTACACTGTAAACACTATGATAAAAACGACGCACTACACTGTAAACACTGATAAAAACTACACGCTACACTGTAAACACTACGATAAAAACTACACACTACACTGTAAACACTCTAGGCTACAACTACACACTACACAGTAAACACAATGATAAACACTACTCACTACACTGTAAACACTGATAGAAATGACACACTACACTGTAAACACTCTGATAAAAACTACACACTACACTGTAAACACTCTGATAGAAACTACACACTACACTGTAAAATCTCTACGATAAAAACTACACAGTACACTGTAAACACTCTAGGCTACAATTACACACTACACTGTAAACACTACGATAGACACTACACACTACACTGTAAACACACTGATAAAAACTACACAATACACTGTAAACACTGTAGGCTACAACTACACTGTAAACACTACGATAAAAAACTACACATTACACTGTAAACACTATAGGCTAAAACTACACACTACACTGTAAACACTCTACGATAAAAAGTACACACTACACTGTAAACACTACAGGCTAAAACTACACACTGCACTATAAACACTGATAAAAACTACACACTACACTGTAAACACTACAGGCTAAAACTACACACTACACTATAAACACTCTAGGCTAAAACTATACACTGTAAACAGAATTTTTGTCACAATCCACAAGTAAACAAACCAAAACAATAAACACAGGAACAGGAATCAAACACGTGACTGGGCACAGAACATCCAGAGTAGTACAGTGGTGGGTTTTTCTCTCTATGCAGAATACATTGAGCTTTCTGAATCACTGTGGCCTACTGTTGACCTCTTGGCTGTATCTCTGTGAGGGCTGCCCGCTCTCGGCACCTCTTCTCTGGGCACTTAGGGCTCCATTAGAGGGTCCTGGAGACCTCTGGGTCCCTCAGGTAGCAGGTAGCCTAGCAGTTAAGAGCAATCAGCCAGTAGTCGAAAGGTCGCTCGTTTGAATCCCCAAGTTGGCAAGGTGGAAAAATCTGCCGTTCTGCCCTTGAGCAAGGCAACCCCCAATAACTGCTCCCCGGGCGCCGTGGACGTCAATTAAGGCAGTCCTCCGCATCTCTCTGATTCAGAAAGGTTGGGTTAAATGCGGAAGACACATTTCAGTTGAATACATTCAGCTGTGCAACTGACTAGGTATCCCCTTTCCATTTTATATACAGACCCCATTAATGCCTGAGTCACATGATCTGATACATACCCCATTAATGCCTGAGTCACATGATCTGATACAGACCCCATTAATGCCTGAGTCACAGGATCTGATACAGACCCCATTAATGCCTGAGTCACATGATCTGATACAGACCCCATTAATGCCTGAGTCACAGGATCTGATACAGACCCCATTAATGCCTGAGTCACAGGATCTGATACAGACCCCATTAATGCCTGAGTCACAGGATCTGATACAGACCCCATTAATGCCTGAGTCACATGATCTGATACAGACCCCATTAATGCCTGAGTCACATGATCTGATACAGACCCCATTAATGCCTGAGTCACATGATCTGATACAGACCCCATTAATGCCTGAGTCACATGATCTGATACAGACCCCATTAATGCCTGAGTCACAGGCTCTGATATTCTCTCATCTCCTTTCTCTCTGTCATCTACTTTAAAAGTAATTGATGGGGACTTTAACAGGGCTGCTAGCCGATAGGAGTAGGTAATCAGACCGTCATTTACTGTTGTATTTAAAGAGACACCGCTTTAATCTTCAATCACTTATTACGCTTTAAGAATTATTAAGAATTTTTCTCAGGAGAAGACATTTCTTCCAAATCTTGTATTTTGTTTATTTGTAATCTGGCACTCCAGGCCTACTTTTATTCTAATGCACCTTGATATGACACTCCTTTTAGCATATGGTAGTGGCTGATTAGAGGTGATGTGTCTTATTTATACATAGCTGTCATAAACAGGAATGTACCTGTAGCTACATCAAGCATTAACACATTGTGGACATCTAATCTGGAATATATCTACTGCTGTACATATCATCTAATCGGGAAGATATCTACTGCTGTACATGCCATCTAATCTTGAATATTTATACTGCTGTACACATCACGTAATCTGGAATATATCTACTGCTGTACATATCATCTAATCTGGAATATATCAACTGCTGTACACATCATCTAATCTGGAATATATCTACTGATGTACGTATCATCTAATCTGAAATATATCTAATCTGGAATATATCTACTGCTGTACATGTCATCTAATCTGGAATATATCTACTGATGTACATATCATCTAATCTGAAATATATCTAATCTGGAATATATCTACTGCTGTACATGTAATCTAATCTGGAATATATCTACTGCTGTACACCATCTAATCTGGAATATATCTACTGCTGTACATATCAAATCCAATTTTATTTGTCACATGCCCCGAATACAACAATACAGTTTTAGGAAAATGCCCCCCAAAAAAGTAAAAGATAAGAATAACAAGTATTAAAGAGCAGCAGTAAATAACAATAGCGGGGTTATATACAGGGGGTACCGGTACAGAGTCAATGTCAATGTGCGGGAATTTACGTGCAGCTGAAGTCGGAAATGTACATACACCTTCGCCAAATACATTTAAACTCAGTTTTTCACAATTCCTGACATCTAATCCTAGCAAAAATTCCCTTAGGTCAGTTAGGATCACCACTTTATTTTAAGAATGTGAAATGTCAGAATAATAGTAGAGAGAATGATTTATTTAAGCTTTTACTTCTTTCATCACATTCCCAGTGGGTCAGTAGTTTACATACACTCAATTAGTATTTGGTAGCATTGCCTAAATTGTTTAACTTTCGGGTAGCCTTCCACAAGCTTCCCACAATAAGTTGGGTGAATTTTGGCCCATTCCTCCTGACAGAGCTGGTGTAACTGAGGCCTCATTGGTCGCACACGCTTTTTCAGTTCTGCCCACACATTTTCTATAGGATTGAGGTCAGGGCTTTGTGATGGCCACTCCAATACCTTGACTTTGTTGTTCTTAAGCCATTTTGCCACAACTTTGGAAGTATGCTTGGGGTTATTGTCCATTTGGAAGACCCATTTGCGACCTAGCTTTAACGTCCTGACTGATGTCTTGAGATGTTGCTTCAATATATCCACATAATTGTCCTTTCTCATGATGCCATCTATTTTGTGAAGTGCACCAGTCCCTCCTGCAGCAAAGCAGCCCCACAAGATGATACTGCCACCCCTGTGCTTCACGGTTGGGATGGTGTTCTTCGGCTTGCAAGCCTCTCCCTTTTTCCTCCAAACATAACAATGGTCATTACGGCCAAACAGTTTTATTTTTGTTTCATCAGACCAGATGACATTTCTCCAAAAAGTACAATCTTTGTCCCCATGTGCAGTTGCAAACCGTAGTCTGGCTTTTTTATGGCGGTTTTGGAGCAGTGGCTTCTTCCTTGCTGAGTGGCCTTTCAGGTTATGTCAATATAGGACTCATTTTTACTGTGGATATAGAGACTTTTGTACTAGTTTTCTCCAGCATCTTCACAAGGTCCTTTGCTGTTGTTCTGGGATTGATTTTCACTTTTCGCACCAAAGTACGTTCATCTCTAGGAGACAGAACGCGTCTCCTTCCTGAGCGGTATGATGGCTGCGTGGTCCTAGTGTGTTTATACTTGTGTACTATTGTTTGTACAGATGAATGTGGTACCTTCAGGCGTTTGGAAATTGCTCCCAAGGATGAACCAGACTTGTGGAGGTCTACACATTTTTTCTTGGCTGATTTCTTTTGATGGTCTTGGCTGATTTCTTTTGATTTCCCATGATGTCAAGCATCATGAGTTTGAAGGTAGGCTTTGAAATACATCCACAGGTACACCTCCAATTGACTCAATTTATTTCAATTAGCCTATGAGAAGCTTCTAAAGTCATGACATCGTTTTCTGGAATTTTCCAAGCTGTTTAAAGGCACAGTCAACTTAGTGTATGTAAACGTCTGACCCACTGGAGTTGTGATACAGTGAATTATGAGTGAAATAATCTGTCTGTAAACAATTGTTAAAAAAAAATACTTGTGTCATGCACAAAGAGATGTCCTAACAGACTTGCCAAAACTACAGCTTGTTAACAAGACATTTGTGGAGTGGTTTTAAGTTTTAATGACTCCAACCTAAGTGGATGTAAACTTCCGACTTCAACTGTACATGTAGGTAGAGTTATTAAAGTGACTATGCATAGATAATAACAAGGAGTAGCAGCAGTATAAAAGGGGGGGCAATGCAAATAGTCAGGGTAGCCATTTGATTAGATGTTCAGGTGTCTTATGGGTTGGGGGTAGAAGCCAATGAAAGTAGGACCTAGAATTGGCGCTCTATACCGCTTGCCATGTGGTAGCAGAGAGAACAGTCTATGACCAGGGTGGCTGGAGTCTTTGACAGTTTTTAGAGCCTTCCTCTGATACCGCCTGGTATAGAGGTCCTGGATGGCAGGAAGCTTGGCCCTGGTGATGTACTGGCTGTACGCACTACCCTCATCATGTAATCCGGAATGCCTTAATGTAAGTACTATGGAATCATCCTCTCCTCTATTCTCTTCTCCTCTCCCCCCTCTCTCCCTTTCTCTCCTCTTAAGCTCTTCACACCCTGTCTATTCTGAAAGCTAGAAGCCTGAACAAACCCCTCATACTGATTTGTAATCTGGCACTCCAGGCCTACTTTTATTCTAATGCACCTTGATATGACACTCCTTTTAGCATATGGTAGTGGCTGATTAGAGGTGATGTGTCTTATTTATACATAGCTGTCATAAACAGGAATGTACATATAGCTACACCAAGCATTAACACATTGTGGACAGGAATGTACCTGTAGCTACACCAAGCATTAACACATTGTGGACAGGAATGTACCTGTAGCTACATCAAGCATTAACACATTGTGGACAGGAATGTACCTGTAGCTACACCAAGCATTAACACATTGTGGACAGGAATGTACCTGTAGCTACACCAAGCATTAACACATTGTAGACAGGAATGTACCTGTAGCTACACCAAGCATTAACACATTGTGGACAGGAATGTACCTGTAGCTACATCAAGCATTAACACATTGTGGACAGGAATGTACCTGTAGCTACATCAAGCATTAACACATTGTGGACAGGAATGTACCTGTAGCTACACCAAGCATTAACACATTGTGGACAGGAATGTACCTGTAGCTACACCAAGCATTAACACATTGTGGACAGGAATGTACCTGTAGCTACATCAAGCATTAACACATTGTGGACAGGAATGTACCCGTAGCTACATCAAGCATTAACACATTGTGGACAGGAATGTACCCGTAGCTACATCAAGCATTAACACATTGTGGACAGGAATGTACCTGTAGCTACATCAAGCATTAACACATTGTGGACAGGAATGTACCTGTAGCTACACCAAGCATTAACACATTGTGGACAGGAATGTACCTGTAGCTACATCAAGCATTAACACATTGTGGACAGGAATGTACCTGTAGCTACACCAAGCATTAACACATTGTGGACAGGAATGTACCTGTAGCTACACCAAGCATTAACACATTGTGGACAGGAATGTACCTGTAGCTACACCAAGCATTAACACATTGTAGACAGGAATGTACCTGTAGCTACACCAAGCATTAACACATTGTGGACAGGAATGTACCTGTAGCTACACCAAGCATTAACACATTGTAGACAGGAATGTACCTGTAGCTACACCAAACGTTAACACATTGTGGACAGGAATGTACCTGTAGCTAAAACAAGCATTAACACATTGTGGACAGGAATGTACCTGTAGCTACACCAAGCATTAACACATTGTGGACAGGAATGTACCTGTAGCTACACCAAGCATTAACACATTGTGGACAGGAATGTACCTGTAGCTACATCAAGCATTAACACATTGTGGACAGGAATGTACCTGTAGCTACACCAAGCATTAACACATTGTGGACAGGAATGTACCTGTAGCTACACCAAGCATTAACACATTGTGGACAGGAATGTACCTGTAGCTACACCAAGCATTAACACATTGTGGACAGGAATGTACCTGTAGCTACATCAAGCATTAACACATTGTGGACAGGAATGTACCTGTAGCTACACCAAGCATTAACACATTGTGGACAGGAATGTACCTGTAGCTACACCAAGCATTAACACATTGTGGACAGGAATGTACCTGTAGCTACACCAAGCATTAACACATTGTGGACAGGAATGTACCTGTAGCTACATCAAGCATTAACACATTGTGGACAGGAATGTACCCGTAGCTACATCAAGCATTAACACATTGTGGACAGGAATGTACCTGTAGCTACATCAAGCATTAACACATTGTGGACAGGAATGTACCTGTAGCTACACCAAGCATTAACACATTGTGGACAGGAATGTACCTGTAGCTACACCAAGCATTAACACATTGTGGACAGGAATGTACCTGTAGCTACACCAAGCATTAACACATTGTGGACAGGAATGTACCTGTAGCTACACCAAGCATTAACACATTGTAGACAGGAATGTACCTGTAGCTACACCAAGCATTAACACATTGTGGACAGGAATGTACCTGTAGCTACATCAAGCATTAACACATTGTGGACAGGAATGTACCTGTAGCTACATCAAGCATTAACACATTGTGGACAGGAATGTACCTGTAGCTACACCAAGCATTAACACATTGTGGACAGGAATGTACCTGTAGCTACATCAAGCATTAACACATTGTGGACAGGAATGTACCTGTAGCTACACCAAGCATTAACACATTGTGGACAGGAATGTACCTGTAGCTACATCAAGCATTAACACATTGTGGACAGGAATGTACCTGTAGCTACACCAAGCATTAACACATTGTGGACAGGAATGTACCTGTAGCTACATCAAGCATTAACACATTGTGGACAGGAATGTACCCGTAGCTACATCAAGCATTAACACATTGTAGACAGGAATGTACCTGTAGCTACACCAAGCATTAACACATTGTGGACAGGAATGTACCTGTAGCTACATCAAGCGTTAACTTGTAAATTGTAGAACAAATTGTAGAATAAATTGTAGAATAAATTGTAGAATAAATTGTAGAATAAATTGTAGAATGAATTGTCTGTGTCAGTGAAGGAGCAGCAGCTGAAGCAGCAGAGGTTGTTTGTGCCAGAAACTGAACCAAATTGTAATTGTGTTTCCAATCAAAAATAAGAACCTGAAAAGGGTTTCTCATCAGCAGGGACTCTTAGACTTCGACAATAACATGCAGAAAACACAACCATAAAACACAATCAGTCATACAGATGGTAATACTGTACATGTGCAAAATAACCATAACTTGAAAGAGTCCATATCCAAAGCTTAATTATAAACTGGGTGGTTTGAGTCCTGAATTCTGATTGGCTGACAGCCGTGGTATATCAGACAGCCGTGGTATATACCACAGGTATGACAAATCATGTATTTTAACTGCTCTAATTGCGTTGGTACTGTAACCAGCTTATAATAGCAATAAGGCACCTCGGCATTTGTGGTATATGGCCAATATACCACGGCTAAGGGCTGCATCCAGTCACTCCACAATGTGTTGTGCTTAAGAACAGCACTTAGCCGTGGTATATTGGCCATATACCACACCTCCTCAAGCCTTATTGCTTAATTAAATAAGGGCTGTTTTGTTAGCTCAGATTAGATAGTATTCATGTTGTATACGCATAGCTTGTTGTAAAGATGAATACACATGTAGTTACATCAAGCATTAGCACATTGTGGACATCGTATCTGGAATGCCTTCATGTAAACACAGAGGTAGAGTTAGGAGAAAACTGGGGTTATATAAAGTAACCCCTCAATGTACTGATGTCATGACTCTAGGACCAAGAAAATGTATTTAAAATAGCTTCTGAAGTTGCGTAATTGTATGTTCGTTAGCGGGAAAATATGGTTGTTTTTTTTCCATTCCCTGAAAAGTGGAGATAAGTGGTTTTCACCTGACAAGGTTCTATAATGGTCCGTCTCTCTCAGTGAATCAGTAGAGGTACCTCAGGATGTTAGTGCCAGAAAAGGAACCAAGTTGTAAATGTGTTCCCAATCAGGAAAGAGGCTACAGGGAAAGCAGTTGGAAAGGAAGGTGTGTTATATGGATCATGAGACAATAGGAAACAGATTGCACAGTATTTAAAGCTCAGACACAAGTAGGAAATTTAAAGCTCTCCTTTCCTCTCCTCTCCTCTCCTCTGCTCCTCTTAAACTTTCCTCTGCTCCTCTTAAACACT
This sequence comes from Brachymystax lenok tsinlingensis, assembly GCA_030435695.1. Lineage (NCBI taxonomy): Eukaryota > Metazoa > Chordata > Actinopteri > Salmoniformes > Salmonidae > Brachymystax > Brachymystax lenok. The sequence continues at coordinate 59,115,619 of CM059814.1, read as the reverse complement.
CAGCTGCTCCTCTCTTCTCCTCTATTTTCCTCTCGTCTCTCTCTCCTCTTACTCTCCTCTGCTCCTCTCCTCTATTTTCTTCTCCTCCTCTCCTCTTATCTCCTCTATTTTCCTCTCCTCTCATCTCCTCTATGTTCCTCTCCTCTCCTCTGCTCTACTCTTACCTCCTCTCCTCTCTCTCTTTCCTCTTAAACTCTCAATACCCTGTCTGTTCTGAAAGCATGGAGCCCGAACAAAACCTGTAAAACCTAGAAGTTGGCTGAAGGGCGTTGTGGACTATATATATATGTATATATATACAATGTTTAATTCAGATAATGTTTAACAATAAGGACATTGTAATAATAGGCCATAGAAATAGTGAAGTAGCAGCAAGTACATTCAACTGAGTCACTGTCAGACAATTTCAATCGAGACATTTTTAATTGTGTTCCAAATTAAAAGAGCCATTCATCGTTTTCATAATATGGAGAGAATAAAGTACAGAATTAATTTTTAATCATCATCAGTCACTGTTCTACTTTACAGTAACTAATGGGGATGCTCACATCACATCCATAAAAGAACATCACAGATGTTTGAAACTGAAGCCCATAGAAGAGCGTAGAGACCATATCCAAAGCTTAAAACTCTGTTTCCCAAATGGCACCCATCTCCCTTTATAGTGCACTACTTTTGACCAGAGCACTATGGGCCCTAGTCAAAAGTAGTGCACTACATACAGAATAGGGTGCCATTTGGGATGGTGCCTATAACAGGGCTGATAGCTGATAGGTGTAGGTAATCAGACTATAACAGGGCTGATAGCTGATAGGTGTAGGTAATCAGACTATAACACGGCTGTTAGCTGATAGGTGTAGGTAATCAGACTATAACACGGCTGTTAGCTGATAGGTGTAGGTAATCAGACTATAACAGGGTTGTTAGCTGATAGGTGTAGGTAATCAGACTATAACAGAGCTGATAGCTGATAGGTGTAGGTAATCAGACTATAACAGGGCTGATAGCTGATAGGTATAGGTAACCAGACTATAACAGGGCTGTTAGCTGATAGGTGTAGGTAATCAGACTATAACAGGGCTGCTAGCTGATAGGTGTAGGTAATCAGACTATAACACGGCTGTTAGCTGATAGGTGTAGGTAATCAGACTATAACAGGGCTGATAGCTGATAGGTGTAGGTAATCAGACTATAACAGGGTTGTTAGCTGATAGGTGTAGGTAATCAGACTATAACAGGGCTGATAGCTGATAGGTGTAGGTAATCAGACTATAACAGGGCTGATAGCTGATAGGTGTAGGTAATCAGACTATAACAGGGCTGATAGCTGATAGGTGTAGGTAATCAGACTATAACACGGCTGCTAGCTGATAGGTGTAGGTAATCAGACTATAACAGGGCTGCTAGCTGATAGGTGTAGGTAATCAGACTATAACACGGCTGTTAGCTGATAGGTGTAGGTAATCAGACTATAACAGGGCTGATAGCTGATAGGTAATCAGACTATAACACGGCTGATAGCTGATAGGTGTAGGTAATCAGACTATAACAGGGCTGATAGCTGATAGGTAATCAGACTATAACACGGCTGATAGCTGATAGGTGTAGGTAATCAGACTATAACAGGGCTGTTAGCTGATTGGTGGCCCTCTATCTACTTACCCAGAGTCAGATGAACTTGTGGATACCATTTGTATGTCTCTGTGTCCAATATGATGGAAGTTAAGAGGTAGTTTCACAAGCCAATGCTAACTAGCGTTAGCGCAATGACTAGTTAGCAACGTCCTTCAAACCACACGCAGAGAAACCGCTTTAATCTTCAATTATGTCTTACTTCTTAAAAGCCCAGTGCAGTCAAACATGATTTCCCTCTGTTTAATATTTATTTATTTGGAATAATACTGTGAAAATGATGATAATGCCCTTTCAGTGTAAGAGCTGTTTGAAAAGACAGCCTGAAATGTCAGCCTGTTTTGGTGGGATAGCAAAGTTTTTCCTTGAGAAATTGCTCTTTGCTAATTTTTAACCATTTTAATTGAAAACACAGTAAGATAATTAATTGTAATCCAGAAATTATTTGATATTGAGATAAATTGGACATTGATTTTAAGCATCAGCTGTCAGAGCAGCTTACCGATCATTGCACCTGTACACAGCCCATCTGTAAATAGCCCACCCAACTACCTCATTCCATTATGGTTATTTATTTTTTGCTCCGTTGCACCCCAGTATTTCTACTTGCACATTCATCTTCTGCACATCTATCACGCCAGTGTTTAAGTGCTAAATTGTAATTATTTTGCCACTATGGCCTATTTATTGCCTTACCTCCCTAATCTTACTACATTTGCACACACAGTATATAGACTTTTCTATTGTGCCATTGACTGTACGTTTGTTTATTCCATGTGTAACTCTGTGTTGTGTCGCACTGCTTTCCTTTATCTTGGCCAGGTGGCAGTTGTAAATGAGAACTTGTTCTCAACTTGCCAACCTGGTTGTAATGTCCAGGCCTGAGTGTTCAGGCTGGAGTGTTTAGTATTGTTTTGGTGTAGGGTTTATTTTGTTCTATGGTGTGTATTTCTATGTTGGGGTAATGGTTCCCAATTAGAGGCAGCTGAGTGTCGTTACCTCTAATTGGGAACCATATATATGTTTGGGGTTTTGCACATAGGTTTGTGGGTTGACATTCGTTATGATTGTATTAGGCTCATGCCATCGTGCTTATTGTTATGTTCACCGTGTGTAGGTTCATGCCATCGTGTTTAGGTTTGTCACAGTGTCTAGTTTAGGATTTAGCGTTTGTTTCCACGTCATGTTCTTCGTTTATTGTTTTGTTCCGTCAAGTCCCGTTTGTAAATAAAGTATGTATTCTGCATATTTCGCTGCGCATTGGTCTGTCCCAGGAGATAAACGTGACACTGGTTAAATAAATAATACATAGCTGTCATAAGCAGGAATGTACATATAGCTACATCAAGCATCTAATCTGGAATATATCTACTGCTGTACATACCACCTAATCTGGAATATTTTAATGTAGGTACAGGGGAACCGTCCTCTCCTTCCCTCTGTCATCTCGCCCCCTTCCTCGCTCATCGCCCCCCCATCTCTCTCATCACACCACCTCCCTCCCCCTTCTTAAACTCTCCATACCCTGTGTGTTCTGAAATAATGGCCCTGTCCTGCCTGAACAACATAAAAGCTGCCTTAAGGGTCACGGGTACTAATTACACACACACACACACACACACACACACACACACACACACACACACGTAACGTTTTCCAAAGAAGAAACTTTAGAAATACATTTCCAGTCTCAGTGAAGGAGCAGCAGCTGTTCTTTGTGCCAGAAACTGAACAAAATTGTAATTGTGTTCCCAATCAAAAATAAGAACCTGAAAAGGGTTTCTCATCAGCAGGGACTCTTAGACTTCGACAATAACATGCATAAAACATAACCAAAGCTGAATGTATTTTATGGTAATTGGACAAATGTGCAAAATAGCCAAACCTCTCTGCCAATAACAGCTAATTTTCAGTTTTCCCCTTCCAACTCAGACCACTCCTGTCAGGCTGTGGGAAACTGGTGAAAAGGAGTCAGGCGCAGGAGAGCAGAGATGCGTGGACAAGGTATTTTAATAACGAAGCACCAGTACAAACAATAATACTCAGGTGCGGAAAAATACCGGTCACACGTAATAACGGGCGTTATTCAAAAACCCGGCAACAAAATAACCAGCCGTCAGTAACTGCCTGAACAAACAAACACGCACATAACCATGGCGGAAACAGAGGGTTAAATAATGAACATGGAATTGGGGAATTGAAACCGGGTGTGAAAAAAACCCAAAGACAAAACAAATGGAAACTGAAAAGTGGATCCGCGATGACTAGAAAGCCGGTGACGTCGACCGCCGAACGTCGCCCTAACAAGGAGAGGGACCGACTTCGGCGGAAGTCATGACAACTAATTGAAAACACAGTAAGATAATTAATTGTAATCCAGAAACTATTTTATATAGAGATAAAAACGGCTGCATTGGACATTGATTTGTAATCTGGCACTCCAGGCCTACTTTTATTCTAATGCACCTTGATATGACACTCCTTTTAGCGTATGGTAGTGGCTGATTAGAGGTGATGTGTCTTATTTATACATAGCTGTCATAAACAGGAATGTACCTGTAGCTACATCAAGCATCTAATCTGGAATATATCTACTGCTGTACATATCACCTAATCGGGAATATTTTAATGTAGGTACAGGGGAACCGTCCTGTCCTTTCCTCTTATGTCATCTCTTTTGTCTCTTCTCCTCTCCCCCACTCTCTCATTGTCTCCCCTTCTCTCTCTCTCCCCTTTTGCTCTCATCGCCCCCTTCCTCTCTCCTCCCCTTCTCTCCCTGTCTTCTTAAACTCTCCATACCCTGTGTGTTCTGAAAGAATGGAGCCTGCCTGAACAACATAAAAGCTGCCTTAAGGGTCACGGGTACTATAAATATATACACTGCTCAAAAAAATAAAGGGAACACTAAAATAACACATCCTAGATCTGAATGAATGAAATAATCTTATTCAATACTTTTTTCTTTACATACAGTGGGGAAAAAAAGTATTTAGTCAGCCACCAATTGTGCAAGTTCTCTCACTTAAAAAGATGAGAGAGGCCTGTAATTTTCATCATAGGTACACTTCAACTATGACAGACAAAATGAGGAAAAAAAATCCAGAAAATCACATTGTAGGAATTGTAATGAATTTATTTGCAAATTATGGTGGAAAATAAGTATTTGGTCACATACAAACAAGCAAGATTTCTGGCTCTCACAGACCTGTAACTTCTTCTTTAAGAGGCTCCTCTGTCCTCCACTCATTACCTGTATTAATGGCACCTGTTTGAACTTGTTATCAGTATAAAAGACACCTGTCCACAACCTCAAACAGTCACACTCCAAACTCCACTATGGCCAAGACCAAAGAGCTGTCAAAGGACACCAGAAACAAAATTGTAGACCTGCACCAGGTTGGGAAGACTGAATCTGCAATAGGTAAGCAGCTTGGTTTGAAGAAATCAACTGTGGGAGCAATTATTAGGAAATGGAAGACATACAAGACCACTGATAATCTTCCTCGATCTGGGGCTCCACGCAAGATCTCACCCGTGGGGTCAAAATGATCACAAGAACGGTGAGCAAAAATCCCAGAACCACACGGGGACCTAGTGAATGACCTGCAGAGAGCTGGGACCAAAGTAACAAAGCCTACCATCAGTAACACACTACGCCGCCAGGGACTCAAATCCTGCAGTGCCAGACGTGTCCCCCTGCTTAAGCCAGTACATGTTCAGGCCCGTCTAAAGTTTGCTAGAGAGCATTTGGATGATCCAGATGAGGATTGGGAGAATGTCAGATGAAACCAAAATAGAACTTTTTGGTAAAAACTCAACTCGTCGTGTTTGGAGGACAAAGAATGCTGAGTTGCATCCAAAGAACACCATACCTACTGTGAAGCATGGGGGTGGAAACATCATGCTTTGGGGCTGTTTTTCTGCAAAGGGACCAGGACGACTGATCCGTGTAAAGGAAAGAATGAATGGGGCCATGTATCGTGAGATTTTGAGTGAAAACCTCCTTCCATCAGCAAGGGCATTGAAGATGAAACATGGCTGGGTCTTTCAGCATGACAATGATCCCAAACACACCGCCGAACGAAGGAGTGGCTTCGTAAGAAGCATTTCAAGGTCCTGGAGTGGCCTAGCCAGTCTCCAGATCTCAACCCCATAGAAAATCTTTTAAAGTCTGTGTTGCCCAGCGACAGCCCCAAAACATTACTGCTCTAGAGGAGATCTGCATGGAGGAATGGGCCAAAATACCAGCAACAGTGTGTGAAAACCTTGTGAAGACTTACAGAAAACGTTTGACCTCTGTCATTGCCAACAAAGGGTATATAACAAAGTATAGAGAGAAACTTTTGTTATTGACCAAATACTTATTTTCCACCATAATTTGCAAATAAATTCATAAAAAATCCTACAATGTGATTTTCTGGATTTTTTTCCCTCATTTTGTCTGTCATAGTTGAAGTGTACCTATGATGAAAATTACAGGCCTCTCTCATCTTTTTAAGTGAGAGAACTTGCACAATTGGTGGCTGACTAAATACTTTTTCCCCCCACTGTAGTTGAATGTGCTGACAACAAAATTACACAAAAATTATCAATGGAAATCAAATGTATCAACCCATGGAGGTCTGGATTTGGAGTCACACTCAAAATTAAAGTGGAAAACCACACTACAGGCTGATCCAACTTTGTCCTTAAAACAAGTCAAAATGAGGCTCAGTAGTGTGTGTGGCCTCCACGTGCCTGTATGACCTCCCTACAACGCCTGGGCATGCTCCTGATGAGGTGGCGGATGGTCTCCTGAGGGATCTCCTCCCAGACCTGGACTAAAGCATCCGCCAACTCCTGGACAGTCTGTGGTGCAACGTGGCGTTGGTGGATGGAGCGAGACATGATGTCCCAGATGTGCTCAATTGGATTCAGGTCTGGGGAACGGGCGGGCCAGTCCATAGCATCAATGCCTTCCTCTTGCAGGAACTGCTGACACACTCCAGCCACATGAGGTCTAGCATTGTCTTGCATTAGGAGGAACCCAGGGCCAACCGCACCAGCATATGGTCTCACAAGGGGTCTGAGGATCTCATCTCGGTACCTAATGGCAGTCAGGCTACCTCTGGCGAGCACATGGAGGGCTGTGCGGCCCCCCAAAGAAATGCCACCCCACACCATGACTGACCCACCGCCAAACCGGTCATGCTGGAGGATGTTGCAGGCAGCAGAACGTTCTCCACGGCGTCTCCAGACTCTGTCACGTCTGTCACGTGCTCAGTGTGAACCTGCTTTCATCTGTGAAGAGCACAGGGCGCCAATGGCGAATTTGCCAATCTTGGTGTTCTCTGGCAAATGCCAAACGTCCTGCACGGTGTTGGGCTGTAAGCACAACCCCCACCTGTGGACGTCGGGCCCTCATACCACCCTCATGGAGTCTGTTTCTGACCGTTTGAGCAGACACATGCACATTTGTGGCCTGCTGGAGGTCATTTTGCAGGGCTCTGGCAGTGCTCCTCCTGCTCCTCCTTGCACAAAGGCAGAGGTAGCGGTCCTGCTGCTGGGTTGTTGCCCTCCTACGGCCTCCTCCACATCTCCTGATGTACTGGCCTGTCTCCTGGTAGCGCCTCCATGCTCTGGACACTACGCTGACAGACACAGCAAACCTTCTTGCCACAGCTCGCATTGATGTGCCATCCTGGATGAGCTGCACTACCTGAGCCACTTGTGTGGGTTGTAGACTCCGTCTCATGCTACCACTAGAGTGAAAGCACCGCCAGCATTCAAAAGTGACCAAAACATCAGCCAGGAAGCATAGGAACTGAGAAGTGGTCTGTGGTCACCACCTGCAGAACCACTCCTTTATTGGGGGTGTCTTGCTAATTGCCTATAATTTACACCTGTTGTCTATTCCATTTGCAGAACAGCATGTGAAATTTATTGTCAATCAGTGTTGCTTCCTAAGTGGACAGTTTGATTTCACAGAAGTGTGATTGACTTGGAGTTACATTGTGTTGTTTAAGTGTTCCCTTTATTTTTTTGAGCAGTGTATATACACATGAATTCAGGTAACGTTTTCCAAGGAGGAAACTTTAGAAATGAATTGTCTGTGTCAGTGAAGGAGCAGCAGCAGAAGCAGCAGAGGTTGTTTGTGCCAGAAACTAAACCAAATTGTAATTGTGTTTCCAATCAAAAATAAAAACCTGAAAAGGGTTTCTCATCAGCAGGGACTCTTAGACTTCGACAATAACATGCATAAAACACAACCAAAGCTGAATGTCTTTTATGGTAATTGAACAAATGAGCAAAATGGCCATAACTTGAAAGAGTTCGTACCCAAAGTTGAATTATAACAGGGCTGTTTTGTTAGCTAAGTGGAGGTAGACAAGCTGTCATTTACATAGTGAATGCCTAAACGTTGTGATTGAGTGTGGGGTAATCAAACAGAAGTGGTATGGCTGTCTGCCTCAGTCTTTGAGGCATAATAGAGAAGTGCAGCTCATTAACAGGTATGAATAGCAAGAGAAGACGAGACATCCACCAAATCTCCTTTGTGTTTTGTGGTGTACTCCATTTGATCTAAAGCGTCTGGTTGAAGAAATAGGGAATATTTCAATCATCTGTGCTATGTTTAAAAAGTACTTTTTGGTAGTGGCAGATTAGATAGTATTCATGTTGTATACGCATAGCTTGTTGTAAAGATAAATACACGTAGTTACATCAAGCATTAGCACATTGTGGACATCGTATCTGGAATGCCTTCATGTAAACACAGAGGTAGAGTTAGGAGAAAACTGTTGGAGAGAAACTGGGGTAGACATGGGGGAAAACAGTTGGAGATGGAGGTATTTTATATGAAATATATAAATAAATTGTCCGTGTCTCTCAGTTGAAAAGCTGCAACAGAGTAACGTCCTGAGAATCTTTTTTGAACTAAATTGTTACTGTGTTCCCAGTCAAAAAAAGTGAAAAACATGGAAAGACTTCAGAGAACAGCAGTCGGAGAGGAAGGAGGTATTTTATGTGAAATATGCAAAACAGGAAACCACACAGATAACACAGCATTTCTATGTCAAACACAAAAACCTCTCTTTAAAATACAGACAGCAGCTGATAGCTAGACAATTTGGGTCCAGTAATATCTCAATGAAATATATGGAGGTTTACCTCGGTTTTCTTTCAGAGGGTCGCTGCCTGAAAAGCTCAAATCTTTTGTCTGACTGTGTACCAAATAGTACCTTATTCCCTTTACAGTGCACTACGGATAGTCCTGAATGAACCTCGCACCACAATAACAGGGGAGGTTAGCATACCCCCAAGACATGCTAACCTCTCACCACAATAACAGGGGAGGTTAGCATACCCCCAAGACATGCTAACCTCTCACCACAATAACAGGGGAGGTTAGTATACCCCCAAGACATGCTAACCTCGCACCACAATAACAGGGGAGGGTAGCATTTTTTGTGGGGGGTATGATATTTGTGCGTCTGTATCTTTCTCACTCATCATTATTCACGATTCATTCAGGATTATCCGTAATCATGGAAGCATCCACATTAATGTAGATGTGTTCAGAAACATTTTCTATTCTTATTTACAATAAAAGTGACTCCAAAATGACACAATACATTATTTACCATTAATTTCTATTGGGCACAAAATAATCTGAAACACAACCAAAACTAACAGCAAATGCATCCAACAAATGTGTAGAGTCACAAGCTTGATGTAGTCATTACGTGCTAGGAATATGGGACCAAATACTTCACTTTTTACTACTTTAATACATATATAAGTACATTTGTCCCAATACTTTTGGTCCCCTAAAATGGGAGGACTATTTATAACAAGTGGTGTAATTTCTAAACAGTTCACCTGGTATGGATGAAAATACCCTCAAATGAAAGCGGACAGTCTGCACGTGTACCATTTAAACGTAGTACAGAGCCTAAACAACAACAAAACATTGTCACAGTCCCAATAGTTTTGGAGCTCACTGCATCTAACTGAAATACATGAAGGTTTGCCTCAGTTCTCTCTCTGTGGGTGGGTCGCTGTTTAAAACTTGTCCACATCACCAACAAACTATCAAGACAGTCGTGAAGAGGGCACAACAATGCTTATTCCCCCTCAGGAGACTGAAAAGGTTTGGCATGGGTCCTCAGATCCTCAAAAAGTTCTACAGCTGCACCATCGAGAGCATCCGGATTGGTTGCATCAACGCCTGGTATGGCAACTGCTCGGCATCAGACCGCAAGGCGCTACAGAGGGTAGTGTGTATGGCTCAATACATCACTGGGGGCCAAGCTTCCTGCCATCCAGGACCTCTCTACCAGGCGGTGTCAGACGAAGGCCCTAAAAATTGCCAAAGACTCCAGCCACCCTGGTCATAGACTGTTCTCTCTGCTACCGCATGGCAAGCGGTACCGGAGTGCCAATTCTAGGTCCAGGTTCTACCCCCAAGCCATAAAACTACTGAACAGCTAATCAAATGGCCACCCGGACTGTTTGCATTGACCCCCTTTTTTTACACTGTAGCTACTCGCGGTTTATTATCCATGCATAGTCACTTCACCACTACCTACATGTACATATTACCACAATTACCTGGACTCGGTACTGCTACCCCCTGTATATAGCCTTGTTATTCTTATTTTAGATGTTTTACTTGAGTTAACTCATAAAATATTTTCTTAACTCTTATTTTTCTTTAAACTACATTGTTGGTACTGTAAGTAAGAATTTCACGGTAACATGTGACAAATACAATTTGATTTGATTTGATGATGAGCTGAATGATATTCAGGGACCATAACAACCAACTATTGTCCTGCTCCACCAGTGTCCAGGAGCTTCAATACATTGATGTGATCATTGTGCCGGTCTTCTCTCCCTGTTCAATATTATACAAATAAAACATAATTAAAATCCTTATTTAACCATTATTAAAACCATTCTGTGATACAGTGTTCATTATGTGTCAGTGCCGGTGTGAATAGCTGGTGTAGAAGTCAGGCGCAGGAAAGCAGATATGAGTGAACAACGTAATTTAATAAAATACGGAAAAGGAATAGCAAATCCAACGTGCCCTTAAAAACACACGGGCGAATATATCCAGCCGTAGAACTCAGCAAAGAAAAACAACAAACAATCACGCACAAAAAACATGGGGAAAACAGAGGGTTAAATAATGAACATGTAATTTGGGAATTGAAACCAGGTGTGTAAAACAAAGACAAAACAAATGGAACATGAATAATGGATCGGTGATGGCTAGAAGGCCGGTGACGTCGACCGCCGAAAACCTGCCCGAACAAGGAAAGGGACCGACTTAATATACTGTATTAATATACTGTATTAATATACAGTATTCATTATGTAACACATATTGAAGAGGTAGCAGCATATTTAATATACAGTATTCATTATGTAACACATATTGAAGAGGTAACAGCATATCAATATACAGTATTCATTATGTAACACATATTGAAGAGGTAACAGAATATTAATATGCAGTATTCATTATGTAACACATATTGAAGAGGTAGCAGCATATTAATATGCAGTATTGATTATGTAACACATATTGAAGAGGTAACACATTAATATACAGTATTCATTATGTAACACATGTTGAAGAGGTAACAGCATATTAATATGCAGTATTAACATCACATTTTCAAAACAGTTAACACACAGGATAAAACTGAAGCTCAATGGCCAAAAGGACTCATTTTGTTAGCAAAATGCTCTAACACTCACAAAACATTAAAAACATGCAACATAAGCAAATATTTCCATCAAACACCACAACTTGTGGTCAAATTAATTTATTCTTTCAATCAATCATTACACAATGGACAACAAAATACAGCCATCAATATGAAATATGATACTTTACAAACTCAAATGGATACCGGAAAAAAAAAGCTACCAAAGGAAACTTATGGGTGGAAATACCTTTCAAAAAAAATATATATATATATTTTATCTTTCACATTTAGTCCATTCGTTCTTGACGATTATGCCACAGGTTCTCATCAACATCGCATTGAATGTTTTCCCTTGCAATGCACCGAGGGGAAATATCTCCTTGCATGGCGTATCCATCCCTGGCAGTCCTCTGCACCTATTGCCAGGCAACCAGCATTCATTGCCTCCAGGAGGGGCATCTGCTCATATGGCCGGTGATCATACACCTTCCACCTCCAAGCAGAGAAGAACTCCTCGATTGGGTTCAGAAAAGGCGAGTATGCAGGGAGGAATTGCATCATAATACGAGGCTGTGCTGCAAACCATTCATTCACAAGGCGAGAGTGGTGGAAAGCCACATTGTCCCAAATTATGACATACAGAGTCATGCCAGGCCTCAACAGCCCTCTCTCTATGGGTGGAATCAGTATTTCTTTCAATGCATCAAGAAATGTGATGAGGCGTTCTGTATTGTATGGGCCAATAGTTGGTATGTGGCAAAGGACCCCATCATTGGAGATGGCCCAATGATGTTCCTCCCGCGTCTCCTCACTTTACAGAGGTTTAAGCCGGCTTCATCCACAAAAATGAATTTGTGATGTGCCCCTTCAGCTTCAAGCTCCATTATTCTCTAAGAAAAAGAGCAAATTCATAAAGCAAATTATTCCAGTCGCATGTAACTATGGTAAACAAGGTATTACAATAAAAAATCTGTACCTGCACATACTGGAATCGTGCCTCCTTTACGATGTCAGAGTTTCTTTGAAATGGAACTCTGTACAGCTGCTTCATTCTGACATGGTTTCGTTTAAGGACTCGATCTATAGTTGCCAAACTCACACTGTTTATATTTCTAAATGCTCCCTGATCTGCAATTACTGCTGCCTGGATGTCACGCAGTCTGATTGCATTGTTTGCCACTACCATATCTACAATGGCAGACTCCTGTTCAATACTAAATATCTTTCCTCTGCCACCAGTGTGTGGTAATGTGTGAATTCTATAAAGTAAAAGCAAAAAGCATGTCAAAATTGACATTACTGTATGACAGTCACATAAATGGGATTGATAAAACATCTGCATTACAGTAGACACAGTTTGTTCTGCTAACAGGGCAATACAGTAAAGCTGAAATACACAGTGGTATACATTACAGTAACACTGTGAATTACCTGTTCTCATTCGAAAAAGCCTGACAATAGATGCCACAGTGCTCCGACTCAGAATGGGCTGGACCCTTTGTCCAGCCTCTCTGAAGGACAAGCCATGATTGATGACATGGTCAATAATTGTTGCCCGAATTTCATTTGAAACTTGAGCTCGATTTCGTCCTCTTGCTGCTGCAGCTCCTCCACCACGCATACAAACTCCTCTTCCTCGGGCCCCTCTGCCATGGCCTCTTGGTCTCCTTCCGTGCCTATGGCCTCTTTGATCCATGCTTGCAAATAGAAACACAGAGGTGGCATCTTTTATAGATGGATGAGGACTGATTGCTGATTGAAGAGTTGTGCAAATGAGTTTCACACAGGTGCATAGAGATTTATAATTATGCAGGTACTTTCTATCAGCTGTGAATAGATGTTTTCCTTTTGTTCAACACAGTGAATCCAATAGAGTTCGGGGTCTTTCAATGAGATCAGATGTAACTGTTTTGACAAAGGGTGTGAAAAATGTGTGAAACAAATGAAAAAGTGTTAAAACATTTGCAAGAGAAGACTTCTGCTGTGCTAAAAATGTGATGATGAAGATCAAGCGGATCTCAGTTTCATTTAGTGTGTTTTAGCAAATGAGAAAAACTGTAATATACAGTATTCATTATGTAATACATATTGAAGAGGCAACAGCATATTAATATGCAGTATTCATTACGTAACACATATTGAAGAGGTAACAGCATATTAATATACAGTATTGATTATGTAACACATATTGAAGAGGTAGCAGCATATTAATATGCAGTATTCATTACGTAACACATATTGAAGAGGTAACAGCATATTAATATACAGTATTGATTATGTAACACATATTGAAGAGGTAACAGCATATTAATATACACTATTCATTATGTAACACATACTGAAGAGGTAACAGCATATTAATATGCAGTATTCATTATGTAACACATATTGAAGAGGTAACAGCATATTAATATACAGTATTCATTATGTAACACATATTGAAGAGGTAACATCATATTAAAATGCAGTATTCATTATGTAACACATATTGAAGAGGTAACAGCATATTAATATACACTATTCATTATGTAACACATACTGAAGAGGTAACAGCATATTAATATGCAGTATTCATTATGTAACACATATTGAAGAGGTAACAGCATATTAATATACAGTATTCATTATGTAACACATATTGAAGAGGTAACATCATATTAAAATGCAGTATTCATTATGTAACACATATTGAAGAGGTAACACATTAATATACAGTATTCATTATGTAACACATATTGAAGAGGTAGCAGCATATTAATATACAGTATTCATTATGTAACACATATTGAAGAGGTAACAGCATATTCATATACAGTATTCATTATGTAATACATATTGAAGAGGCAACAGCATATTAATATGCAGTATTCATTATGTAACACATATTGAAGAGGTAACAGCATATTAACATACAGTATTCATTATGTAACACATATTGAAGAGGTAGCACATTTGTCACATTAAAAACTATCCTGTATCTGTTCAGACTAACTACAAGTGTTTTAATTAGGTTTCTTGTTCTCATTGCTATTAAAAGAAACCTTGCTGTGGGGAATTTGACAGAGTAGAACATTTCACAGAACCTACACCTATGGGGATTACATCCATTGTGGATTTGTTGTCATGGTAGACCTTTGGCCACCCAGTTTCCTTTAAAGAGAACGACTAATGTAACGACGTCTCTTTGACTCAGTACCATTTGTAAAAAGAATGGTCTGTTGCTATAGCTACAGGTTTCCCATGAATGAACCTATCCAGTCAATAATGACTTCAAATGGAACGCACTGCTGGGCTGTTAATGGGAATAGGTCAAGGTCTAGTGGTTTTCAAGCACAGAAAACCCTACAAAAAGAAATGCAAACTAAATATGAATTGAATGCCATTTTATTTGACAAGGATTAATCATTTTCATGTCTGAACTTCCTTTAACCAACCTAGAGTACAGAATCATCTCAGTAGATGGACTACATTTAACCAACCTAGAGTACAGAATAATCTCAGTAGATGGACTACATTTAACCAACCTAGAGTACAGAATCATCTCAGTAGATGGACTACATTTAACCAACCTAGAGTACAGAATCATTTCAGCAGATTGACTACATTTAACCAACCTAGAGTACAGAATCATCTCAGTAGATGGACTACATTTAACCAACCTAGAGTACAGAATCATCTCAGCAGATTGTACTCTAGGTTGGTTAAATGTAGTCAGAATAATCTCAGCAAACAACATACTATTCTTGTCCTTTTGAATTTCAGCTTGAATTCTAATAGCTGATTAAATGCACTGGAGGAGCAAATAAAAAAGACAATTTCCACAGTATTCCAGATGGTGTCCATGGTGCTCAGCTACCTCAGCACCAGAATGTACAGACACTGGACTAGACCATGACCTTTTCACTTTCTCTTTGACAACTGGAGGAGTGGGGGGCTAAAGAACCAGTCCCTTGTCACAGCGTGACTGAGAATAAATATCACAGAGTCCCTTGTCACAGCGTGACAGAGAATAAAGATCACTGAGTCCCTTGTCACAGCCCTCCATCCCTCCATCCTTTCAAAGTCACCTCTGCTACAGCCCACATTGTATCATCTCTGGTCAGGAACCAACAGAGGAAGGTGGCATACATCTCATCATCCCTTTCACTCCTTTAGCAACAGAAGCCAAATCTTTCCTTCCTTCCTTCCTTCCTTCCTTCCTTCCTTCCTTCCTTCCTTCCTTCCTTCCTTCCTTCCTTCCTTCCTTCCTTCCTTCCTTCCTTCCTTCCTTCCTTCCTTCAGACACTGCAGTCCAAAAACACGCTTGTCTCATCAACACAGCCCACACCTCAAACCTAGCTGAATGTAACACAGCCCACACCTCAAACCTAGCTGAATGTAACACAGCCCACACCTCAAACCTAGCTGAATGTAACACAGCCCACACCTCAAACCTAGCTGAATGTAACACAGCCCACACCTCAAACCTAGCTGAATGTAACACAGCCCACACCTCAAACCTAGCTGAATGTAACATAGCCCACACCTCAAACCTAGCTGAATGTAACACAGCTCACACCTCAAACCTAGCTGAATGTAACACAGCCCACACCTCAAACCTAGCTGAATGTAACACAGCCCACACCTCAAACCTAGCTGAATGTAACACAGCCCACACCTCAAACCTAGCTGAATGTAACACAGCCCACACCTCAAACCTAGCTGAATGTAACATAGCCCACACCTCAAACCTAGCTGAATGTAACACAGCCCACACCTCAAACCTAGCTGAATGTAACACAGCCCACACCTCAAACCTAGCTGAATGTAACACAGCCCACACCTCAAACCTAGCTGAATGTAACACAGCCCACACCTCAAACCTAGCTGAATGTAACACAGCCCACACCTCAAACCTAGCTGAATGTAACACAGCCCACACCTCAAACCTAGCTGAATGTAACATAGCTCACACCTCAAACCTAGTCGATTGCTTTTGGGGTGACTCAGATGCATGGAGGGAGGGTTTGACGTGAAGGATCTGACAGTGTTGGTGGTAGTGGTGTGAAGACTCACCTCCCTCACACCATCTCCACTGCCCTCAGCACATCCGTGCTGTCTGTCCTTCAGTCTGATTGGACCTCAAAGGACCCTCCCATGGCCAGTAGGGGTCTCCGGGCAGAGATGCAGGGGCTTGTTAGGAGAAGGTCACTGACTCACTGCTCATTGGCTGACAGCTGGTCTCAGAACAGAACAATAACCAGGGGAAAAGGAGGGAGATGGAGAGGGAGAGGGAGAAATGGCTGGAGGACGAGACTACAGAACAACAGCTCTGATATCACTAACCCGCAGTGCGTGGCTGATCTTAAAGCAGAACAGAGCAGCTGTTAATATTGCTCAACCTATCTGTGAGGAGCTTATAAAGTCACATAAGTTCACACAGTGAGTGTTTGAGAGGATGTTCTGAATGCTAAGCATGTCCCATGCGACCCCAAACTGTTCACACCCCTCTTGTTGGTGGAGAGAACATGTTGCCGTTTTAAAGCTAAGTTCCCACAATTCTACACATGTTGCAGTTTTAAAGCTAAGTTCCCACAATTCTACACATGTTGCAGTTTTAAAGCCAAGTTCCCACAATTCTACACATTTTGCAGTTTTAAAGCTAAGTTCCCACAATTCTACACATGTTGCAGTTTTAAAGCTAAGTTCCCACAATTCTACACATTTTGCAGTTTTAAAGCTAAGTTCCCACAATTCTACACATGTTGCCGTTTTAAAGCTAAGTTCCCACAATTCTACACATGTTGCAGTTTTAAAGCTAAGTTCCCACAATTCTACACATGTTGCAGTTTTAAAGCTAAGTTCCCACAATTCTACACATTTTGCAGTTTTAAAGCTAAGTTCCCACAATTCTACACATGTTGCAGTTTTAAAGCTAAGTTCCCACAATTCTACACATGTTGCAGTTTTAAAGCTAAGTTCCCACAATTCTACACATGTTGCCTTTTTAAAGCTAAGTTCCCACAATTCTACACATGTTGCAGTTTTAAAGCTAAGTTCCCACAATTCTACACATGTTGCAGTTTTAAAGCCAAGTTCCCACAATTCTACACATGTTGCAGTTTTAAAGCTAAGTTCCCACAATTCTACACATTTTGCATGGGGCAATGATTTTTTGTTGTTGTTGTTTTAAAGCACATTTCCTGCAATTCTACGCATTCTTCCATGTCTTGTATGTTTACATGATACCAGGGTGCGTCACTCGACTCTAGGGGGTTAAAGGCTTGACTTATAAGAATGACTAGTCCGGATAAAGCTTTAATTTCCCAAGACTGGTGAAAACAACGCACACTGCGAAAACCAAGAAATTAGCTTCTGATTCAGAGGGGTTGGGTTAAATACGGAAGACACATTTCAGTTTAATGCATTCAATTGTACAACTGACTAGGTATCCCCCTTTCCCGATTTCCCAGTTTGACCGGGTGGCCAGCTCTAGGATGAGTCTTGGTGGTTCCAAACTTCTTCCATTTAAGAATGATGAAGGCCAATGTGTTCTTGGGGACCTTCAATGCTGCAGACATTTTTTGGTACCCTTCCTCAGATCTGTGCTGCGACACAATCCTGTCTTGGAGTTCTACGGACAATTCCTTTGACCTCATGGTTTGGTTTTTGCTCTGACATGAACTGTGGGTCCTTATATAGACAATTGTTGAATCAATTGAATTTACCACAGGTGGACTTCAATCAAGTTGTAGAAACATCTCAAGGAAGATCAATGGAAACAGGATGCACATGAGCTCAATTTCGAGTCTCACAGCAAAAAAAGTAAATTAAGTATTTCAGTTTTTTTTTTTTATACATTTGCAAACATTTCTAAAAACCTGTTTTTGCTTTGTCATTATGGGTATTGTGTGTAGATTGATGAGGATTTTGTTATTGATTTAATCAATTTTAGACTAATTAAAATGTGGGAAAAGGGAAGGGGTCTGAATACTTTCCGAATGCACTGTACTCATCTGCCTAGGTTGGAACTGTTGCTGTTAAAATATAATAAATAATTTTCATTCTGAACTGGAATAGGCTGATTGATCACATCACACAGATGTAGACCAGAAAACACACACACACAGGTTCAGGTTTTGATAGTGCAACCCTAAGTAACAGTACAGAAGAAACATGATCAGGCCTACGGTAAATCTTAATGTAGAAAATATTGTTGAAAAGAAATCTAGGTTGGAACTGTTGTTGTTAAAATACAATAAATAATTTGCATTCTGAATTGGAATACACTGATTGATCACAACACACAGATGTAGACCAGAAAACACACACACACAGTCCTAATGAGAGGTGTGTGGCTGGTTGAAGCTTTCAACAAGCATTTCTATTCTGGGCTCAGTTGTTAACAGTGCAACCCTGAGGTCATGCTCAGCATGGAGTCTGTTTCTACCCACCAGTAAAATACTTGTTTTTGAAGTACACCAGAGTGGAGAACCCTGACTCACATAGGTATGTGGTGCCAAACTGGATCAGAACATCTACTGCTTTCTCAGCCAGGCAAGGAGTCCGCTTCCTGCTGTAGATGAGCAACCCAGAACTGTGTGTGGGTTTGCCTCAAAAAGCACCTTGCTTCAATCAGTTTATTCCAGTTTTGCTGTTAATAACTTCAGTTTTAACAGCAACACTTTCAACCTCGACTTTTTGTTTTCAACATTAATTTCTACAGTAAGTTGTACAGTAGGCCTGATCTTCAAAATGTACAGTACTGTAACTTAGGGTTGCACAGTAGTTAGCTAGCTTGCTTTGGCTAATATTAGCAATCTAACTAACGTTAATAGCTGTGTACAATGGAAGTGTTTGAAAGAGATACTCACATCCAAGTTAGTACTTTGAGAGATAGTACTCCCTTATTTCTGCTTACCTGTTATAAAATGACAACAATGCCTTGCTAGCTGTTTACCATCATGCTGTGGATGTTTGGTCAGGACGTGTTGTTTTAATTGGTTCGTTTTGAGAGACTAGCACTTCCCCGCACAAAACACATTGTGGGAGCTCCTCGTTATTTCTCAAAGTTTGCATGAAACCAAGAGAGAAACTCATCGCTGTATTGGCGTTTCATGACTATTGAGCTCAGTCAGAACTTATGAATGGCTTGAGTCCACTTGATGACAGCGGTGAGTGATGTCGAGTGGGAATAACAGGTCATTGGCTGACAGCGCGTCATCTGCTGCTGAACCACAGCGCTGCAGCGTGTAGGTCCCGGAGTGATCTTCAAGACAACGGCAGAAACATAGGATCCGGTAAACCGCGAAGCACACGGGCATCTCCCTCTGACACGCGCAGCTGCCAAACTGAGCAGAGACCGCTGCTTAAACAGAAAGAGCACTGAACAGAGACCGCTGCTTAAACAGAAAGAGCACTGAGCAGAGACCGCTGCTTAAACAGAAAGAGCACTGAACAGAGACCGCTGCTTAAACAGAAAGAGCACTGAGCAGAGACCGCTGCTTAAACAGAAAGAGCACTGAACAGAGACCGCTGCTTAAACAGAAAGAGCACTGAGCAGAGACCGCTGCTTAAACAGAAAGAGCACTGAGCAGAGACCGCTGCTTAAACAGAAAGAGCACTGAACAGAGACCGCTGCTTAAACAGAAAGAGCACTGAGCAGAGACCGCTGCTTAAACAGAAAGAGCACTGAACAGAGACCGCTGCTTAAACAGAAAGAGCACTGAGAAGAGACCGCTGCTTAAACAGAAAGAGCACTGAGAAGAGACCGCTGCTTAAACAGAAAGAGCACTGAGCAGAGACCGCTGCTTAAACAGAAAGAGCACTGAACAGAGACCGCTGCTTAAACAGAAAGAGCACTGAGCAGAGACCGCTGCTTAAACAGAAAGAGCACTGAGCAGAGACCGCTGCTTAAACAGAAAGAGCACTGAACAGAGACCAGTTGTTCTTGACCAAATCAATTCCAGTAATTAATGAAATAATTATACATTTACTCTAACACGTCTCGACCCACCGTTAACAGGTCCGGTAGCGACCCACCATTAACAGGTCCGGTAGCGACCCACCATTAACAGGTCCGGTCGCGACCCACCATTAACAGGTCCGGTCGCGACCCACCATTAACAGGTCCGGTAGCAACCCACCATTAACAGGTCCGGTCGCGACCCACCATTAACAGACCCACCATTAACAGGTCTGGTAGCGACCCACCATTAACAGGTCCGGTAGCGACCCACCATTAACAGACCCACCATTAACAGACCCACCATTAACAGGTACTAAACAGAGAGAACTTTGGACAAAACTGCTAAAACTTTAATTATAAATATGAACGATAGACACCAAAAGGACAAACTTCGATTATATTTACAAAATGTTGGAAGCAATTATTACAAAAATATCGTTCTTTAGCGTAAAATACATGTTCAGTGCATAGAAATACTAATAATTTACATATGTAAATAAAACATGTAAAGCGTTTTTTAAAAACTTAACAGGGTCAAGTATGTAGGTTAGAAAGGGAAACTATTTTATTTGAAGTTAGATATATAAATAGCGATATAAATAAATTATGAACTTTTTCTCTGCTTCCAAACTTCAAAGCCAAGCAGATGTCAAAGGTTATATTCTTCTTCTTAGTATCACTGGCATCTGTGGATCAAAGAATGAAAAGGTTTTATTACATGTGTTGTAAAATGGCTGTTCAACTCCGGTCTCTGAGGACCCAAACATTTCTGATTTACATCAGGGACTGATTCATTCACACCTTGAACATCCGGCGGTGAGTGGACTCTCTGGCCAAGTAATGGCATACATTTATCAATTAACTACTATCAAACTAACTAGTCAAAAGGGGTGTGTCTCAAGTTGCACTCTACCTGCAAGAGCCATGAAGTGCTGTTTGTTGGTAGCACATGCAGTATGGTTCAGGTGACACGCAGGGTAGGATGGTCTGGGTCCTGGGTTAGGGTGGGCTGTGGGAACAGGGTAGTGCTGTCTGGGACACAGTCACACCTGTCAACATCTATGTCACAGTCCTCCGTCCTCATATTGGGAGAGAGGTCTGGAACAAACAGAGAGAAAACACATAGGAATGACTTAATATTAGTGCAGGGACCAGAACAGGGAACATTCAGAGAGAAGAAAACAAATCATCAGAATAACGACTTCCTACAGAGGCTATACAATATCCTGAATAACACCCTGATTTAGCATCCCCTGCGCATTACAATGGAATGGTCCCAAAAGTGCAAACACTGCCCAAACCCGGTGCTACATACCAGCTAAATCTAGTACATCTACTGGGCTGGATAGTTGATATATCTACCAGTGGTATGTAGTGGAAGGTTGTTCAGTGGAAGGGTAGGATACAGTGGTAGACTAACCTGGTTGAGTGGAGGGGTAGGATACAGTGGTAGACTAACCTGGTTGTTCAGTGGAGGGGTAGGACACAGTGGTAGACTAACCTGGTTGTTCAGTGGAGGGGTAGGATACAGTGGTAGACTAACCTGGTTATTTAGTGGAGGGGTAGGATACAGTGGTCGACTAACCTGGTTGAGTGGAAGGGTAGAATACAGTGGTAGACTAACCTGGTTGTTCAGTGGAGGGGTAGGACACAGTGGTAGACTAACCTGGTTGTTCAGTGGAGGGGTAGGATACAGTGGTAGACTAACCTGGTTGAGTGGAGGGGTAGGACACAGTGGTAGACTAACCTGGTTGTTTAGTGGAGGGGTAGGATACAGTGGTAGACTAACCTGGTTGTTCAGTGGAGGGGTAGGATACAGTGGTAGACTAACCTGGTTGTTCAGTGGAGGGGTAGGATACGGTGGTAGACTAACCTGGTTGTTCAGTGGAGGGGTAGGATACAGTGGTAGACTAACCTGGTTGTTCAGTGGAGGGGTAGGATACAGTGGTAGACTAACCTGGTTGTTCAGTGGAGGGGTAGGATACAGTGGTAGACTAACCTGGTTGTTCAGTGGAGGGGTAGGATACAGTGGTAGACTAACCTGGTTGAGTGGAGGGGTAGGACACAGTGGTAGACTAACCTGGTTGTTTAGTGGAGGGGTAGGATACAGTGGTAGACTAACCTGGTTGTTTAGTGGAGGGGTAGGATACAGTGGTAGACTAACCTGGTTGTTCAGTGGAGGGGTAGGATACAGTGGTAGACTAACCTGGTTGTTCAGTGGAGGGGTAGGACACAGTGGTAGACTAACCTGGTTGTTTAGTGGAGGGGTAGGATACAGTGGTAGACTAACTTGGTTGTTCAGTGGAGGGTAGGATACAGTGGTAGACTAACCTGGTTGTTCAGTGGAAGGGTAGGATACAGTGGTAGACTAACCTGGTTGAGTGGAGGGGTAGGATACAGTGGTAGACTAACCTGGTTGTTCAGTGGAAGGGTAGGATACAGTGGTAGACTAACCTGGTTGTTCAGTGGAGGGGTAGGATACAGTGGTAGACTAACCTGGTTGTTCAGTGGAGGGGTAGGACACAGTGGTAGACTAACCTGGTTGTTTAGTGGAGGGGTAGGATACAGTGGTAGACTAACTTGGTTGTTCAGTGGAGGGGTAGGATACAGTGGTAGACTAACCTGGTTGTTCAGTGGAAGGGTAGGATACGGTGGTAGACTAACCTGGTTGAGTGGAGGGGTAGGATACGGTGGTAGACTAACCTGGTTGAGTGGAGGGGTAGGATACAGTGGTAGACTAACCTGGTTGTTCAGTGGAAGGGTAGGATACAGTGGTAGACTAACCTGGTTGTTCAGTGGAGGGGTAGGACACAGTGGTAGACTAACCTGGTTGTTCAGTGGAGGGGTAGGATACAGTGGTAGACTAACCTGGTTGAGTGGAGGGGTAGGACACAGTGGTAGACTAA
This sequence comes from Brachymystax lenok tsinlingensis, assembly GCA_030435695.1. Taxonomy (NCBI): domain Eukaryota; kingdom Metazoa; phylum Chordata; class Actinopteri; order Salmoniformes; family Salmonidae; genus Brachymystax; species Brachymystax lenok. The sequence continues at coordinate 59,092,433 of CM059814.1, read as the reverse complement.
CCTGGTTGTTTAGTGGAGGGGTAGGATACAGTGGTAGACTAACTTGTTTGTTCAGTGGAGGGGTAGGATACAGTGGTAGACTAACCTGGTTGTTCAGTGGAGGGGTAGGATACGGTGGTAGACTAACCTGGTTGAGTGGGGGGGTAGGATACAGTGGTCGACTAACTTGGTTGTTCAGTGGAGGGGTAGGATACAGTGGTAGACTAACCTGGTTGTTCAGTGGAGGGGTAGGGCACACAACGGTCGGCCATGCAGTCCCAGATCAACCCACTGGCACACAGACGCCTGGAGTCCTCTGATTTAGAGAGCTGACGCATCGGAGAGCACCTGCAACCAAACACACAGCCTGGTTAGTGCTAAGGGTACGACTAGAGAGAGTGTGTGTGTGTGTGTGTGTGTATCTGAGTCAGTGTGTATCTGTACATCTGGACTCACACGTTTCTCCTGTGAGAGCGAATATGGGCTTGCCGTCGGATCAGGGGCGGTTCCATACACTTACACTCTGTGTGATTGGCTACCTTTATCAACACCGGCTCAGGTCCGTATTTGAACGGTATCACACTCAGCAGCTGCAGGACGAAAAGTGTCAGAACACATTAGTCCGTGTTCCGGAGTCAGCGATCCACTTTGTAGAGAGAGATGGATTTTATTTGACTCATTGATGGCCCAATGATGTGCAGAGTGTATTACGTAGTCTGTACGTACTGTATATACTCACATTCTCCAAAATCATTGTAATTTAGGAGCACTTATCATAATCACAATTGTCTTAAAACATAAATCAGGGGTCCCCAACTATAGCTGCGGGATGATTTTTGTTGGAGCGGATGGTCGAGGGGCCGGAACATAATTACAACCATTTGTACACTGCAAACATCCAAAAAGAGGTTGTATTTGAAAATAAACATAATTTCATACCTTGATTACATTGAGACACGATTAAATATCTATTTTCTATTAGTAGGAATACTTGGGAACAGATTTCCTTAATTAAATACATTTTTAGCTGCATTTCTGGGGTTTTTACAGGTCTTTTTTTGACCAAAAACGAAAATCATATAAAAAATAAAAAATAATATTTATTCACTATAAACATTTGGCCCGCAGGCCGCCTGTTGCCCGTTGCCGACCCCTGCCAGAAATAATTTATTAATAATAATAATGCATTTTATTTGTAATACACTTTCGAACAGATATTTAGAGTACTTAAAGAGGAAACGCTCACTGTTTTATTAACATAGGCAGTACTTGTGTTTCTGCACGAGACACCCTCTGTGTTGCAGCATCCGTTACACCTGAAGACGGACACGCAGGGGGGCTTGAAGAACATGGAGGTCGTGGTGCCCAGTTCCTTTGCCACGTCTACACACGTCTCTCTGGGCATGCACTGGGTCTTCTGCCACTCATCGTCTATAGCTGATGATGACATACACCAACAGTTACACACAGAACAAAACTAATAGCCACTATACAGACTTGCTTTGAGTACCGTCTGGGTACACTCACATTCTAACCTCAAAACATGCATTAGCTACCGGGAATTAATGTCTAGGCTTTTGCTTGGAGGGTTAACACAGTCTTGAGAAGACCCAGGGTTCAAACCAGTCTCATACTTTATGACTATCTCCAGGGAGCACATTAAATAATGCCCAGCCTTTAGCTCCGAGGTCTAACACATTCTTGTAGTGCACAGTAGGCGCAGATATTGAACCCACATACCTTGTATCCTGAGGCTATCCCGAGGCTGTAGGAGCCAGCAGCATATCTCAATAAACAATACCAAAGCTTTATCTTAGAGAGCCAGGTTTCGAACCCACATACCTTTGAGTATCTCCAGGCTGAAGGATGCTACAGCATAGCGCGTGGAGCGGTGAGACCCAGATCCAGCGGAGGAGGAGGAACGGTGGTTGGGCTGCTGAGAGGAAGAGGAAGAGGGAGACGTCTCCAGGTGTTTGAGTTTGAGACGACACTTCCACAGCTTCCAGTCAGGGAAATCTGTCAGCATGAGCAGCTCGTCCAGACTGGAGGCCGAACGCACATCCCTCTCCCACTTCTCCTGGTTGATCACCTGCAGGGAGGACAAGAGGAGTACACAAATAATTTGATATATGTTGTTTTAAAGACAGGATAGAAAATAAGCTCCAACACGCTGGTAAAGTAGAGGAAAACATTTAGTTGGTTTGTGAGAGTCAACAGTCTCACCACAAGAGGGCAGCACCCTTACATCCAGGACAGGATCAACTTTAGATGCAGTTGAGGCCGGCTTACAAGGACTGGACTGAGCTGATACATGCAAGTCAGTCTGATTCCTCACACTCATATCCACCTCTGACTGTGCTATTATTGCCCAAAGCCAGGTCCCATAGACCATTAACAGCTGTCCTGGGATTTAAGACTATCATCATTTAGATCACAACAGATACAAAAACAATCAGTGTTTCTGTGCATTATAGTATTATAGCACTAGAGTATTATAGTACTACAGTATTGTAGTATTATAGTACTACAGTATTATAGCACTACAGTATTATAGTCCTACAGTATTGTAGTATTATAGTACTACAGTATTATAGCAATACAGTATTATAGTGTTATAGCACTACAGTATTATAGTACTACAGTATTGCAGTATTATAGTACTACAGTATTATAGTACTACAGTATTGTAGTATTATAGTACTACAGTATTATAATACTACAGTATTGTAGTACCACCGTATTATAGTATTATAGTACTACAGTATTGTAGTATTATAGTACTACAGTATTATAGTACTACAGTACTATAGTACTACAGTATTGTAGTACAACAGTATTATAGTACTACGTGTTTAATCATTACTTCTTCTCATTCCCATGACTGTTAATTGCTGGGATGAGAGGAGGCCCATTGTACCCCAAATGCACAGTAGATCCCCTGGCATCAGCCCATAGACAACATAACAGCTGGGAATGTGGAGTTGGCTGGGGTGGCATTAAGGGGTAGTGGGGGGCAGGAGTTTCCAGGGTCCACCTGTTGAGGAGCTCTAGGAGCTGTTCCATGGGAAGCTTCCTCCTTCCCATGGAACAGAGGATGAGACATAGAATATTAGGATACCTAGCTACTGTTTCCCACATAGACAACCTTACAACTGCTGCTGCACATGCTACTGCAGATAACAAGCAGGTAGATCACTAACTAACAAATATACAGTACTACTGCAGATAACAAGCAGGTAGGTCACTAACTAACAAATATACAGTACTACTGCAGATAACAAGCAGGTAGGTCACTAACTAACAAATATACAGTACTACTGCAGATAACAAGCAGGTAGGTCACTAACTAACAAATATACAGTACTACTGCAGATAACAAGCAGGTAGGTCACTAACTAACAAATATACAGTACTACTGCAGATAACAAGCAGGTAGGTCACTAACTAACAAATATACAGTACTACTGCATATAACGAGCAGGTAGGTCACTAACTAACAAATATACAGTCCTACTGCAGATAACAAGCAGGTAGGTCACTAACTAACAAATATACAGTACTACTGCAGATAACAAGCAGGTAGGTCACTAACTAACAAATATACAGTCCTACTGCATATAACAAGCAGGTAGGTCACTAACTAACAAATATACAGTACTACTGCATATAACAAGCAGGTAGGTCACTAACTAACAAATATACAGTACTACTGCAGATAACAAGCATGTAGGTCACTAACTAACAAATATACAGTACTACTGCATATAACAAGCAGGTAGGTCACTAACTAACAAATATACAGTCCTACTGCAGATAACGAGCAGGTAGATCACTAACTAACAAATATACAGTCCTACTGCAGATAACAAGCAGGTAGATCACTAACTAACAAATATACAGTACTATTGCATATAACAAGCAGGTAAGTCACAAACTAACAAAAATACAGTCCTACTGCAGATAACAAGCAGGTAGATCTCTAACAAATATACAGTGCTACTGCAGATAACGAGCAGGTAGATCACAAACGAACAAATATACAGTACTAAGGCATATAACAAGCAGGTAGGTCACTAACTAACAAATATACAGTCCTACTGCAGATAACAAGCAGGTAGATCACTAACTAACAAATATACAGTACTACTGCATATAACAAGCAGGTAGGTCACTAACTAACAAATATACAGTACTACTTCAGATAACAAGCAGGTAGGTCACTAACTAACAAATATACAGTCCTACTGCAGATAACAAGCAGGTAGATCACTAACTAATAATATAAATTACTACTGCAGATAACAAGCAGGTAGGTCACAAACTAACAAATATACAGTCCTACTGCATATAACAAGCAGGTAGGTCACAAACTAACAAATATACAGTCCTACTGCAGATAACAAGCAGGTAGATCACTAACTAACAAATATACAGTACTACTGCATATAACAAGCAGGTAGGTCACTAGCTAACAAATATACAGTCCTACTGCAGATAACAAGCAGGTAGGTCACTAACTAACAAATATAGAGTACTACTGCAGATAACAAGCAGGTAGGTCACTAACTAACAAATATACAGTCCTACTGCAGATAACAAGCAGGTAGATCACAAACTAACAAATATACAGTACTACTGCAGATAACAAGCAGGTAGGTCACTAACTAACAAATATACAGTACTACTGCAGATAACAAGCAGGTAGATCACTAACTAATATACTGTGCTACTGCAGATAACAAGCAGGTAGGAAAATCAGACCACAATAATTCATAAACTTGTGTTGTGTGATCTCTCTCAGTGCCTTACAGGCCAACATGGAGAATGGGAACAGTCACGTGTACAACTCCAAACACATTGGAGGAAACCCCTCTGAGTCTGGTAATACAGCTGACCAGTCCTATGGAGCTGTGGCTTCTTCCCTCATAGTGTTCAAATAATATTTACACTAAATTCACTCTCTGCACATTATTACCCAAAAAACTAAGACATGATATTATGATTGGGTTGGTGTAATGTAAATATAACTACGAAATGTTGCAATTTAAATTGTCTATTGTTGCCAATTGTAAAAGTTCTAAATCATAATAGCCCTTTAAACATTTACAATATAAAAGGGTGCGGTCGGATTTAGTGAGAAAGACGAATAGCGAGGGAATAAGGGACTTCCATTCATTTATGAGATGGGAAGGGAAACCCACAGAACAGATGGAAAGTTTAATAAACAACAGAGAGGAGAGGAGGAGGAGAGGAGAGAGGCCGGGTCAGGGCGGGGCAGAGAATAAGGACTGTCATGCAATATAACTTGTCAAACAGAAACGGTTTGCTTTCATTTCTTCCAGTCATCGTAACGACATGACCCGCCACTGATTTGTTCAATATGTGATTATTGTGACGTTAGGGTGCAGCTGGCTGCTTCCTCTATGTGAGGACTGGGACGTTAGGGTGTAGCTGGCTGCTTCCTCTATGTGAGGATTGTGACGTTAGGGTGCAGCTGGCTGCTTCCTCTATGTGAGGACTGGGACGTTAGGGTGTAGCTGGCTGCTTCCTCTATGTGAGGATTGTGACGTTAGGGTGCAGCTGGCTGCTTCCTCTATGTGAGGACTGGGACGTTAGAGGAAGCAGCCAGCTTCACCCTATGTGAGGCCTGGGACATTAGGGTGTAGCTGGCTGCTTCCTCTATGTGAGGACTGGGACGTTAGGGTGTAGCTGGCTGCTTCCTCTATGTGAGGACTGTGACGTTAGGGTGTAGCTGGCTGCTTCCTCTATGTGAGGACTGGGACATTAGGGTGTAGCTGGCTGCTTCCTCTATGTGAGGACTGTGACATTAGGGTGTAGCTGGCTGCTTCCTCTATGTGAGGACTGGGACGTTAGGGTGTAGCTGGCTGCTTCCTCTATGTGAGGACTGTGACATTAGGGTGTAGCTGGCTGCCTACTCTATGTGAGGACTGTGACGTTAGGGTGTAGCTGGCTGCTTCCTCTGTGAGGACTGGGACGTTAGGGTGTAGCTGGCTGCTTCCTCTATGTGAGGACTGGGACGTTAGGGTGTAGCTGGCTGCTTCCTCTATGTGAGGACTGTGACGTTAGGGTGTAGCTGGCTGCTTCCTCTATGTGAGGACTGGGACGTTAGGGTGTAGCTGGCTGCTTCCTCTATGTGAGGACTGTGACGTTAGGGTGTAGCTGGCTGCTTCCTCTATGTGAGGACTGGGACGTTAGGGTGTAGCTGGCTGCTTCCTCTTAAACCAAACATACAGGGAGTTTTCTTTTCCCTCTTCTGCAATTTAGACCCAGGGGAAAGCAGGGCCCCAAGGGGAGATACATTGGGAGATTGAGAGTGAGCGAGAGAGCGAGAGAGAGAAATTATTGATCATTTAGGAAGTTCAAACGCTCCTCTCCCCAAGTCAGTGAGATCTTGTTACTGCTGACGCATGCTTCCGCTTCCAACACATTTACATAAGAGGCACGCACTGCTCATTAGACCATGTTAGCTCTGATCTTCATGGACAGCTCACAGGTGGTGTGTGTGTGTGGTTTCTCTACGTCCCTTGACAACTGGTCAGCGCTAGTTTTATTAGCTCACATGGTGAGTTGGAAAGAGAGTTGATTCAGTTTATAAGAACACAAACTCAAACCTGGTGTCTCCAGTGGGAGACCATTTTCCGCATTACATGACATACTGGTCATTAATAAATAGCCACTTGATGTTGATGCCTCGTGCATTGAATCCACAGAATAAGAGCCTGAGCAGAACATGAGTTGCAGATGAAACAGTGCCTGGTCTGGACATTGAAGCCACATAGGAATGAAGTGCATAGACAGTGGGCACTTACCCTGAGAGAGCTGGGATCATCTTGAACCTTTTTTGGCATTCCCAAGTTCAACTTCACCAACACCAGCATCATTCCAACACCGGCAGCAAGCATCCTCTGCATCCTCTGGTTCAATGCTGTATCTCAATCTCCTTTCTGTTAGAAGTTCTCCTTCTGTCTCTGTATGGTAAATTTTCAGTCTCTGGACAGAAGTTCTATAACAGAGAGCCTTTTCTCTAATGGGTGATCCTCTGTAACAGAGAGCTGTTTCTGTATTGGGTAATCCTCTGTAATAGAAAGCAGAGCCAGAGGAAGGAGTCTCCTCACTACAGACCAGCCCCTCTCAGACCGGTGTGGACTCCTCCGACCACACACAAGCTCCTGTCACGGTCCCTGTGGTTACAGACACCTCTCTCTCTCCCTGGTCAGACACCTCTCCCTCTCTCCCTGGTCAGACACCTCTCTCTCTCTCTCTCCCTGGTCAGACACCTCTCTCCCTCTTCGTCTGGTCACAGACACCTATCTCCCTCTACCTTTCTCCCTGGTTAGACACCTCTCCCTCTGGTCACAGACACCTATCCCCCTCTACCTTTCTCCCTGGTTACAGACACCTCTCCCTCTGGTCACAGACACCTATCTCCCTCTACCTTTCTCCCTGGTTAGACACCTCTCCCTCTGGTCACAGACAACTATCTCCCTCTACCTTTCTCCCTGGTTACAGACACCTCTCCCTCTGGTCACAGACACCTCTCTTCCTCTCTTTGTCTGGTCACAGACACCCCAGAGCAAATGGAGCAGCTAAAGAGGCTTTAAAACACCTCTACCTCTCTCGCTCTCATTCTCTCTCTCCCCCTCTCCCTCAACTACACACAGCAAGGACACTTAAGACTGTCTCTTATTGGTCCAACTACAAGCAAGGGCTCTTAAGACTGTCTCTCTATCTTTTTGCCTGTCTCGACTATCCCCTCTCTTCTCTTTTCTCCAGTTAGTCCAGACCTCTTCACATCTCATTATCTACTGTGTCTCAGCCTCCGCGTTAAATGGCCTGCTTGTCACAGCGAGCGAGCACAGCCCCACTTAGTTCCCGTCCTTCAGGGTTGAGAGGGCTGTCTGTCTGTCTCTCTGTCCCCGCCTTGTCTCCCTGGCTCTGTCTGTCCCTGCCTTGTCTTCCTGGCTCTGTCCGTCTGTCTCTGTCCCTGCCTTGTCTCCCTGGCTCTGTCTGTCTCTCTGTCCCTACCTTTGCTGCCTGGCTCTGTCTGTCTGTCTGTCTGATGTTGCCTTGCTCTGTCTGTCTGTAAGTGTGTTCTGTCTGCCCCTGCTTTGGCTGTTAAATCAAATGCCACCGTATTTCCACAGAGTTCAGCTTATCTGGAGCAGCATGAGCATGTGTTTTAAATGTGATCCAGACCTCAGCTACGCAGCATGGATACATTGGCCAGGGAGGGACACTCCCACCCTTCACCCCACCCCTATCCCATCCCAGCCAAAACTCACTTCCCACTGGGCACAGACTTCATTTCAACGTCTAATTACGTGGAAACAACATTGATTCAACCAAGGGGGTTGATTGCCTGCAGAGGGAGGGAGGAAGAGGAGATGTGATAGAGAGGAGGGAGGGATGGAGGAGGGATGGAGAGAGGAGGGAGAGGAGATGTGATAGAGAGGAGGAAGGGATGGAGAGAGGAGATGTGGTAGAGAGGAGGGAGGGATGGAGGAGGGATGGAGGGAGGGAGGAAGGAGATGTGGTAGAGAGGAGGGAGGGATGGAGGAGGGATGGAGGGAGGGAGGAGATGTGGTAGAGAGGAGGGAGGGATGGAGGAGGGATGGAGAGAGGGAGGAGATGTGGTAGAGAGGAGGGAGGGATGGAGGAAGGAGATGTGGTAGAGAGGAGGGAGGGATGGAGGGAGGGAGGAAGGAGATGTGGTAGAGAGGAGGGAGGGAGGGATGGAGGGATGGAGGAAGGAGATGTGGTAGAGAGGAGGGAGGGATGGAGGGAGGAAGGAGATGTGGTAGAGAGGAGGGAGGGATGGAGGGATGGAGGAAGGAGATGTGGTAGAGAGGAGGGAGGGAGGGATGGAGGGATGGAGGAAGGAGATGTGGTAGAGAGGAGGGAGGGATGGAGGGAGGGAGGAAGGAGATGTGGTAGAGAGGAGGGAGGGATGGAGGGATGGAGGAAGGAGATGTGGTAGAGAGGAGGGAGGGATGGAGGGAGGGAGGAAGGAGATGTGGTAGAGAGGAGGGAGGGATGGAGGAGGGATGGAGGGATGGAGGAAGGAGATGTGGTAGAGAGGAGGGAGGGGAGACCCTCTGTTTCGCAGCATGAGACGTCATTCTGCCAGATGCAAATGGCCTTGAAATGTGAGACGTGGTTGGTTTCCCTCCTTCCTGTAATGGATACTTGCATCTCCTCTGAGGTCTGGAGAAAGGCATAATGACTGGAACTAATCAGTGGTTCCATTAGATAGCTTCTGGAGACATCACGGCAGGATAGTTTTACTGAGGTTCAATTAAAGTGCCTTTCTCATCATTTATATTTCAGTTTAATGGCTTTGAGGCACAGTTTCAAAACGTCTATTTGAGCAACAACAAAAAATTACTATAAAATGAGAACTTAATGATTTAAAAAGAGACAAACACACTTCAAGCTGGTTCATTATTAAAATACACTTTGGTCACATGACCATAACAAGACAAGACCTATAACATGATTAGAAGATGTCTGCTGATTCTTCGAAGGAATCCCTGATCTTAGACCTCCAAGCCTTAGCCCTCTCGAACCCATTGGTGCCTGTCCTGTAGTCTCTGATTGCCTGGTTGATCTCCTCTTCCGTGTTCATCACAAACGGACCTGGAGAGAAAGAGGAAAGTGTAGTGTGTCACATTACACAAGAACAATCCAATAATGTGGTAACTGACTGGAGTTCAGTAATGTAAAGAAATGACGCTCTTACCATGTTGGACCACCGGTTCATTGATCGGCTGTCCCTCAATCAAGACAAAATGGGAGACCTCTGATGTCTGGAGAAAGTTATTTGAGTTGTAGTGAATTTACATTTCCTGAAAACGGTGTTAGAGTCTGTAAGAAGCTCAGACAGCCTACCTTATTTTCTACTGCTATGCAGTCTCCATCATCAAACACTATGGTGTGATGTGGCTCCACTTTCTGCTGCTCTGCATCTGGGCCTGAAAGAGCAATGGAAAACAGAATACAACTCTACAGATGGTCCCTGGGATGAAAACAAGATTATTACCTCAAAAGAAAAGGCAAACAATACAACTTTAATTTGAGGAATTTCTGTCAGATTTTAACCCAGAGGGAAACACTGAAATCAAGAACCAAAGAAAATGTGCATTTCCTCTCCATCTGACATGGTTAAGTCTGCTTCCTTCATCTGAATACTATGTTCAAAAGAAACGCTGAAACGCCAAACGCTTCAAGTTGCCGTGGATATATTTATCAGACACAGCTGTGCTTGATTTGCCTTACAGACTACACTCCGTCGATTCAGTGGCATCTCAGTTCAAACCCACCTAATCTTAGTTCCAGCGAACGGTTCAACTTTATTCTGGTTTCAAAACATCTGTCTACAATTAAAAAGGAGCTTTACGTGAGATCCTACGAAGCAACGATTCATTTAATCAAATCATAATGCAACTTCCTGTAGAAATAAATACCAACTATGTATGAAATGTAACAAAACCCCATTCTAAATGAGTGGAGCATTAAATAACTCCTTCTCACGCTAGCTAACATCTATCATAATGAAAATACAATTCCTCCTACTCAAAGATGTGCTTCCCACTGACAAACAAAAGAAATGTTAAAACACTTCAGCATAAGGACATTTTTACCCATGAAAAATAACTAATATGTCCTGTACAGACAAACACTGTAGGCAATAGTTCAACTCTGTATTGCAGGGTGTCACAGGACTGTAGGTGAAACCATTTGTTACAGCTATAGTACCATACGACATACATCTAAGGCTGCGTCCCAAATGGAACCCTATTCCCTACATAGTGCACTACTTTTGGCCAGGCCCCATAGGGCACTATATAGGGAAAAGGTTGCCCTAGAACATGAACCACAACATGACGGGTTCCAGTGTGATTTTGTCCCATTCCTAAACCATTCCAAGAGAAGCTATTGGCTTCTGATCATAAGGCTACATCCCAACGTTGACATGACATCCCCGAGAGGATTGCGGAGAGGAGGAAGGGAACATCCCAGAGAGGACGGAGGAGAGGAGGAAGGGAACATCCCAGAGAGGACTGAGGATAGGAGAAGAGGAAGGGAACATCCCAGAGAGGACGGAGGAGAGGAGGAAGGGAACATCCCAGAGAGGATGGAGGAGAGGAGGAAGGGAACATCCCAGAGAGGACGGAGGAGAGGAGAAGTAGAAGGGAACATCCCAGAGAGGACGGAGGAGAGGAGTAGTAGAAGGGAACATCCCAGAGAGGACGGAGGAGAGGAGAAGTAGAAGGGAACATCCCAGAGAGGACAGAGAGGAGAAGAGGAAGGGAACATCCCAGAGAGGACGGAGGAGAGGAAGGGAACATCCCAAACACAACATTCCAGAGAGGACGGAGGAGAGGAGAAGAGGAAGGGAACATCCCAGAGAGGACGGAGGAGAGGAAGGGAACATCCCAGAGAGGACGGAGGAGAGGAGAAGAGGAAGGGAACATCCCAGAGAGGACGGAGGAGAGGAAGGGAACATCCCAGAGAGGACGGAGGAGAGGAAGGGAACATCCCGGAGAGGTGAAGAGGAAGGGAACATCCCGGAGAGGACGGAGGAGAGGAAGGGAACATCCCAGAGAGGACGGAGGAGAGGAAGGGAACATCCCGGAGAGGAGAAGAGGAAGGGAACATCCCAGAGAGGACGGAGGAGAGGAAGGGAACATCCCAGAGAGGACGGAGGAGAGGAGAAGAGGAAGGGAACATCCCAGAGAGGATGGAGGAGAGGAAGGGAACATCCCAGAGAGGACGAAGGAGAGGGGGAAGGGAACATCCCAGAGAGGACGGAGGAGAGGAAGAGAACATCCCAGAGAGGACGGAGGAGAGGAGAAGAGGAAGGGAACATCCCAGAGAGGACGGAGGAGAGGAAGGGAACATCCCAGAGAGGACGGAGGAGAGGAGAAGAGGAAGGGAACATCCCAGAGAGGACGGAGGAGAGGAGAAGAGGAAGGAACATCCCAGAGAGGACGGAGGAGAGGAGAAGAGGAAGGGAACATCCCAGAGAGGACGGAGGAGACGAGGAAGAGAAAATAAATGCACCTGCTCTGTTTGATTGTCCCTCTCTCTGGACGAGGGACAGCAACAAGATGCAAAGTGTTTCTGAACCACTACCAAACACAACATTGTTCTGGATGACCGTCAACATGAGGCTTCAGGGCAGTTAGGACCTAATGGAAAACCTGTTGAAGAGAAACTAAATAGAGGAAACTCACCAACACAAACAGATCCTGCCAGTGTGTAGATAAACGAGGTCCATCCTAGCAGAGACGACAGAAAAACAGTTGTTTTGAACTGTGCCATTGATAATGCATTTTGTCACCTCATTAACAAGTTAGCTGCCACAGTATACACAACAATAATGCCATTTATAAAGCGTCATATTGTAAATGATGTGACTTGGTGGGGGGAGTCTGACCACTTGGTATACCAACGTCTTGTCATGTGAGCTGTGGGCCATAACACTGAGATGGTCTAATACCTAATCTACCATAGGGCCCTGTAGTATGATGACGTGGGAGCCATCCATTCAACATACCAACACTGACTGCACGCACACACACACACAGAGTAATGGACTACTTAACGTCTTACGTACTGTATAGTGTAACCATTCAACACAGCACCACTGACTCCATAGCAACCACACAGCACCACTGACTCCTTAGAGAACAGGCAGGGTGACCATGGAAACCAAGCCAGTTGTATAAACTTTAGAAGACTCTCAACCCCTGGAGGACTTCTGTTTGTCCCAGACAGTAGATATTATCTCTCTTCCACCACAAACCAACGTCAGGTACAGTTCCCAGAATGAGAAAGCTTGTGTCATACTAACCACACAGCACTTAGCTAGGGTTGAGTTGAAAGGTTCTGCTAACTTTACTGAAAAGGTTAACAGATTTAGTTCCAGATTGTGGATGAATGGAGCACACAGAACACTACAGCTACAGTAGGTCAAGTTAGATGCAGCGTGAGCCCACTTCAAGGACCACGTAACGCCCTGGGCGTTTCAGAAGGCCTATTCAGTAAAGATGGTTTTTACCTGAAGGAACTGGTTGGACATGCTTGGCTCCTCCATCCAGCTTGAAGTCCAGATACAGTGTTGGAGTCCTGGTGAAGATTTTTGACTGGACAAAAAAAAAGGACAAGACCTTTATAGTATTTCTGAGTTTCATTGACCCCCAACATTCCAGGCAACACCCCACTCACTGGGGTGTTGTCCTCTCATGGGTATGGAGTGTTACAAAGAACAGTGTTTATTGCTGTATGTTATTTGTAAATTCTTTGTCTATATACTCCACCTAGCACCCTGATCCGTTGGTGTTACCCTTCCCACTTCCTCTTTTAACACCTAGCACCCTGATCCGTTGGTGTTACCCTTCCCACTTCCTCTTTTAACACCTAGCACCCTGATCCGTTGGTGTTACCCTTCCCACTTCCTCTTTTAACACCTAGCACCCTGATCCGTTGGTGTTACCCTTCACACTTCCTCTTTTAACACCTAGCACCCTGATCCGTTGGTGTTACCCTTCACACAGCCTCTTTTAAAGGGCAATTCCACAACTTTTCAACCTAATTTTCACGTGATGTTTTCACATATGTAGACACTGGTATGGTGCTGGAGATAATAAACATGAGGTTGAAAGTGGAGGAGTTTCCCTTTATCACCCGCAGTCATAGGAAGAGTCACAGGAAGTTATAAAGAGAGTCTGAAGAGGACACGGCACGCCAGCTCTACTGTGATGGAAGGCCAGACCAGCCCCACTGTGATGGAAGGCCAGACCAGCCCCACTGTGATGGAAGGCCAGACCAGCCCTACTGTGATGGAAGGCCAGACCAGCCCTACTGTGATGGAAGACCAGACCAGCCCTACTGTGATGGAAGGCCAGACCAGCTCTACTGTTATGGAAGGCCAGACCAGCTCTACTGTTATGGAAGGCCAGACCAGCCCTACTGTGATGGAAGGCCAGACCAGCCCTACTGTGATGGAAGGCCAGACCAGCCCTACTGTGATGGAAGACCAGACCAGCCCTACTGTGATGGAAGGCCAGACCAGCCCTACTGTGATGGAAGGCCAGACCAGCCCTACTGTGATGGAAGACCAGACCAGCCCTACTGTGATGGAAAGCCAGACCAGCTCTACTGTGAGGGAAGACCAGACCAGCCCTACTGTGAGGGAAGACCAGACCAGCCCTACTGTGATGGAAGACCAGACCAGCCCTACTGTCATGGAAGACCAGACCAGCCCTACTGTGAGGGAAGTAGCTCTGTAAGTGTTAAACACTCATTGGTGTAGAAGAACCCCAGTGTTGGTGTTAATACCCAGTGTTGAACCAAAATGTTGGATATCCCCACTCTGGCTGGATTTCAATAGGAATTACACATCACTTTGCAAGCCAGCATAATGTGATTTGCAGGCCTACATTTTTCCTGTAAACCATGAGTTTCAGGCCACTGTATTAGGGTAAAACTAAGCCATCAGAATAAGGCCTATGAATCATGTGTTGTATTGTGTTAAATAACACAAGTGTAATGATAACATATTCGCTAAGGATCTCACTTGGTGAAGGCCACAGGACTGAAAATGGATGAATGCAACAACCATAGCTGTGTTTGAACCACTCCACAAATTTCTTGTTAACAAACTGTAGTTTTGGCAAGTCGGTTAGGACATCTACTTTGTGCATGACACAAGACATTTTTCCAACAATTGTTTACAGACAGATCATTTCACTGTATCACAATTCCAGTGGGTCAGAAGTTTACATACACTAAGTTGACTGTGCCTTTAAACAGCTTGGAAAATTCCAGAAAATTATGTCATGGCTTTAGAAGCTTCTGATAGGCTAATTGACATCACTTGAGTCAATTGGAGGTGTACCTGTGGATGCATTTCAAGGCCTAGCTTCAAACTCAGTGCCTCTTTGCTTGACATCATGGGAAAATCAAAAGAAATCAGCCAAGACCTCAGAAAAGAAATTGTAGACCTCCAAAAGTCTGGTTCATCCTTGGGAGCAATTTCCAAACGCCTGAAGGTACCACGTTCATCTGTACAAACAATAGTACGCAAGTATAAACACCATGGGACCACGCAGCCGTCATACCACTCAGGAAGGAGAAGCATTCTGTCTCCAAAAGATGAACGTACCTTGATGCGAAAAGTGAAAATCAATCCCAGAACAACAGCAAAGGACCTTGTGAAGATGCTGGAGGAAACAGGTACAAAAGTATCTATATCCACAGTAAAACGAGTCCTATATTGGCATAACCTGAAAGGCTGCTCAGCAAGGAAGAAGCCACTGCTCCAAAACCGCCATACAAAAGCCAGACTACAGTTTGCAACTGCACATGGGGACAAAGATTGTACTTTTTGGAGAAATGTCCTCTGGTCTGATGAAACAAAAATAGAACTGTTTGGCCATAATGACCATCATTATGTTTGGAGGAAAAGGGGGAGGCTTGCAAGACGAAGTACGCCATCCCAACTGTGAAGCACGGGGGTGGCAGCATCATGTTGTGGGGGTGCTTTGCTGCAGGAGGGACTGGTGCACTTCACAAAATAGATGGCATTATGAGGAAGGAAAATTATGTGTATATATTGAAGCAATATCTCAAGACATCAGTCAGGAAGTTAAAGCTTGGTCGCAAATGGATCTTCCAAATGGACAATGACCCCAAGCATACTTCTAAAGTTGTGGCAAAATGGCTATTAAGGACAACAAAGTCAAGGTATTGGAGTGGCCATCACGAAGCCCTGACCTCAATTCCATAGAAAATTTGTGGGCAGAACTGAAAAAGCGTGTGCGAGCAAGGAGGCCTACAAACCTGACTCAGTTATTCACCCAACTTATTGTTGGAAGCTTGTGGAAGGCTACCCGAAAAGTTTGACCCAAGTTAAACAGGCAATGCTACCAAATACTAATTGAGTGTATGTAAACTTCTGACCCACTGGGAATGTGATGAAAGAATTAAAAGCTGAAATAAATAATTCTCTCTACCATTATTCTGACATTTCACATCTTAAAATAAAGTGGTGATCCTAACTGACCTAAGACAGGGAATTTTTACTAGGATTAAATGTCAGGAATTGTGAAAAAACTGAGTTTAAATGTATTTGGCTAAGGTGTATGTAAACTTCCGACTTCAACTGCATATACTACATAATATTAGTTCATTTTAGTATCCTGTAAACAAACGGTAGTCTTTCAGTTGAGTGTACTAGCACTTCGCCGGTCTACCGAAAGTTGATGCTGTTGCTATGTAACTTCTTGCTAGGATAGCTTACAAATTACTAGCTAGACATCTTACGACTTCATTAACCATGTCCATTGAGAACGCTGAGCTGACTATACCACTTAGCTAAGCTAAGAATGATGTGAATAATCAAGACAATAAGCGTTGGGTAGGTAGATAGCAGAGAGTTAATATACTGGCAAGTTTGATGTATTAGTAGCCAACTAACATTAGGTAGCTAGCTAACATACCAGTACATACAAGCAATTGCTGTAATGATATACTATGGAGTTCGTAAGGCTAGCGTAGCGAACAAATTGTAAGCCAGCATAACGTATAACGTAACTTATTTGAAAAGTCATTTCTTTAATACATTGCTCAACATTTCTTTAACATTTGTCCTAATTAGTTAAAGCAATGAATTTCTATCCGCTCTCGTCGGACTTCGGCTGCTCATGTCTCTGTCACTAACAAATACAGTCATGGGTCGTAACTCAACAATTCACTCAAAAGGCAAGGCACTCTGGAAAACAAGGCTTTACACTAAGCAGTGTGTTAACTTAACATTGAAAGTGTGGACCTGTATAGACACCGGACCAGTGTTAAATTTAATACTCTCAGTGTTTATTTAACACTGAAGAATATGCTGTGAAGGTATCAGTGAACACCCTAACAGTGTAACTTTAACACTGAGTTAGTGTAACATTTTAATGCCACTGGTGTTGGAAAGTATCACTGTTAAAAGGGCAATACTTTGAAAAGTGTAAATTCAACAGTTTCTGGTGGTTCTCATATAAACACTTCAAAAGTGTGAAATTGAACAACCACAGTGTGTTTTACCAATCCCACCCAGTCCCAGTCTCAGCTCAGTCCCACCCCAGCCCAGTCCCAGTCTCAGCTCAGTCCCACCCCCAGCCCAGTCCCAGTCTCAGCTCAGTCCCACCCCCAGCCCAGTCCCAGTCTCAGCTCAGTCCCACCCCCAGCCCAGTCCCAGTCTCAGCTCAGTCCCACCCCCAGCCCAGTCCCAGCCCCATTACATTTACATACAGAAAACTGCCAGAATGAAGGAAACACAAATGAGGGATACAAAGTATATTGAAAGCAGTTGTTTCCACACAGGTGTGGTTTGTGAGTCAATTAAGCAATTAACATCCCATCATGCTTAGGGTCATGTATAAAATGCCCAGTTGCCCATTATTTTGGCTACCGTGGCTAGAAGAAGAGATCTCAGTGACTATGAAAAAGGGGTTTCAAATGAGCATAGGGGGTTTAAAGGGTGTGTGTGCGTGTGTGTGTGTCTCAGTCACCAGATCTCAACCCAATTGAACACTTACGGGAGATTCTGGAGCGGTGCCTGAGACAGCGTTTTCCACCATCATCAACAAAACACAAAATGATGGAATCTCTAGTGTTAGAATGGTGTTGCATCCCTCCAATAGAGTTCCAGCCACTTGTAGAATCTATGCCAAGGTGCATTGAAGCTGTTCTGGCAGCTCGTGGTGGCCCAACGCCATATTAAAACACTTTATGTTGGTGTTTCCTTTATTTTGACAGTTACCTGTCTATTACCCGGTTGGACGTCGTTAGCCTCTCTGCCTGTCTGTAGTGTCTCCCCCAGCCTTATGGTAGCCAGAGGCAACCCGATCCCAAGTCGGCCCATTTCCAAGCTTCAACACATTTTCATCTGTAAAATGACAAACCTTATAGATGTCATTAGAAACTCTGACAGACAGAGAGACAGTCTCCTCTCCTGCCCCAGAGTAACCCCAGCCCAAACCCAACCCTTGTACAGGCCCTGGTCAAATTTACTTCTGAAACATGACAAACCCACTTCCCCAGAAACCTGCTACTCATTTCCTGTCTGGTCTAACTCAGCAGACAGACACAGAGAAAATAAGGAGGAGAAAGGGAGGGGGGGGGGTGAATACTCCTGAAGATGTAATTGCCTGCAAACGTCACATGATGAAGCTGAATGTCTTGTGGTTGGTTGGAATTTCTGCCGAGGCATATCTAGGCCCGAGGCTTTCAACATCTCAGTCATTGTATTGTATAAAGTTGTCTGGCTTGATATGGGCAAGACCCCAGCACATCATATCAACAGCCGACACTAAGTATTCATTCTGTATAATACAGTGACAAAGGAAAAATTATGACGACAATGATGATGATGATGACCCCCCCCCATCTTCATCCACTGTGGTTTTGGAGCTGTGATTACAAATGTGTTACTTTGTAGGGTGAGGAATTTATAAATCTAGTTTTAGTCGTTTAAGTTTATACAAGTTCTTATGGCTGTTTGTTATGACTTCCACATGACATCAACCAGCGTTTCCCCTATATGCGTATAGCAGCGGCGCACTGCCGTTGCTAAATCGTGGACGCCACCGAATTTTTTTTTTTATAATAATAAATAATTTTACCATCCTGCGGTGCGCCGCTGCTAAGCGCATATAGGGGAAACGCTGGTTGATGTCATGTGGAAGTCAGAACAAACAGCCATAAGAACTTAAACGACAAGGCATAAGCCACGGCAAAACGTGTAGAATTTAAGGAATTTAGCTTTAAAATCTTCTCTCAGTCCCGTGGCACATTTTTTTGAATGGCATGAAATTAGCTTTAAAAAACAGTAAAATGTTATCTCTGCCCCACGGCAAAATGTATAGAATTTCAGGTCAATTTGCTTTAAAACAGCAGCGGCTTGTCTCTGCGGCCAAGAAGAGGGCCTCTAAAACCGCACCACTGGCCACACCCACTACCACCACCCGGGTTATGGTTATGGTTAGTATGGTGCTCCTGACCTGTACACCCAGGGTTATGGTTAGTATAGTGCTCCTGACCTGTACACCCAGGGTTATGGTTAGTATGGTGCTCCTGACCTGTACACCCAGGGTTATGGTTAGCATTATGCTCCTGACCTGTACACTCAGGGTTATGGTTAGTATGGTGCTCCTGACCTGTACACCCAGGGTTATGGTTAGTATGGTGCTCCTGACCTGTACACCCAGGGTTATGGTTAGTATGGTGCTCCTGACCTGTACACCCAGGGTTATGGTTAGTATGGTGCTCCTGACCTGTACACCCAGGGTTATGGTAAGCATTATGCTCCTGACCTGTACACCCAGGGTTATGGTTAGTATGGTGCCTCTGACCTGTACACCCAGGGTTATGGTTAGTATGGTGCTCCTGACCTGTACACCCAGGGTTATGGTAAGCATTATGCTCCTGACCTGTACACCCAGGGTTATGGTTAGTATGGTGCTCCTGACCTGTACACCCAGGGTTATGGTTAGTATGGTGCTCCTGACCTGTACACCCAGGGTTATGGTTAGTATGGTGCTCCTGACCTGTACACCCAGGGTTATGGTTAGTATAGTGCTCCTGACCTGTACACCCAGGGTTATGGTTAGTATAGTGCTCCTGACATGTACACCCAGCGTTATGGTTAGTATAGTGCTCCTGACCTGTACACCCAGGGTTATGGTTAGCATTATGCTCCTGACCTGTACACCCAGGGTTATGGTTAGTATAGTGCTCCTGACCTGTACACCCAGGGTTATGGTTAGCATTATGCTCCTGACCTGTACACCCAGGGTTATGGTTAGTATAGTGCTCCTGACCTGTACACCCAGGGTTATGGTTAGTATGGTGCTCCTCACCTGTACCCCAAGGGCCTGTCCAGAGATGACGGCCACAGTGACCCCCTCCCTGCTGGGCTTGGGGACCTGGCTGTCCTTCAGCTCCTGGTACTGGGGCTCCACCATCTTGTCCTCCCTCCTCAGGTTGACCCACAGCTGAAGGCCCTGGACAGAATCCTCAGACACAGGCATCTCAGCATGGACCACCCCCCGCCCTGCCGTCATCCACTGATGAAGAGACATGGACATAGACACACAGAGATGGACACAGAAACACACACACATACAGAGAAGCATAGAGACACACACACACACACACAATACAATTACTACCCACATAAAGAAGAATTGTACTGCATAATATACATGAAATCAATGTTGTCTGATGTGATTTCCATAATAAACCACCCATGTGGACTTAATACTGGAACTGACTGGTTTCCAGGTGGTGATTCATGTATTATAACAGGAGGAAATTAACTTCACATTTATACATTTCCTGCCCCACTGCTGTGATATGTACCTAGTGGACATCCATCTTCCCCACTGCTGTGATATGTACCTAGTGGATGTCCATCCTCCCCACTGCTGTGATATGTACCTAGTGGACATCCATCTTCCCCACTGCTGTGATATGTACCTAGTGGATGTCCATCCTCCTCACTGCTGTGATATGTACCTAGTGGATGTCCATCTTCCCCACTGCTGTGATATGTACCTAGTGGATGTCCATCTTCCTCACTGCTGTGATATGTACCTAGTGGATGTCCATCCTCCTCACTGCTGTGATATGTACCTAGTGGATGTCTATCTTCCCCACTGCTGTGATATGTACCTAGTGGATGCCCATCTTCCTCACTGCTGTGATATGTACCTAGTGGATGTCCATCCTCCCCACTGCTGTGATATGTACCTAGTGGATGTCCATCTTCCTCACTGCTGTGATATGTACCTAGTGGATGTCTATCTTCCCCACTGCTGTGATATGTACCTAGTGGATGTCCATCTTCCTCACTGCTGTGATATGTACCTAGTGGATGTCCATCTTCCCCACTGCTGTGATATGTACCTAGTGGATGTCCATCTTCCTCACTGCTGTGATATGTACCTAGTGGATGTCCATCTTCCCCACTGCTGTGATATGTACCTAGTGGATGTCCATCTTCCTCACTGCTGTGATATGTACCTAGTGGATGTCTATCTTCCCCACTGCTGTGATATGTACCTAGTGGATGTCCATCTTCCCCACTGCTGTGATATGTACCTAGTGGATGTCCATCTTCCTCACTGCTGTGATATGTACCTAGTGGATGTCTATCTTCCTCACTGCTGTGATATGTACCTAGTGGATGCCTATCTTCCCCACTGCTGTGATATGTACCTAGTGGATGTCCATCTTCCCCACTGCTGTGATATGTACCTAGTGGATGTCCATCTTCCTCACTGCTGTGATATGTACCTAGTGGATGTCCATCTTCCTCACTGCTGTGATATGTACCTAGTGGATGTCCATCTTCCTCACTGCTGTGATATGTACCTAGTGGATGTCCATCTTCCCCACTGCTGTGATATGTACCTAGTGGATGTCCATCTGCCCCACTGCTGTGATATGTACCTAGTGGATGTCTATCTTCCTCACTGCTGTGATATGTACCTAGTGGATGTCCATCTTCCTCACTGCTGTGATATGTACCTAGTGGATGTCTATCTTCCCCACTGCTGTGATATGTACCTAGTGGATGTCTATCTTCCTCACTGCTGTGATATGTACCTAGTGGATGTCCATCTTCCTCACTGCTGTGATATGTACCTAGTGGATGTCCATCTTCCCCACTGCTGTGATATGTACCTAGTGGATGTCTATCTTCCTCACTGCTGTGATATGTACCTAGTGGATGTCCATCTTCCTCACTGCTGTGATATGTACCTAGTGGATGTCCATCTTCCTCACTGCTGTGATATGTACCTAGTGGATGTCCATCTTCCTCACTGCTGTGATATGTACCTAGTGGATGTCCATCTTCCTCACTGCTGTGATATGTACCTAGTGGATGTCCATCTTCCTCACTGCTGTGATATGTACCTAGTGGATGTCCATCTGCCCCACTGC
Source organism: Brachymystax lenok tsinlingensis (assembly GCA_030435695.1). Taxonomy (NCBI): domain Eukaryota; kingdom Metazoa; phylum Chordata; class Actinopteri; order Salmoniformes; family Salmonidae; genus Brachymystax; species Brachymystax lenok. The sequence goes on along the minus strand of CM059814.1, from coordinate 59,070,434 downwards.
TGTGATATGTACCTAGTGGATGTCTATCTTCCTCACTGCTGTGATATGTACCTAGTGGATGTCCATCTTCCCCACTGCTGTGATATGTACCTAGTGGATGTCTATCTTCCCCACTGCTGTGATATGTACCTAGTGGATGTCCATCTTCCTCACTGCTGTGATATGTACCTAGTGGATGTCCATCTTCCTCACTGCTGTGATATGTACCTAGTGGATGTCCATCTTCCTCACTGCTGTGATATGTACCTAGTGGATGTCCATCTTCCTCACTGCTGTGATATGTACCTAGTGGATGTCTATCTTCCCCACTGCTGTGATATGTACCTAGTGGATGTCTATCTTCCTCACTGCTGTGATATGTACCTAGTGGATGTCCATCTTCCTCACTGCTGTGATATGTACCTAGTGGATGTCCATCTTCCCCACTGCTGTGATATGTACCTAGTGGATGTCCATCTGCCCCACTGCTGTGATATGTACCTAGTGGATGTCTATCTTCCTCACTGCTGTGATATGTACCTAGTGGATGTCCATCTTCCTCACTGCTGTGATATGTACCTAGTGGATGTCTATCTTCCCCACTGCTGTGATATGTACCTAGTGGATGTCTATCTTCCTCACTGCTGTGATATGTACCTAGTGGATGTCCATCTTCCTCACTGCTGTGATATGTACCTAGTGGATGTCCATCTTCCCCACTGCTGTGATATGTACCTAGTGGATGTCTATCTTCCTCACTGCTGTGATATGTACCTAGTGGATGTCTATCTTCCTCACTGCTGTGATATGTACCTAGTGGATGTCCATCTTCCTCACTGCTGTGATATGTACCTAGTGGATGTCCATCTTCCTCACTGCTGTGATATGTACCTAGTGGATGTCCATCTTCCTCACTGCTGTGATATGTACCTAGTGGATGTCCATCTGCCCCACTGCTGTGATATGTACCTAGTGGATGTCTATCTTCCTCACTGCTGTGATATGTACCTAGTGGATGTCCATCTTCCCCACTGCTGTGATATGTACCTAGTGGATGTCCATCTTCCCCACTGCTGTGATATGTACCTAGTGGATGTCCATCTTCCTCACTGCTGTGATATGTACCTAGTGGATGTCCATCTTCCTCACTGCTGTGATATGTACCTAGTGGATGTCCATCTTCCTCACTGCTGTGATATGTACCTAGTGGATGTCCATCTTCCTCACTGCTGTGATATGTACCTAGTGGATGTCTATCTTCCCCACTGCTGTGATATGTACCTAGTGGATGTCCATCTTCCTCACTGCTGTGATATGTACCTAGTGGATGTCCATCTTCCTCACTGCTGTGATATGTACCTAGTGGATGTCCATCTTCCCCACTGCTGTGATATGTACCTAGTGGATGTCTATCTTCCTCACTGCTGTGATATGTACCTAGTGGATGTCTATCTTCCTCACTGCTGTGATATGTACCTAGTGGATGTCTATCTTCCTCACTGCTGTGATATGTACCTAGTGGATGTCTATCTTCCTCACTGCTGTGATATGTACCTAGTGGATGTCCATCTTCCTCACTGCTGTGATATGTACCTAGTGGATGTCTATCTTCCCCACTGCTGTGATATGTACCTAGTGGATGCCTATCTTCCCCACTGCTGTGATATGTACCTAGTGGATGTCTATCTTCCCCACTGCTGTGATATGTACCTAGTGGATGTCTATCTTCCTCACTGCTGTGATATGTACCTAGTGGATGTCTATCTTCCTCACTGCTGTGATATGTACCTAGTGGATGTCCATCTTCCTCACTGCTGTGATATGTACCTAGTGGATGTCTATCTTCCTCACTGCTGTGATATGTACCTAGTGGATGTCCATCTTCCTCACTGCTGTGATATGTACCTAGTGGATGTCCATCTTCCTCACTGCTGTGATATGTACCTAGTGGATGTCCATCTTCCTCACTGCTGTGATATGTACCTAGTGGATGTCCATCTTCCTCACTGCTGTGATATGTACCTAGTGGATGTCCATCTTCCTCACTGCTGTGATATGTACCTAGTGGATGTCTATCTTCCTCACTGCTGTGATATGTACCTAGTGGATGTCCATCTGCCCCACTGCTGTGATATGTACCTAGTGGATGTCCATCTTCCCCACTGCTGTGATATGTACCTAGTGGATGTCCATCTTCCTCACTGCTGTGATATGTACCTAGTGGATGTCCATCTTCCTCACTGCTGTGATATGTACCTAGTGGATGTCCATCTTCCTCACTGCTGTGATATGTACCTAGTGGATGTCCATCTTCCCCACTGCTGTGATATGTACCTAGTGGATGTCCATCTTCCTCACTGCTGTGATATGTACCTAGTGGATGTCCATCTTCCTCACTGCTGTGATATGTACCTAGTGGATGTCCATCTTCCTCACTGCTGTGATATGTACCTAGTGGATGTCCATCTTCCTCACTGCTGTGATATGTACCTAGTGGATGTCCATCTTCCTCACTGCTGTGATATGTACCTAGTGGATGTCCATCTTCCCCACTGCTGTGATATGTACCTAGTGGATGTCCATCTTCCCCACTGCTGTGATATGTACCTAGTGGATGTCCATCTTCCCCACTGCTGTGATATGTACCTAGTGGATGTCCATCTTCCCCACTGCTGTGATATGTACCTAGTGGATGTCCATCTTCCTCACTGCTGTGATATGTACCTAGTGGATGTCCATCTTCCCCACTGCTGTGATATGTACCTAGTGGATGTCCATCTTCCCCACTGCTGTGATATGTACCTAGTGGATGTCTATCTTCCTCACTGCTGTGATATGTACCTAGTGGATGTCCATCTTCCTCACTGCTGTGATATGTACCTAGTGGATGTCCATCTTCCCCACTGCTGTGATATGTACCTAGTGGATGTCTATCTTCCCCACTGCTGTGATATGTACCTAGTGGATGTCCATCTTCCTCACTGCTGTGATATGTACCTAGTGGATGTCTATCTTCCCCACTGCTGTGATATGTACCTAGTGGATGTCTATCTTCCTCATTGCTGTGATATGTACCTAGTGGATGTCCATTGATCTTCTCTAAGCTCCGCTAACAAAACAACACACTGGAAGGTTGTGTTCAAAATGGTCTAGGGGCTAACTAGTGCACTACATAGGAAATAGGGAGCCATTTCTGATGCAACTTTGCATTGCCCTGAGAGTGATGCAGCGTTGCTGTGGGAAGCTAATTGAGCAACAACACTTAAAGTTTCGTCAGCAGCTTTCCCCTCCTGTTCCACTGTGAGGAAACCCGTCTGCCCCGGGTTAGTAACTACTGCTCCAGCTCCACCCACCCAGCCACACACACACACACACACACACACACACACACACACACACACACACACACACACACACACACACACACACACACACACACACACACACACACACACACACACACACACACACACACCCGACTACAAGAAACTTGGTATGTGGTATTTTGGTGTTTTATTAGGATCCCCATTAGCTGTTGCAAAAGAAGCAGCTACTTTTCCTGGGTCCACACAAAACATGAAACATCATTTAGTCTTCTCAACTTGTTCAACAGCCACACCATTCATTACCAGATTTAGCTGAGGTCTAGGACTTAGGGAATGATTTATAGCAAATACAACGCTATTAGTTTTAGAGATGTACAGGACTAGTTTATTACTGGCCACCCATTCCAAAACAGACTGCAACTCTTTAAGGGTTTCAGTGACCTTCACTAGCTGTGGTTGCTGATGCGTATATGGTTGAATCATCAGCATACATGTAGAAACATGCTTTGTTTAATGCCAGTGGCATTAGTGTATATTTAGTGCCTATTAAACCATTCCCTGGTTGACGCTGACTGACTGACCAGGGACAACAACTTTCGACTGCTGCATGAGAAAAACACAGGAAATTCCCTGAAGGCACGATCCTTCATTTGTTCTGCTGGGAGTATGGGGAAGAGTAGGAACATACATACAGTGGGGAAAAAAAGTATTTAGTCAGCCACCAATTGTGCAAGTTCTCTCACTTAAAAAGATGAGAGAGGCCTGTAATTTTCATCATAGGTACACTTCAACTATGACAGACAAAATTAGGAAAAAAAATCCAGATAATCACATTGTAGGATTTTTAATGAATTTATTTGCAAATTATGGTGGAAAATAAGTATTTGGTCACATACAAACAAGCAAGATTTCTGGCTCTCACAGACCTGTAACTTCTTCTTTAAGAGGCTCCTCTGTCCTCCACTCGTTACCTGTATTAATGGCACCTGTTTGAACTTGTTATCAGTATAAAAGACACCTGTCCACAACCTCAAACAGTCACACTCCAAACTCCACTATGGCCAAGACCAAAGAGCTGTCAAAGGACACCAGAAACAAAATTGTAGACCTGCACCAGGTTGGGAAGACTGAATCTGCAATAGGTAAGCAGCTTGGTTTGAAGAAATCAACTGTGGGAGCAATTATTAGGAAATGGAAGACATACAAGACCACTGATAATCTTCCTCGATCTGGGGCTCCACACAAGATCTCACCCGTGGGGTCAAAATGATCACAAGAACGGTGAGCAAAAATCCCAGAACCACACGGGGACCTAGTGAATGACCTGCAGAGAGCTGGGACCAAAGTAACAAAGCCTACCATCAGTAACACACTACGCTGCCAAGGACTCAAATCCTGCAGTGCCAGACGTGTCCCCTGCTTAAGCCAGTACATGTTCAGGCCGTCTAAAGTTTGCTAGAGAGCATTTGGATGATCCAGATGAGGATTGGGAGAATGTCAGATGAAACCAAAATATAACTTTTTGGTAAAAACTCAACTCGTCGTGTTTGGAGGACAAAGAATGCTGAGTTGCATCCAAAGAACACCATACCTACTGTGAAGCATGGGGGTGGAAACATCATGCTTTGGGGCTGTTTTTCTGCAAAGGGACCAGGACGACTGATCCGTGTAAAGGAAAGAATGAATGGGGCCATGTATCGTGAGATTTTGAGTGAAAACCTCCTTCCATCAGCAAGGGCATTGAAGATGAAACGTGGCTGGGTCTTTCAGCATGACAATGATCCCAAACACACCGCCCGGGCAACGAAGGAGTGGCCGTAAGAAGCATTTCAAGGTCCTGGAGTGGCCTAGCCAGTCTCCAGATCTCAACCCCATAGAAAATCTTTGGTGGGAGTTGAAAGTCCGTGTTGCCCAGCGACAGCCCCAAAACATCACTGCTCTAGAGGAGATCTGCATGGAGGAATGGGCCAAAATACCAGCAACAGTGTGTGAAAACCTTGTGAAGACTTACAGAAAACGTTTGACCTCTGTCATTGCCAACAAAGGGTATATAACAAAGTATTGAGATAAACTTTTGTTATTGACCAAATACTTATATTCCACCATAATTTGCAAATAAATTCATAAAAAATCCTACAATGTGATTTTCTGGATTTTTTTTCCTCATTTCGTCTGTCATAGTTGAAGTGTACCTATGATGAAAATTACAGGCCTCTCTCATCTTTTTAAGTGAGAGAACTTGCACAATTGGTGGCTGACTAAATACTTTTTTTCCCCACTGTACATTACTGTGAGTGTCACAAGATGTTTCTCTACCTGTAAATCCCCTGGTTTCAGTAGTCCAGAGTGGCCACAGAAATCCTCATGGGCTGAAATGCCTTTCAAAACATAGGTCACCTAAACAAAGACAAAATAGATCAAAATATGTTCACAAACCCATAGATGAGCCATTGATGATTTTATATAACAGCTGAGGCAAAACAAAACCTTAACTGTGCTCTGCAGTTATCCCTCCCCCGAATACCAACCATGTCTAAAGAAGTGGGAAACAACTTTCTCTAAGTCTTTGCCAATTGAGGTTAGGAAAGAGATGAATGATTCTCAGTTGTAAACATGAATGGTTTCGGAAGGAAAACTCATCATAAAGCTTGTAAGACTGGAAAACATAGTATGGTAAATAATATATTTCATATTTTTCCTCATGTAAACCTAACAGATTAAATATGTACAGTGTGTGTGTGTGTGTGTGTGTGTGTGTAATGCAGTGTCCGTTGAGCAGGACAGAAAAGAGAACGTGTTCACGCCGTGTCCATTCCACTGCCACATGGACTGAGGTCAAACCGAACAGGAAGTAGAAAGCTATAGAGGTTAGAGGTGAACATCTGTCTCTCAGAGAGGCTTCCCAACCTCCAGCCGGGGGGGCGAGAGACTCTCTCTGTGATCTGGCAGCGCACGTGGCTATGAGCTCTGAGATGTGACCGTGAGCCAACACACCTGCTGCATGGCATGCTGGGCCGTGGGCGCTTCAGCCCCGCCCCCGTCAGGTCTGGTCCAGTCAGCGGCCAGTTGGACACTAAGCTACACATTTACAGTATCAGCTGGGCCTCATCTCGTCTGGGCCATGGTGGACACTAGGCTAGGTTACACATGTATCTACAGTATCAGCTGGGCCTATGGCCTCATCTAGTCTGGGCCATGATAGACGCTATGTTAGGTTACACATGTATCTATAGTATCAAACACAGGCCAAGACTTTTCTATTAAAAACACTTGTTTTGACTCTATAAATTCCCACTGTGGACCATCGTCTTTATGGTTTGAGGAAACCATGATTCACCAACACCACTTCCAAAGCAGAAGTTTAATTTCCTTCCTCCCCTCTGTCTAAATATGTGAAATTGGTGGGATTTCATTCAAACCCCAGTATCCAAAAGCATGTTAATGCTATGTATAACAAACCTACTGAGAAGCTTTCTCTGCACGAGGCATACACTAAGGTAGGCCTGTTAGTGCCATCTGCTGGCGTTAGCAGGAAGTGCATTAATGGTGTATGAGCCTCACCCTCCCTCATCATTAACGGTGTACGTGCCTCACCCTCCCTTATCATTAATGGTGTATGTGTACCTCACCCTCCCTCATCATGAATGGTGTACGTGCCACACCCTCCCTTATCATTAATGGTGTACGTGCCACTCCCTCCCTCATCATTAATGGTGTATGTGTGCCACACCCTCCCACATCATTAATGGTATACACGCCTCTCCCTTCCTCATCATTAATGGTGTATGTGCCACACCCTCCATCATCATTAATGGTGTATGTGCCTCGCCATTAATGGTGTACATGCCACTCTCTACACTACAGTAGGCCCGTTAGTGCCATCTGCTGGCGTTAGCAGGAAGTGCATTAATGGTGTATGAGCCTCACCCTCCCTCATCATTAACGGTGTACGTGCCTCACCCTCCCTCATCATTAATGGTGTATGTACCTCATCCTCCCTCATCATGAATGGTGGACGTGCCACACCCTCCCTCATCATTAATGGTGTATGTGTGCCTCACCCTCCCTCATCATGAATGGTGGACGTGCCACACCCTCCCTCATCATTATTGGTGTATGTGTGCCTCATCCTCCCTCATCATTAATGGTGTATGTGTGCCTCACCCTCCCTCATCATGAATGGTGGACGTGCCACACCCTCCCTCATCATTAATGGTGTATGTGTGCCTCACCCTCCCTCATCATTAATGGTGTATGTGTGCCTCACCCTCCCTCATCATGAATGGTGGACGTGCCACACCCTCCCTCATCATTATTGGTGTATGTGTGCCTCATCCTCCCTCATCATTAATGGTGTATGTGTGCCTCACCCTCCCTCATCATGAATGGTGGACGTGCCACACCCTCCCTCATCATGAATGGTGTATGTGTGCCTCATCCTCCCTCATCATTAATGGTGTATGTGTGCCTCACCCTCCCTCATCATGAATGGTGGACGTGCCACACCCTCCCTCATCATTAATGGTGTATGTGTGCCTCACCCTCCCTCATCATTAATGGTGTATGTGTGCCTCACCCTCCCTCATCATGAATGGTGTGTGTGCCTCACCCTCCCTCATCATTAATGGTGTATGTGTGCCTCACCCTCCCTCATCATGAATGGTGGACGTGCCACACCCTCCCTCATCATTATTGGTGTATGTGTGCCTCATCATTATTGGTGTATGTGTGCCTCATCCTCCCTCATCATTAATGGTGTATGTGTGCCTCACCCTCCCTCATCATGAATGGTGGACGTGCCACACCCTCCCTCATCATTATTGGTGTATGTGTGCCTCATCCTCCCTCATCATTAATGGTGTGTGTGTGCCTCACCCTCCCTCATCATTAACGGTGTATGTGCCACACCCTCCCTCATCATTAATGGTGTATGTGCCTCGCCATTAATGGTGTACATGCCACTCTCTCCCTCATCATTAATGGTGTATGTGCCACACCCTCCCTCATCATTAATGGTGTATGTGCCTCACCCTCCCTCATCATTAATGGTGTGTGTGCCTCACCCTCCCTCATCATTAATGGTGTATGTGCCACACCCTCCCTCATCATTAATGGTGTACGTGCCACACCCTCCCACATCATTAATGGTGTACACGCCTCTCCCTTCCTCATCATTAATGGTGTATGTGTGCCTCACCCTCTCTCATCATTAATGGTGTATGTGTGCCTCACCCTCACTCATCATTAATGGTTTACGTGCCACACCCTTCCTCATCATTAATGGTGTATGCGCCTAACCCTCCCTCTTCATTAATGGTGTACCTCACCCTCCCTTATCATTAATGGTGTATGTACCTCACCCTCCCTCATCATTAATGGTGTATGTACCTCACCCTCCCTCATCATTAATGGTGTACATGCCACACCCTCCCTCTCATTAATGGTGTACGTGCCTCATCCTCCCTCAATATTAATGGTGTACGTGCCTCATCCTCCCTCAATATTAATGGTGTATGTGCCTCACCCTCCCTCAACATTAATGGTGTATGTAACTCACCCTCCATCAATATTAATGGTGTATTTACCTCACCCTCCATCATGAATGGTTTACGTGCCTTACCCTCCCTCAACATTACTGGTGTATGTACCTCATCCTCCCTCATCATTAATGGTGTACGTACCTCACCCTCCCTCATCATTAATGGTGTACGTACCTCACCCTCCCTCATCATTAATGGTGTACGTACCTCACCCTCCCTCATCATTAATGGTGTATGTACCTCACCCTCCCTCATCATTAATGGTGTATGTACCTCACCTTCCCTCAATATTAATGGTGTATGTACCTCACCCTCCCTCATCATTAATGGTGTACATGCCTCACCCTCCCTCATCATTAATGGTGTACGTGTCTCACCCTCCCTCAACGGCATCATATGAACCTGTTATGCCACATGACGGTCCGATCTGCCAGGGGATCAGTCAAAACACAACATGGTATCACTCCAGATAGAAAAAGAATAGATGCTGCATCACGCTAGCTAGACAGACAGAGAGACAGAATAGAGAGAGAGAGAATAGATAGCCTACTCACGGTCTCAAAGCCTCTGTGGGGGTGATCAGGGAAGCCAGCTGGCTTTGTGACTTTGAACTCATCCAACATCAAGAAAGGATCCAGGTTAATCAGCTGAAATAAATGGATTGACAAGATATCAGCCTACCATGTCATAATATGTGGTTTAGTTTGGTATTTTAAAATGATATTATTAAACATGCTAAACTAGGCATATGTAAGACAGACAGTATGACAGTAACTCACCTCCTTTCTTCCTATGCTCCTGCGGACATGGGCTCCCACACCTTCTACCTGCTCCACACTCAAAACTGTCTTCACAACTCTTCTTATCCTCATTGTAGAGGATAGGGTTCTTTACTAGTAGTACCTTATTTATTATGGTACACCTTGAACAAAAATACTGAAGAGTAAAGGAAAAATAACTGCATTGAACATATAGCCTTCAAACACCCACCATTATTGTTCAACGTCAATACAAAACATCACGTCAATACCAACCACCATAACGAGTGTTTGTTATTAGACGCTACAATATTTATTATTTTTCTTTCATTGGGATAATATGGAGTAAAAAGACAACATGACAGAGCAATAACAGCATCGGTCTTTAGCTAGTATACATTAAGTTCAGACTAAACTCCACTCCATGGTGAGTTTACTTTGATACATGAAACTCAATGTCACTAACCTGACAGAAGTTGGATGTGGAGTCAACACGACTAATTTACTCCGAATATCAACTACAATCAGACAAGCACGTAATGTAGGCTTTCAAATCTTATTAGTGTGTAGGCAACAACAGAATTAGAAACCTATCAAATCTTCCCAGTGTTTAGGCGACAACAGAATTAGAAACCTATCATTTGACAACACTGCACCTATTGCGCATGTACGGACATGAAGGGCGTGGCTTGAACGCGAGGGATTAGTTTGAAGAAAACAATAGGGGGAGGGGTTTAGAAATGGGGGTTATTCTCAGCTAGGAAGGGGGGTAGTTTATTCTCAGCTATGAAGGGGGTTAGTTTATTCTCAGCTAGGAAGGGGGTAGTTTATTCTCAACTAGGAAGGGGGTAGTTTATTCTCAGCTAGGAAGAGGGGTAGTTTATTCTCAGCTAGGAAGGGGGTAGTTTATTCTCAACTAGGAAGGGGGTAGTTTATTCTCAGCTAGGAAGGGGGTAGTTTATTCTCAGCTAGGAAGGAGGGGTAGTTTATTCTCAGCTAGGAAGGGGGTAGTTTATTCTCAGCTAGGAAGGGGGTAGTTTATTCTCAGCTAGGAAGGGGGTAGTTTATTCTCAACTAGGAAGGGGGTAGTTTATTCTCAGCTAGGAAGGGGGTAGTTTATTCTCAGCTAGGAAGGGGGTAGTTTATTCTCAACTAGGAAGGGGGTAGTTTATTCTCAGCTAGGAAGGGGGTAGTTTATTCTCAGCTAGGAAGGGTAGTTTATTCTCAGCTCAGGGGTGGTTTATTCTAGAAGGGGTAGTTTATTCTCAGCTAGGAAGGGGGTAGTTTATTCTCAGCTAGGAAGAGGGGTAGTTTATTCTCAGCTAGGAAGGGGGTAGTTTATTCTCAACTAGGAAGGGGGTAGTTTATTCTCAGCTAGGAAGGGGGTAGTTTATTCTCAGCTAGGAAGGGGGTAGTTTATTCTCAGCTAGGAAGGGGGTAGTTTATTCTCAGCTAGGAAGGGGGTAGTTTATTCTCAACTAGGAAGGGGGTAGTTTATTCTCAACTAGGAAGGGGGTAGTTTATTCTCAACTAGGAAGGGGGTAGTTTATTCTCAGCTAGGAAGGGGGTAGTTTATTCTCAACTAGGAAGGGGGTAGTTTATTCTCAGCTAGGAAGGGGGTAGTTTATTCTCAGCTAGGAAGGGGGTAGTTTATTCTCAGCTAGGAAGGGGGTAGTTTATTCTCAACTAGGAAGGGGGTAGTTTATTCTCAGCTAGGAAGGGGGTAGTTTATTCTCAGCTAGGAAGGGGGTAGTTTATTCTCAGCTAGGAAGGAGGGGGAGATTATTCTCAGCTAGGAAGGAGGGAGTTTATTCTCAGCTAGGAAGGGGGTAGTTTATTCTCAGCTAGGAAGGGGGTAGTTTATTCTCAGCTAGGAAGGCAGCTAACTCCATGATCTATCACTGCGTAAATCTCCCTTTGACATCAAAACATTATTTGCGCTGAGGTCTTTAATCATAACCACATCAGCCCATGCATCTGTTGAATGTATTCATCGGTGTGTGTTCTCTCCACGGTGGGCTGTGTCCCTGTCCCTCCGTAGCCACTCTGGCTGTGCTGGAATATTATGTCCTTCGCGATGCGCGCGCTTGCCGCCTGTCCCCCCTGCCAGATTCAGCGCGTGCGGACCAACCTGTTTGTGACAACAAAGAGAATCCAGCTGAGTCACGCTGACTGTACAGTATTACATAACCAAATGAGTCTCTATCGACAAGTACCCTGCAAAAAGAGATTCTCACGTAGCTCTACTTTCCAAGCCATATTTAGTAGGTATTTGCTGCCTATATTTCAGGGCCTATATTGCGGCCTTGAAAGACTAAAGAAAATAAAAGTTTATAAATATATCAGGCTACTACTATACTATACTACTATACTATAGGTTACTACTATACTATACTACTATACTATAGGTTACTACTATACTATGCTGCGTTTTTTGCCAACACTCACTCCATTGGGTTATCATTCCACCCCTCCAAAACCCAGAAAAGCTACTTTTATGTTAATCCATATGGGCATTTTCTTTATTACATGTGTCTGTTAATGCTTTGACAAATTCCCAGCTATATGAATTAAATATTCTCCCTCTGACATTCCATTCTATTATTTTCTGCAAAATGTTTTCATTGTGTGAAAAAAAGACCAATATACCTGAAGTGCTGTGTACTGTCCCATCAGGTACAGAGGACAGCCTGGAGCCCACTGCAAGTTCTCAGATATACAAGGCCAGCCATCCAGGACCTAAAGTTGAGACATTGTAATTAGACTTGGATCAAATGCAGGTAACTGTAGTACAGTAGTATACCATAGTATAGTAGTATAGTATCGTAGTAGTCTATAGTATAGTATAGTATAGTATAGTATAGTATGGTAGTAGCCTATAGTATAGTAGTATAGTATAGTAGTAACCTATAGTATAGTAGTATAGTATAGTAGTAGCCTATAGTAGTATAGTATAGTAGTAGCCTATAGTAGTATAGTGTAGCAGTAGCCTATAGTATAGTAGTACAGTATAGTAGTATAGTACAGTATGGTATAGTATGGTATAGTATAGTGGTAGCCTACAGTATACTAGTATAGTATAGTAGGAGCCTATAGTATAGTAGTAGCCTGTAGTATAGTAGTACAGTAGTATAGTATAGTAGTAGCCGATCGTAGTATAGTATAGTAGTAGCCTATAGTAGTATAGTATAGTAGTAGCCTATAGTATAGTAGTATAGTATAGTAGTATGGTATAGTATGGTATAGTAAAGTAGTAACCTATAGTATAGTAGTATAGTATTGTTGTAGCCTATAGTAGTATAGTAGTAGCCTATAGTAGTATATCATAGTAGTATAGTAGTAGCCTATAGTATAGTGGTATAGTATAGTAGTAGCATATAGTATAGTAGTAGCCCATAGTGGTATAGTATAGTAGTAGCATATATTAGTATAGTATAGTAGTATAGTAGTACCCTATATTAGTATAGTATAGTAGTAGCCTATATTATAGTAGTAGCCTATAATAGTATAGTATAGTAGTAGCCTATATTAGTGTAGTATAGTATAGTAGTAGCCTATATTATAGTAGTAGCCTATAATAGTATAGTATAGTAGTAGCCTATATTATAGTAGTATGGCATAGTAGTAGCCTATAGTATAGTAGTATAGTATAGTAGTAGCCTATAGTATAGTTGTAGCCTATATTAGTATAGTATAGTAGTATAGTAGTAGCCTTTATTATAGTAGTATAGTATAGTAGTAGCCTATAGCATAGTAGTATAGTAGAGTGGTAGCCTATATTATAGTAGTATAGTATAGTAGTAGCCTATAGTGCAGTAATATAGTATAGTAGTAGCCTATAGTATAGCAGTATAGTATAGTAGCATCCTGTAGTATAGTAGTATAGTATAGTAGTATCCTATAGTAAAGCAGTATAGTATAGTAGTATCCTGTAGCATAGTAGTATAGTATAGTAGAAGCCTATAGTATAGTAGTATAGTAGTAGCCTTTATTATAGTAGTATAGTATAGTAGTATCCTTTATTATAGTAGTATAGTATAGTAGTAGCCTATAGCATAGTAGTATAGTAGAGTGGTAGCCTATATTATAGTAGTATAGTATAGTAGTAGCCTATAGTGCAGTATTATAGTATACTAGTAGCCTATAGTATAGCAGTATAGTATAGTAGCATCCTGTAGTATAGTAGTATAGTATAGTAGTATCCTATAGTAAAGCAGTATAGTATAGTAGTATCCTGTAGCATAGTAGTATAGTATAGTATAGTAGGAGCCTATAGTATAGTCATATAGTAGTATTGTAGTGCAGTATAGTATAGTAGTATAGCAGTGGTGGAAAAAGTATCCAACTATCATACTTGAGTAAAAGTAAAGATACCTTAATAGAAAATGACTGAAGTAAAAGTAAAAGTCACCCAGTAAAATCTACTTGAGTAAAAGTATAAAAGTATTTTGTTTAAAATATACTTAAGTATCAAAAGTAAAAGTATAAATTATTTCAAATTCCTTATATTAAGTCAACCAGATGGCACCATTTTCTTGTCTAACATTCAGTCATAATTTGCAAATGAAGCATGTGTGTTTAGTGAGTCCGCCAGATCAGAGGCAGTCGGGATGACCAGGGATGTTCTCTGTTTAGTGAGTTCTCCAGATCAGAGGCAGTAGGGATGACCAGGGATGTTCGGTTGATAAGTGCGTGAATTTGACTATTTTCCTGTCCTGCTAAGCATTCAAAATGTAACGAGTACTTTTGGATGTCAAGGAAAATGTATGGAGTAAAAAGTACAATATTTTCTTAAGGAATGTAGTGAAGTAAAATTAAAAGTAGTCAAAAATATAAATAGTAAAGTAAAGTACAGATACACCCAAAAACTACTTAAGTAGTACTTTAAAGTATTTTTACTTAAGTACTTTACACCACTGTAGTATAGTATAGTAGTATAGTCATTTTGTGGACACTGATTTTATTAAAGATACATGAAAGATTCTTGCAGAGGTTGAGATATGATATGATAGCAGCACACCTGAATAGGGAATTCCTTGATGACAGAAGAGAGCATAGGGTCTTGGTTGACGTCCAGTTTGCATCCTGTAGCCAGCCATATCCTGTCCCCAGTCCATGTCTCACAGCCATTCTGTCCACACAGTGACAGTCTCCACACCTGGCTTTCATAGCACCACTTAGCTTCAGTCACCTGTAGAACACAACAGGTCATGAATCCATAACCACTGTTTACCAGGAAAACCTTGGCTCTACGTTCTCTCTTTCACCAGATTGTATTGTTTTATGTTTCAAAATGTTACTTCCAACTGAAAGGGGGTAGCAGTAGAGAGGGTGGACAGAGGTTGTGTGTGCCTGGGGTAGCAGTAGAGAGGGTGGACAGAGGTTGTGTGTGCCTGGGGGTAGCAGTAGAGAGGGTGGACAGAGGTTGTGTGTGCCTGGGGGTAGCAGTAGAGAGGGTGGACAGAGGTTGTGTGTGCCTGGGGGTAGCAGTAGAGAGGGTGGACAGAGGTTGTGTGTGCCTGGGGTAGCAGTAGAGAGAGTGGACAGAGGTTGTGTGTGCCTGGGGGTGGCAGTAGAGAGGGTGGACAGAGGTTGTGTGTGCCTGGGGGTAGCAGTAGAGAGGGTGGACAGAGGTTGTGTGTGCCTGGGGGTAGCAGTAGAGAGGGTGGACAGAGGTTGTGTGTGCCTGGGGGTAGCAGTAGAGAGGGTGGACAGAGGTTGTGTGTGCCTGGGGGTTGCAGTAGTATTAATATTATTGATATCTATTTACCTAGCAGTATTATTCTGACTAGTAGTATTACAATATTATTGTTATTTCTGTACCTGGCAGTATGCTCGGACAGCCAGCTGTCCAGTCTGGATGTAGGGCTGCAGAGCTGCGTAGGCCTCAGGTGTAACTGCCCCTCCCTTCCTGGCCTGTCTGATCATGGCCAGTCTCTTATGGACGCTGCTCTCGTTGTAGAACTGGCGCAGGTAGGCCAGGCCGTCCATCTTGATGCCATGCTCCACATGGGAGTACCGCCCCACCAGGCTTTCCACGTCACCCACGTCAAACTGCTTCAGCTGGGGGAGAGGACCGAGGAAGAGGGGTTTGGGGTTGGAGATCATGGTCGTCTACTCTATAACAGTCTCTTAACATCAAACTGCTTCAGCTGGGGAGGGGGCACTCTGGAAATGCTTGTTTAAAACAATATGTCTGAAAATGAACAAAATCAAAAAAGGGTACTTTTGACATATTCATATTATTAGTTTTAATGTTTTAATGTAAATTCATGTGTAAAATTGTATTTCACAATATAGACATACTATATTAAATACATATATAAATACTCCATATTTTAGAGCACTCTATGAAGAGTGTAATGACACCAATATGTTGTTTGTATAATGTACGGTGCACAGATCATAGGGTCTAACAGGAGGCATGCATAGGTCTAAAAAGGACAGAAAATGTCCACTTTCACCATGATTTTCAAAACAATGGTTTGTGCGACAAATGTAAAAGCATATTAAAACATCCTTGATCCTCCAAATGAAGTTTCTATGTGATAATTCCCATAACTAACACGTTTCCACTTCAGTTTCCACTTCGGGAGGAAGGAAAGATAATTGGGACATAGAGCTAAACAGAAACAGACCTGTAAGTGTCTGCGCATCACCCAGGTCACATGACTGGCACCTTGCTGCAGAGCGATGGAGATGATGTGAGCGCTGGTCAGGCCTCCACCAACCACCACCACCCTCTGGCCAGGCTCACACACCACATAGGGACCTGCTGGATAGAGACAGAGTTAGTGACACCATGCAGGGACCTGCTGGATGGAGACAGAGTTAGTGACACCACATGGGGACCTGCTGGATGGAGACAGAGTTAGTGACACCATGCAGGGACCTGCTGTATGGAGACAGAGTTAGTGACACCATGCAGGGACCTGCTGGACGGAGACAGAGTTAGTGACACCATGCAGGGACCTGCTGGATGGAGACAGAGTTAGTGACACCACATGGGGACCTGCTGTATGGAGACAGAGTTAGTGACACCATGCAGGGACCTGCTGGACGGAGACAGAGTTAGTGACACCATGCAGGGACCTGCTGGATGAAGACAGAGTTAGTGACACCACATGGGGACCTGCTGGATGGAGACAGAGTTAGTGACACCACATAGGGACATGCTGGATGGAGACAGAGTTAGTGACACCATGCAGGGACCTGCTGGATGGAGACAGAGTTAGTGACACCACATGGGGACCTGCTGGATGGAGACAGAGTTAGTGACACCATGCAGGGACCTGCTGGATGGAGACAGAGTTAGTGACACCATGCAGGGACCTGCTGGACGGAGACAGAGTTAGTGACACCATGCAGGGACCTGCTGGATGGAGACAGAGTTAGTGACACCATGCAGGGACCTGCTGGATGGAGACAGAGTTAGTGACACCATGCAGGGACCTGCTGGACGGAGACAGAGTTAGTGACACCATGCAGGGACCTGCTGGATAGAGACAGAGTTAGTGACACCACATGGGGACCTGCTGGATGGAGACAGAGTTAGTGACACCACATGGGGACCTGCTGGATAGAGACAGAGTTAGTGACACCATGCAGGGACCTGCTGGATGGAGACAGAGTTAGTGACACCACATGGGGACCTGCTGGATGGAGACAGAGTTAGTGACACCATGCAGGGACCTGCTGGATAGAGACAGAGTTAGTGACACCATGCAGGGACCTGCTGGATGGAGACAGAGTTAGTGACACCATGCAGGGACCTGCTGGATGGAGACAGAGTTAGTGACACCATGCAGGGACCTGCTGGACGGAGACAGAGTTAGTGACACCATGCAGGGACCTGCTGGACGGAGACAGAGTTAGTGACACCACATGGGGACCTGCTGGATAGAGACAGAGTTAGTGACACCATGCAGGGACCTGCTGGATGGAGACAGAGTTAGTGACACCATGCAGGGACCTGCTGGATGGAGACAGAGTTAGTGACACCATGCAGGGACCTGCTGGATGGAGACAGAGTTAGTGACACCACATAGGGACCTGCTGGATGGAGACAGAGTTAGTGACACCATGCAGGGACCTGCTGGATGGAGACAGAGTTAGTGACACCATGCAGGGACCTGCTGGATGGAGACAGAGTTAGTGACACCATGCAGGGACCTGCTGGATGGAGACAGAGTTAGTGACACCACATAACAGAGTTAGTGACACCTGCGGACAGAGTTAGTGACACTGAGGGACCTGCTGGATGGAGACAGAGTTAGTGACACCATGCAGGGACCTGCTGGATGGAGACAGAGTTAGTGACACCATGCAGGGACCTGCTGGACGGAGACAGAGTTAGTGACACCATGCAGGGACCTGCTGGATGGAGACAGAGTTAGTGACACCATGCAGGGACCTGCTGGATGGAGACAGAGTTAGTGACACCATGCAGGGACCTGCTGGATGGAGACAGAGTTAGTGACACCATGCAGGGACCTGCTGGATGGAGACAGAGTTAGTGACACCATGCAGGGACCTGCTGGATGGAGACAGAGTTAGTGACACCATGCAGGGACCTGCTGGATGGAGACAGAGTTAGTGACACCACATGGGGACCTGCTGGATGGAGACAGAGTTAGTGACACCACATAGGGACCTGCTGGATGGAGACAGAGTTAGTGACACCATGCAGGGACCTGCTGGATGGAGACAGAGTTAGTGACACCATGCAGGGACCTGCTGGATGGAGACAGAGTTAGTGACACCACATGGGGACCTGCTGGATGGAGACAGAGTTAGTGACACCATGCAGGTACCTGCTGGATGGAGACAGAGTTAGTGACACCATGCAGGGACCTGCTGGATGGAGACAGAGTTAGTGACACCACATGGGGACCTGCTGGATGGAGACAGAGTTAGTGACACCATGCAGGGACCTGCTGGATGGAGACAGAGTTAGTGACACCACATAGGGACCTGCTGGATGGAGACAGAGTTAGTGACACCACACTGACTCTTAACAGGAACAGATTGTCCAATACAAATAAGTACTAAGTAAATAGGTGAATTTCTCAGTATGATACCTCTATACCAGGAGAGACCATTATAGCAGGGTGTCATGTCATGTCACCTCTACACCAAGAGAGGCCATTATAGTACAGTGTCATGTCATGTCACCTCTAAACCAGGAGAGGGCATTGTAGTACAGTGTCAGGTTCGGCAGGTAGCCTAGTGGTTAGAGCGTTGGACTTGTAACCGGAGGGTCATGTCATGTCAGGAGAGGCCATTATAGTACAGTATCATATGGTCCATCCCTACAGATGTGTGACTTCTATTGCTTTCAATACCAGAGGATTCACCTCTCAACCCACATGATGAGAGAGAAGAAGAACTCTCTTCCTGTTCCTGTTGCCGTGCTGACTGTGAGGCGGGGTGGTGATGCATGAGCTGCACAGTGTGCTGCAGGCGTTCCTCAGGGTAGCTCTCCGCTATCGACGACACCCAGAAAGGAATGTTGGCCATCTGGGCACGGGACGGCCCAGTCGCCATGACTACCCGCCGTGCCTCGAGGACGTCCCCGTTCTGAAGGAACACCTTGAATGATGTCACAATTCCTTCTGACATCACAGGGGTCAGTCTGTCCACTGTACCCTTTGTCAGGACACTGTCCAGGCCATATTTGTCCACCTGGATAGAGTATTGTCATTGTATAGTTATTATGTTCAGGGTGATTTGAGTTGATGGCTAATAGATTACATGCACACACATATCACAAGTTCATAGATTTTAATGAACAACTACAGTGGCAAGAAAAAGTATGTGAACCTTTTGGAATTACCTGGATTTCTGCATAAATTGGTCATCAAATTTGATCTGATCTTCGTCTAAGTCAAAACAATAGACAAACATAGTGTGTTTAAACTAATAACACAAAATTATTGTATGTTTCTTGTCTATATTGAATACATAATTTAAACATTCACAGTGTAGTTTGGAAAAAGTATGTGAACCCCTAGGCTAATGACTTCTCCAAAAGCTAATTTAGCTAGGTAGTTTATCAAGACATTTTGCAGGAGAATGTAAGGCTCAACAATTGAAGCTCAACAGAAAGTGGGTGATGCAACAGGACAACGACCCAAAACACAGAAGTAAATCAACAACAGAATGGCTTCAACAGAAGAAAATATGCATTCTGGAGTGGTCCAGTCAGTCCTGACCTCAACCTGATTGAGATGCTGTGGCATGACCTCAAGAGAGCGGTTCACACCAGACATCCCAAAATATTTCTGAACTGAAACAGTTTTGTAAAGAGGAAAGGTCCAAACTTCCTCCTGACCGTTGTGCAGGTCTGATCCTCAACTACAGAAAACGTTTGGTTGAGGTTATTGCTGCCATTGGAGGGTCAACCAGATATTACATCCAAGGGTTCACATACTTTTGCCACCATGCACTGTGAACGTTCACACCGTGTGTTCAACAAAGACATGAAAACTTATAATTGTTTGTGTTTTATTAGTTTAAGCAGACTGTGTTTGTCTTTTGTTGTGACCTAGATGAAGATCAGATTACATTTGATGACCAATTTATGTAGAAATCCAGGTATTTCCAAAGGGTTCACATACTTTTTCTTGCCACTGTACACGAATCCTACAATATAGCAAGCATTCACTGTAACACTCACATTCACTATCATTAGTAGTCATCAAGTGTGTTAGTGCAGGTCTGGAACAAAAGCCTGCAACCCCAGTAGCTCTCCAGGAGGTGGGTCAGTTGGCCACTCCCAGTTAAGGCCCAAGTCCTACTTGTGTCACACAGAGAAGCATCACTGTTATTGCACAATTTGGTGTAGTGGAGGGACTCACATAGCATGTTTAGTATGGTGCCGTGTTGGGGTCAATTCCATTTCAATTCCAATTGGAAGTTCAGTTTATTTCCTGACTTGACTGAATTGAAATGGAATTGACCCCAACCATGGTATGGTGCCTTTTCAAGTCAAGCCACGGCCAGCATGCTTCTCCATCTAAAAACCTGCTGCCTGAAGAAGTCCACACTGAGCCTGGTGCCTGGCAGGCTAAAGTACAGGCTCTTCTGCAGGCCTCTACTGCTGCTCAGTCTCCTCCTGTCCTTCTTGCCCAGGCGCATGTCATTAAAGAAGGCGTTCTCATCCAGAATGAAGGTGTGGTCAGGGAGGCAGTGTAGCTCTGCTGTCCGATTGTTCTCCAGAACAAACTCCTGCAAAGCCCTCTGGGGGGAACCAACACAAAGAGATTATCATCAAAAACAAGTACACTCCCTGAATTGACTGGATTGAAAACTGAAGTGACCTCAACCCGCGTTGTCCAGAAGGAGCCATTCATTCAACCCTACTGCAGGGACCATCACCTTGTTGAGTGTGTGTGTCTGTGTGCACCAGGGTATGTGAGCAGAGGTGATGGATGTACCTTATTGAGTGGGTCTGTGTGCACCAGGGTGTGTGAGCGAAGGTGAGGGATGTTGAGTGCTCTGAACTGGCTCTCCCACAGTGAGGTCCATGCTCCGTATGAGTCCACCACTCTGAAGGCCAGCGGAGGGCAGGATGACACTGACTCTGGGTCTGGAGCGGCCTGCTCCTCGGGCTCGGCTGGCTGCTGTCCTGGGAGATATGACAGACCTGTCAACCAGACAGCATCACCAGCAGAATGGTGTGAACTGGAGAGACTAAAATACAGTCTATACTGTGTCTACTTCAAATTAAGCCTACACCTTCAACCTCGACTAAAAAGCACTTTCAATGGAGATTTGCTTTTTGGTCTAGAGACTGGGTCTGGGCCCGGCCTGGAGCGGCCTGCTCCTCAGATGGCTGTTGTCCTGGGGATGGGGAGACATTAGAGACCTGTCAAACAGAGAGCACTAACAGCGTGCTGTACAGTATATGTGTAGAGAGATTAAAGAGGAATGTCTCTCCTAACTGAAATCAAGAAAGGCCAAAATGTGAGGAAAAACATCTGTCTACTTTATGGTCTGTTTTCCTGGCATCTAGCCCCTGACTAAAACGCCCTTTTAATAAACATCCACTCGTTAGTCTGGGAACAGGCTTCATCTGGGCCCTTTATGAAAAGCTTGTGTAAAAAGCATTGAGCTGTAGTGTAGTTAGCCTCACTGGTAGCTTCTCCTCTCTTGTTCTTAGAGCGGCTGGTCTTGGCCCTGCCCTGGCTGAGCTGGACCCCCTGGAGGATGTCTGTGTTGGGGGGAGGTGGGGACAGGGCCTGATCTGGACAGGACAGCAGGGTGGCCAGGGTCAGGGCATGGGGTCCTCCACCTATTATTAGGACGTCCAACATCACACGGCTGGCATGGGACACACACACACACAGAAAAAAAGTTACAAAATCGAAATAAAATTTAAAAAAACATTCTAATCCTTGGTAAACAGCAGGTGTAGACTAACAGTGAAATGCTTCCAGTCTCTAGACGAGTCAAAGAGTTAGTGTAAAAATAGTCATTGCAGATAGTCCGGGTAGTTATTTGGATAACTATATAACTAACTATTTAACTAACTATTTAACTAACTATTTAGCAGTCTTATGGCTTGGGAGAAGAAACTGTTCATATAACACACACACACACATATGCAGGCAAGCACACACACACTCACACTTACACACACACACACACACACACACACACACACAAACACACAGTCAAGCTTTAACTCTCCACCGCAAAGTACAACCGAGCAAAACAGTGAGTGATTTTGAAACCACTAAGCCTTCCAGAGGGATCTCTGCCCTACAGGAATGTGTGGCCGTTTAAGATTTCGTGCCAACACTACAAGCCTACTGCTTCAGATATATTTACACTTACCATAGGCTACTTAGTCATTTAGCTACCAAAAAGTACCAAGACAAAGTAAAAACATAACAGTACCTTATTGAACTTTCAGTATCTGTCAACTCAGTTTGTCAAAAACAGAAAAACACAGTACCTTATTAAGATTCCAGTATCTGTCAATTCAGTTTGTCAAAATACACAAAGCCTCCAACAGTCACAGTGTGTCAACATAAAACAGTCAATCTATACTAAGGCTGAAAACAACTATGCCTGAAAACAATCTATACTAAGGCTGAAAACAATTAAGGCTGAAAACGGTGGTAGTCGGCCCACAGCTGGTCAGGGCTGTAACCCTATCTACCCCAGGCATCTATAGACACAGTTGAGTGTCATTGGCTACCGGGAGGGCTCTCAAAATAGCCTTGCCATAAAGCAGGGGGTGCTCTGAACTCTCTCACAACTCATTACCACTGTTATCTAAACTGACTTGATACTGTGCACCAATGGTGCTCACTGAACCTACTACATCAGAGGATTGATATTGAAAGAGATGTACCAGCACTTTATCTATTAGACCACTAGACTTCAGTTCCTGGACTTGAACCAGCAACCTTCCAGCTATTAGTCCTTCTCTCTAACCTCTAGGCTACCTACCGATTGCGCTACAGAAACGTCCTATTAATATGCTAAATGTGTAAACACACAACCTGGTCTCAGAGCATTTCATATTATTCTATATGTAAGTCCGAGACATTCCATTTAGCGTGATATTTTACGTTTCCTATGGTATGTCTTTTTTTGTGGATGTACAGCACCCATTTTGTATGATATATTACGAATTACAATTTGTATGACATGTTACGAATTTGCTAAACGTATAATAAGTTACGAATTTGCTAAGCGTACGATATGTTACGAATTCCAATTTGTTGTGGCTAATGATGTTAACTAGGTGGCTAATGCTGACGTTAGCTAGGTTAGGGTTAAGGTTAGGGTTAGGGTTAGGGTAAGGGTTAGGGGAAAGGATAGTTAAAAGCATTATGGTTAGGGTTAGGGTAAAGGATAGTTAAAAGCATTATGGTTAGGGTTAGGGTAAGGGTTATGGTTAGGGTTAGGGTAAGGGTTAGGGGAAAGGATAGTTAAAAGCATTATGGTTAAGTTTAGGGTTAGGGGAAAGGATAGTTAAACGCATTATGGTTAGGGTTAGGGTAAGGGTTAGGGGAAAGGATAGTTAAACGCATTATGGTTAGGGTTAGGGTAAGGGTTAGCTAGAATGCTAAGCAGTTGAAAAATAGCAAAAAAGTTGTAGGTACTTGAGAAGTTCCCTATTAGCTAAAATGCTGAAGTTGTCCGTAATTATATTCAAACACGCAACCTTTGGGTTGCTCGACATTCTCGTTATAAAAAACTACCCATCCCCCCCGACCGACCACCCTCCTTTTGTTTTTGCCTTCAGTAACCTTCTGTCTAAAGTAACTATGCCAAACGTAACATATCATACTAATTTGAGTGTCCCAGATTTAGCTTGACTATGTTACGCCTCTCAAGTCCTCAACTGGCAGCTTCATTAAATAGTACCTGCAAAACACCAGTCTCAACGTCAACAGTGAAGAGGCGACTCTGGGATTCTGGCCTTCTAGGCAGAGTTGCAGAGAAAAAGCCATATCTCAGACTGGCCAATAAAAAGAAAAGATTAAGAGGGCAAAAGAACACAGATACTGGACAGAGGAACTCTGCCTAGAAGGCCAGCATCCTAGACTCGCCTCTTCACTGTTGATGTTGAGACTGGTGTTTTGCAGGTACTATTTAATGAAGCTGCCAGTTGAGGACTTGTGAGGGGTCTGTTTCTCAAACTAGACACTCTCATGTACTTGCTCAGTTGTGCACCGGGGCCTCCCAATCCTAATTCTATTCTGGTTAGAGCCCGTTTGTGCTGTTCTGTGAAGGGAGTAGTACACAGCGTTGTACGAGATCTTCAGTTTCTTGGCAATTTCTCGCATGGAATTGCCTTAATTTCTCAGAACAAGAATATACTGACGAGTTTCAGAGGAAAGTGTATTGTTTCTGGCCATTTTGAGCCTGTAATCGAAGCCACAAATGCTGATGCTCCAGAACCTCAACTAGTCTAAAGAAGGACAGTTTTATTACTTCTTTAATCAGGACAACTGTTTTCAGCTGTGCTAACATAATTGCAAAAGGGTTTTCTAATGATCAATTAGCCTTTTAAAATGGTAAACTTGGATTAGCTAACACAACGTGCCATTGGAACACAGGAGTGATGGTTGTTGATAATGGGCCTCTGTACGCCTATTCCATAAAAAAATTGGCAGTTTCCAGCTACAATAGTCATTTACAACATTAACAATGTCTACACTGTATTTGGGATCAATTTGATGTTATTTTAATGAACAAAACATTTGCTTTTCTTTCAAAAACAAGGACATTTCTAAGTGACCCCAAACTTTTGAACAGTAGTGTCAGTATCTTACACAGACACACACAGACACACACACCGTGAAGAGTCAACATGGTCAGGTTAATCTGGGAGAACTCCATATTTTCAGTTGACTTCACAGAGGAAGCTGTGATTATGATGTGACTTCCTTACAGGGTCACCATCTCAGTTCCCCCTCTCTGTTCCCCTTTCTAGGCTTTCCCATGGAGGTGAAGGACCATGTCTTGTGTATTGTGGTAGTGAGGCAGTGTGTCATTGTGTTTGTATGTGTTAGTGTAAGTGCGCACGTGTTCACTCGCCTGTATGCATAAACCTTTTATTGTTCAAATCAACATCCCTAATCTTCAGTTCTGTACGTTAATTCAGCTGTACCTTCAATGGTCTAGAACTTCAAATGTTTCTGCTTTTTTAAATCCCACTTCTGGAAATAACAACAATGCACTCTACTTTCAAACAGCGAACGTCTAGTTACTAAAGGGATGCATTTCAACGTGTAAACAACTATAATCGAGCATCATGTCAATATATGTTTTGAGGAAGCTCGGTCAACCAAAACATGTGATCTTTCATGGGTTCACTTCAATAGCCATCTCTACTGTGATGTAGTGAGTCATTTCTTCCTGTTGCAACAGAGAGCTAGCCTGCTTCCAGGTCTGTGTGTGCTGTCTTGCCAAACAATGACCATATGAGTTGGCTTGACGACACTAAGTGATCAGGGACCAGGGTAACAAGGAGCTACCGAAGTCACAGATCTGCGTGTGGTGGTGGTGGTGATGATGATGATGATGATGATGCCATTGGGGCAGCAGGTAGCCTAGTGGTTTGAGCGTTGGACTAGTAACCGAACGGGTGCAAGATCGAATCCCAGAGCTGACAAGGTTAAAACTCTGTCGTTCTGCCCCTGAACAAGGCAGTTAACCCATTGTTCCTAGGCCGTCATTGAAAAAATAATTTGTTGACTTGACTAGTTAAATAAAGATTTAAAAAAATGTCATACCTGGAAAGTCAACATTTTCTACACAGGACAGGAGTTTAATGAGTGGATAGCTAGTACACAAGCAGACTGTGTCCATTTAGAACTCAAACAGCTGTATTCTTGTAATCTATTGTTTTCCAATTTTACAACTCATGCCCAGTTCCTCTTTCTGCAGAAGATCCTCTTTTGGAAAAATAATAGTCCCTCTTGTGTGAGTGTACTTACTTCCTCTCTGGCTGCTCGGGTCACATGCTGCAGAAGTGCCTGGTCAACCCTCCTATACAAAGCTATTTAAGTCAGAACTTGTTGCACTGCCCACACACTACCAGTGGGGAGACTGCCTACTCACTACCAGTGGGAAGACTGCCAACACTCACTACCAGTCGGAAGACTGTCTGCACACTACCAGCGGGAAGACTGCCTTCACACTACCAGTGGGAAGACTGCTAATGCTCACTACCAGTGGAAAGACTGCCTACATACTGCCAGTGGGGAGACCTAGAGAAGGATATGGATATCAAAGTAAGTGATATGACTACATCACTCCCTTGTAGTTTTCTATTTGAACTGTAACAATGTAGGGTAGTAGGAATGTGAGGGATCATGTGCTTTTTAACAGTGTATACAGTAGTAGTCGTCATGTGGAGGCTAAGGCTTTGTTTTCAACCATGAATGGTAATGTCAGTTGCTATGTTTTCCATTCCGGTCCATAGGATTCACCTGTGAAGGGAGGTATCGCTATACTTCACACAGAGGAGGATGGGAAACACCACTACGAAGTGGAGAAGGTCCTCAAGTTCAAGAAAGGAGGACAAGGAGGAGGAGCCTTCGCCAGGTAACCTCTGATAACCTCTGTTTATCTATGAAGAATTTGAATACACTGTAGGTTGAAACCTAAGGATAGAGGAGTTGAGACATTGTAGGGGGAAACAAGAGGGACTTCCCATAGTAAAACTCCTTTATGACGTAAAGAAATAGTTTTTGATCTAACATCAGGGGTGAGGTCACAGAGTAATTTCATTTTGTAATTCCACCCCCCGAATGTCATAAAAAGCTGTATTGTTTTTCTCCAGGTCCGTGTAGATTGAACCACGGGGTTCTGTGTAGATTGAACCACGGGGTTCTGTGTAGATTGAACCACGGGGTTCTGTGTAGATTGAGTCACCGTGTGTGTTTGCGTATATATATATATATATATATATATCATAGGCTGCTAAATACAAATTCCAGTGGCACTCTGACTTTCCTAATGATGAAGATGAAGCCATAGGCTACTCACGGTGGTGATGCCCGATGGGCCCGTTGTAGCAGTAGCCTATCTCAAGATGAGCTACACACTGGGTGTTGTTGAGTAAAACTAGTTATATTGGTTCTACAGAGAGATTAGTCTTCTCCTTTCAGCACTTCTCTTTTCATTTGCTTTCCAAACTGTACTTTTTCCCCGCAATATTGTATTTTGAAATCTGCAAAAGGCAAACCGACAGCCGCAACCAAATATAATCCACAGATGGCAGTTCCCATTCAAGTCAGGACTGGCATCCATTGCTAGTGTACCCATGAGTTTAACAGTCAAATTGCCAGGGTAAGAGGTTACAAAACCCTTCTATGGATTGTATGTCTATGGCCACAAGCAACAATCTGTAGCCTATAGTTGGCTTGCATGCTGCCCAAACTGCGGCCTTCCTGACTGTAGGCATACCGGTAACTGCCAAAATAAAGGAAACACTTGGGTTAACTGCCTTGTTCAGGGGCAGAACGACAGATATTTACCTTGTCAGCTCGGGGATTCGATCCAGCAACCGTTTGGTTACTGGCCCAACGCTCTAACTATTAGGCTACCTGCCGCCCCTAAAGAGTTAACAAGGTATACAAAGTACATGTTACGGTGTCAGGTGCATTTTCCTGACATGGTTTAGGTCCACTTAGAATCTATGCCAAGGCGCATTGAAGCTGTTCTGGCAGCTTATGGTGGCACAACACCATTTAAGACACTTTATGTTGGTGTTTTCTTTATTTTGGAAGGTACCTGTATGTGCTTGTGATAAAACTTAATTGATTTTTTTTTTAAACTATTGATTTTCGGTCGCTAAATCTCTGGTGTGTTTTGAACATTGAGACAGGCTCCTGTGGTTGGATATTTTTTATTATAATAATACAAAAAATAACATACAATTAGTTATTATGCAGTTTATTTTAATTGTTTTATTAATCAGTTACCCACGTGGGCCCTCAAACCTCCTCTCCTATCTGATGATTAGCAGAGCGGCAGCAGGCAGTCTACACTCATTGAGAGTCCTCCTGTAGTTGGCAGTTGCAATGAAAAAACATTTTCTTGTTAACAAACTATAATTTTGGCAAGTCGGTTAGGACATCTACTTTGTGCATGACACAAGTAATTTTTCCAACAATTGTTTACAGACAGATTATTTCACTTATAATTCACTGTATCACAATTCCACTGGGTCAGAAGTTTACATATACTAAGTTGACTGTGCCTTTAAACAGCTTGGAAAATTCCAGAAATTGATGTCATGGCTTTAGAAGCTTCTGTTATGCTAATTGACATAATTTGAGTAAATTGGAAGTGTACCTGTGGATGTATTTCAAGGCCTAGCTTCAAACTCAGTGCCTCTGCTTGACATCATGGGAAAATCTAAAGAAATCAGACCTCCACAAGTCTGGTTCATCCTTGGGAGAAATTTCCAAACGCCTGAAGGTACCACGTTCATCTGTACAAACAAAATGGAAAGGACCTTGTGAAGATGCTGGAGGAAACAGATACAAAATTATCTATATCCACAGTCCTTTATCGACATAACCTGAATGGCCGCTCAGCAAGGAAGAAGCCACTGCTCCAAAACCGCCATAAAAAAGCCAGATTACGGTTTGCAACTGCACATGGGGACAAAGATCGTACTTTTTTTGAGAAATGTCCTCTGGTCTGATGAAACAAAAATAGAACTGTTTGGCCATAATGACCATCATTATGTTTGGAGGAAAAAGGGGGAGGCTTGCAAGCCGAAGAACACCATCCCAACCGTGAAGCACAGGGGTGGCAGCATCATGTTGTGGGGATGCTTTGCTGCAGTAGGGACTGGTGCACTTCACAAAATAGATGGCATCATGAGGAAGGACAATTATGTGGACATATTGAAGCAACATCTCAAGACATCAGTCAGGAAGTCGCAAATGGGTCTTCCAAATGAACAATGACTCCAAGCATACTTCCAAAGTTGTGGCAAAACGGCTTAAGGACAACAAAGTCAAGGTATTGGAGTGGCCATCACAAAGCCCTGACCTCAATCCTATAGAAAATGTGTGGGTAGAAAAAGCATGTGTGAGCAAGGAGGCCTACAATCCTGACTCAGTTACACCAGCTCTGTCAGGAAGAATGGGCCAAAATTCACCCAACTTATCGTGGGAAGCTTGTGGAAGGCTACCTGAAACGTTTGACACAAGTTAAACAATTTAGGCAATGCTACCAAATACTATTGAGTGTATGTAAACTTCTGACCCACTGGGAATGTGATGAAAGAAGTAAAAGCTGAAATAAATCATTCTCTCTACTATTATTCTGACATTTCACATTCTTAAAATAAAGTGGTGATCCCAGCTGACCTAAGACAGGGAATTACTAGGATTTACTAGGATTAAATGTCAGGAATTGTGAAAACTGAGTTTAAATGTCTTTGGCTAAGGTGTATGTAAACTTCTGACTTCAACTGTATAATACAGTATATACTACATATAATATATACAGTATATATTTCCTTAATTATAATTATATATATATGTGTATATATATATATATATATATATATATATATATATATATATATATATATATATATATAAATGCTGGGCCTGGGCCCAGGGGATTCATCCCTGGTAAACCCCTGATTTACCCTGGCCCTGGGTATGTATAGATTGATCCATTATACAGTATGTGGTGTTGTTGTTCCTCAGAAAAGGAGACAAGCTCCTGACCATCAATGGAGTGGACCTACAGGATCTATCCCCAGAGGCCTTCGTCAATATCCTGACAGAAGGAAACCCCATGTTGGTGAGTGAGTGAGTGAGTGATACCCCATGTTGGTGAGTGAGTGAGTGATATAGCTGGAGGTGAGTTCTTATATGACTTATTGTTTTGACCGTTTGTTTTGGACTAATGCCAAACTGAGGATTCTACTGAAATGTATCGCCAATGAGCACTGGTGAAGATGTAATCAAAAGTGCATTACAGTGGCTTATAAATACAATGCCGTTCAAAAGGATGCAAATAATTAGTAGCAAAACATTTTACCCTAATTTTCATGTCGCCAGATTGACTTTAGATGCAGTATAACGTTAGCTAAAATTGAGGGGAGGACACCGGTTTGAGATAACTGCCGTTAGCATTGCTAGCTATTTTTGACGAACTTTGCTAGCTAATGACAACATTGCCATCTGCCTGAAGTACATTTGACGACATGATACTGCTAGCAAAGTTATTTCCAACTAAACATTTGAATCGTTTAGCAATGTCATCCTATTTCCAATCAAATGCTTTTCAATAACGACATCGAGTGAATATCGACTTAACTTCTAAAGACCTAAGAAGCAAAATTCGGGTTTCCATCAAAATAATAATTATTGTGAACTAATATGACTAGCGAAGGAGTTTGAATATCAAATCAAACTTTATTTGTCACATGCGCCGAATACAACAAGTGTAGACCTTACCGTGAAAAGATTACTTACAAGCCCTTAACCAACAGTGCAGTTCAAGAAAATAAGAAAATATTTACCAAATAAACTAAAGTAAAAAATAATAGGTAACACAATAACGAGACTATATACAGGGGGTACCGGTACCGAGTCAGTGTGCAGGGGTACAGGTTAGTTGAGGTAATTTGTACACGTATGTAGGGGTGAAGTGACTATGCATAGATAATAAACAGCGAGTAGCAGCAGTGTACAAAACAAATAGGGGAGGGGGGGTCAATGTAAATAGTCTGGTGGCCATTGGATTAATTGTTCAGCAGTTTTATGGCTTGGGGGTAGAAGCTGTTAAGGAGTCTTTTGGTCCTAGACTTGGCGCTCTGGTACCGCTTGCCGTGTGGTAGCAGAGAAAACAGTGGGGTGACTGGAGTCTCTGACAATTTTATGGGCTTTCCTTTGACACAGCCTGTTATATAGGTCCTGGATGGCAGGAAGCTTGGCCCCAGTGATGTACTGGGTCGTACGCACTACCCTCTGTAGTGCCTTATGGTCAGATGCCGAGCAGTTTCCATACCAGGCGGTGATGCAACCGGTCAGGATGCTCTCGATGGACCCATGCCAAATCTTTTCAGTCTCCTGGGGGGGAAAAGGTTTTGTTGTGCCCTCTTCACGACTGTCTTGGTGTGTTTTGACCATGATAGTTTGTTGGTGATGTGGAACTTGAAACTCTCGACCTGCTCCTCTACAGCCCCGTCGATGTTAATGGGGGCCTGTTCGGCCCGCCTTTTCCTGTAGTCCACGATCAGCTCCTTTGTCTTGCTCATATTGAGGGAGAGGTTGTTGTCCTGACACCACACTGCCAGTTCTCTGACCACCTCCCTATAGGCTCCCTCATCGTTGTCGGTGATCAGGTCTACCACTGTTGTGTCGTCAGCAAACTTAATGATGGTGTTGGAGTCACGCAGTCGTGGCTGAATATGGAGTACAGGAGGGGACTAAGTACACACCCCTGAGGGGCCCAGTGTTGAGGATCAGCATGGCAGACGTGTTGTTGCCTACCTTACCACCTGGGGCAGCCTGTCAGGAAGTCCAGGATCTAGTTGCAGAGGGAGGTGTTTAGTCCCAGGGTCCTTAGCTTAGTGATGAGCTTCGTTGGCACAATGGTGTTGAATGCTGAGCTGTCGTCAATGAACAGCATTCTCACAAGTGTTCCTTTTGTCCAGGTGGGAAAGGGCAATGTGGAGTGCGATTGAGATTGCGTCATCTGTGGATCTGTTGGGTCGGTATGTGAATTGGAGTGGGTCTAGGGTATCCGGGAGGATGCTGTTGATGTGAGCCATGACCAGCCTTTCAAAGCACTCCATGGCTATCAACGTGAGTGCTACGGGGCGGTAATCATCTAGGCAGGTTATCTTTGCTTCCTTTGGGCACAGGGACTATGGTGGTCTGCTTGAAACATGTAGGTATTACAGACTCGGTCAAGGAGAGGTTGAAAATGTCAGTGAAGACACTTGCCAGTTGGGCCTCGCATGCTTTGAGTACACGTCCTGGTAATGTCTGGCCCTGCGGCTTTGTGAATGTTGACCTGTTTAAAGGTCTTGCTCACATCGGCTACCGAGAGCGTTATCACACAATCATCCAGAACAGCTGGTGCTTTTGTGCATGCTTCAGTGTTGCTTGCCTCGAAGCGAGCATCAAGGGCATTTAGCGCATCTGGTAGACTCGCGTCACTGGGCAGCCCGCGTCTGGGTTTCCCTTTGTAGTCCGTATTAGTTTCCAAGCCCTGCCACATCCGACAAGCATCAGAGCCGGTGTAGTAGGATTCAATCTTAATCCTGTATTGACGCTTTGCTTGTTTGATGGTTCGTCTGAGGACATAGTGGAATTTCATATAAGTGTCCGAATTAGTCTCCCGCTCCTTGAAAGTGGCAGCGCTAGCCTTTAGCTCGATGCGGATGTTGCCTGTAATCCATGGCTTCTGGTTGGGATATGTACGTACGGTCACTGTGTGGACGACGTCGTCGATGCACTTATTGATGAAGCCGATGACTGTGGTGTACTCCTCAATGCCATTGAATGAATCCCGGGAACATATTCCAGTCTGTGCTATCAAATCAGTCCTGTAGCGTAGCATCCGTGTCATCTGACCACTTGAGCGAGTCACTGGTACTTCCTGCTTTAGTTTTTGCTTGTAAAGCAGGAATCAGGAGGATGGAATTATGGTCAGATTTGCCAAATTGAGGACGGAGGAGAGCTTTGTATGCATCTCTGTGTGTGGAGTAGAGTTGGTCTAGAGTTTCTTTTCCCTCTGGTTGCACGTGACATGCTGGTAAAAATTTGATAAAACTGATTTAAATTTGCCTGCTTTAAAGTCCCCGGCCACTAGGAGCGCCGCTTCTGGGTGAGCATTTTCTTGTTTGCTTATGGCCTTATAGAGTTGGTTGAGTGCCCGTCTTAGTGCCAGCATCGGTCTGTGGTGGTAAATAGACTGCTATGAATAATATAGGTGAGAACTCTCTTGGTAGATAGTGTGGTCTTCAGCTGATCATAAGGTACTCTACCTCAGGCGAGCAATACCTCGAGACTTCTTTAATATTAGACATTGTGCACCAGCTGTTATTGACAAAAAGACACACACCCCCACCCCTCGTCTTACTTAGCTTCTTCTCTGTTCTGCCGGTGCATGGAAAATCCCGCCAGCTCTATATTATCCGTGTCGTCGTTCAGCCACGACTCGGTGAAACATAAGATATTACAGTTTTTAATGTCCCGTTGGTAGGATAAACGTAATCGTAGCTCATAAATTTTATTTTCCAATGATTGCGTGTTAGCCATTTGAACGGATAACAGTGGGAGTTTACTCGCTTGGCCTACGGATTCTCAGAAGGCAGCTCGATCTGCACCCTCTTTTCCTCCGTCTTTTCTTCACGTAAATAACGGGGATTTGGGCCTGTTCCCGGGAAAGCAGTATATCCTTCTCGTCTGACTCCTTAAAGGAAAAGGCTTCTGCCAGTTCATGGTGAGTAATCGCTGTTCTGATGTCCAGAAGTTATTTTCGGTCATACGAGGTAGCAGCAACATTATGTACAAAATAAGTTAAAAAAATAAGTTACAAACAATGCAAAAAAACTAACAAAATAGCACAGTTAGTTAGGAGCGTGTAAAACGTCAGCCATCCTCTTTGGCGCCATCTTATATGTTGCAAGATAAAAGATAATTCACCCTTATTAAACTTTAAAAAAAACAAATGTTAGACTATTTTCTGGAAAATGTGTGAGATGTTAAGACTACAAACCATTATAAATGGCCTATTTGCAAGATTGACTTGTCATTTCAATCAGCGTAGGCTAGGCCTACTGACTAAAATCCAGGTTTATGATTATAATTCAACTTTGCCATGGTTTGGTTAGCTGGATGCTTGTAGCTTATAGCCCCTGATAGGCCTACATCTAATTCCAGATAGCCTCCAGTAGCCTCGGCATGATGTAAGATGAACCATTTAGCAGCTTGCTTAGTTCAAATTGACTAATTCATTCAACATGAATATCGAGGCGATTTCAAGGTAATACGTGCTTCCGTTGGCGAATAGCCTGCTGGAATAGGCTACTGAGGATGGGGTCGTAATTTCAATCACTGAATCAAATAAGAACAATATACCTATGCTTGTCAACAACAGCCAGTGTTTTTATTTATTTACCTGTAGTCTAATCTGTCTGACTGTTACCTTCAATCTAATGAATTCCAACAAACAGCTGATTGGCAATTGCTTTAGCACTGTGACCATGATCACAATTGATAACATCCAATTTCATTCACTAAACATGGCCATTCATAATTGTATAATAACACAAGGCTACAACAACAATAAACTGACGTTATAATATAGCCTATTTATGAAATCCAGTGGTGTAAAGTACTTAAGTAAAAATACTTTAAAGTATTACTTAAGTAGTTTTTTAGAGTTTCTGTACTTTACTATTTATATTTTTGACAACTTTTACTTCACTAAATTCCTTTAAAAAAGTATGTGTAATTCTCCACATTTAATGTTTTCCATCAGCAAAGTCGACATTAGAATGCAGTTTAAACCTCTGAGCGAATTTATCGAATGCGCTCTAGAGCGCCTAAAGGCGTTTTCCTGTGCTTTGTCGCCTTGTTTCTTTATGTGCATCAGTTCTAGCGTGTTAGTATGCTTTATGGAAAAAGGGTTGGAAATGCTCCATAATCTCCATAATGACACTAAATAGCCTACCTACAACTGGGGGGAAAAAGGTGTCACGACGTGCGCGCGTGCTGCTCCGTCTCCCTGCTTGCAGCTCGGTCTCAACACACCGCTCCGGCGCTCCCTCACTCACTCAATTTCAATGTTAAGGGCTTTATTGGCATAGGAAGCATATTGTTAACATTGCTAAAGCAAGTGAAGTAGGTAATAAAAATGAACAGTAAACATTAAACTCACAGAAGTTCCAAAATGATAAAGACATTTCAAATGTCATGTCTATATACAGTGATGTAACGATGTGCAAATAGTTAAAACAGTGTCTCTCATTCACTCACTCAGCAACAGGCTGCCTCACTGCCTGATAGTCAGCAGCATCAGGTCACAGTGAAATATATATTTTGAAGAAATTTAAAAGTGTCCCAAAAACCTGCGACCAATACTTTTTACCCGGACATCGTTTTCAATGTAGCCAAATTTAGAAGGAAAACCCTGATGCAGCAACCATGCTGCTGGTAGAGGGCGGCTTGATTATATTTACCAGAAGTGACCAACATTGATTGATGTTTTGTTTTGAGTCACCGGTTTGAACCCATTAATCTGAATATTAGTCAGAGAGAGAGTTGGGGATAGAGACAGGGGGACTTTTGCCAGACCTGGGCCCTGACAGTAAATCTCAGTAAGACAAAAAAAAGAACCCATTGCCCTTTATGGTTGTGAGGTCCGCTCACCAACCAAGAATTCACAACATGTGACAAACACAAAATTCAGACTTAGAGCAGAATTTGGCCGATACCCGCTAATGATCAAAATCCAGAAAAGAGCAGTTTAAAGGAAACAAAGCCATCACCTACAGAGAGATGAACCAGGAGATGAGTCCCCTCAGCAAGCTGGTCCCGGGGCTCTGTTCACAAACAGACCCTACAACTACAGAGAGATGAACCAGGAGATGAGCCCCCTCAGCAAGCTGGTCCTGGGGCTCTGTTCACAAACAGACCCTACAACTACAGAGAGATGAACCAGGAGATGAGTCCCCTCAGCAAGCTGGTCCTGGGGCTCTGTTCACAAACAGACCCTACAACTACAGAGAGATGAACCAGGAGATCAGCCCCCTCAGCAAGCTGGTCCTGGTGCTCTGTTCACAAACACCAACAGACCCCACCGAGCCCCACGACAGCAACACAATTAGACCCAACCAAATCATTAAAAAACAAAACGATAATTACTTGATACATTGGAAAGAACAGTGCAAACTAGAATGCTATTTGGCCCTAAATAGAGAGTACACAGTGGCAGAATACCTGACCACTGTGACTGACCCAAACTTAAGGAAATCTTTATACAGACTCAGTGAGCATAGCCTTTCTATTGAGAAAGGCAGACCTGGCTCTCAAAGAGAAGACAGGCTATGTGCACACTGCCCACAAAATGAGGTGGAAACTGAGCTGCACTTCCTAACCTCTTGCCAAATGTATGACCATATTAGAGACACATATTTCCCTCAGATTACACAGAACCACAAAGATTTCGAAAAACAAATCCAATTTTGATAAACTCCCATATCTACTGGGTGAAATACCACAGTGTGCCATCACAGCAGCAAGATGTGTGACCTGTTGCCACAAGAAAAGGGCAACCAGTGAAGAACAAACACCATCGTAAATACAACCCATATTTATGTTGATTTATTTTCCCTTTTGTACTTTAACCATTTGCACATCGTTACAACACTGTATATAGACATAATATGACTTTTGATATTTTTTTATCATTTTGGAACTTTGTGAGTGTAATGTTTACTGTTATTTGTTTGTATTTTTTAATTTTGTTTATTATCTATTTCACTTGCTTTGGCAATGTAAACATGTCAATAAAGCCCCTTAAATTGAAATTGACAGCGATGATGCCATTGTTTATGGTACAGTTTTCTTCACCTCTCCAGGTAGAAAGAGGATGGACATCAGTGTTGGTGTTATTCAGATAGTCTTGTCTGTTATCTTCCCATCTCTCTAGACTGTCCACCAAGCCAGCAGGGCTCCTCCACCAGAGAGATGCCCAGAGGAGGGGGCTGAGGCCAGGGCTCTCCACCCGGTCTCCAAGGAGAGCACCATGCTCAGCTTCAACCTGGAGATGAGACGAGAGGACGACCTGGATGACCTGGAGAGGTGGGCTGAATCAATCAATCAGTCAATCAGTCAACCAACCAATCAGTCAACCAATCAATCAGTCAACCAACCAATCAGTCAACCAGTCAATCAGTCAACCAATCAATCAGTCAACCAATCAATCAATCAACCAATCAATCAGTCAACCAATCAATCAATCAGTCAACCAATCAATCAATCAATCAACCAATCAATCAGTCAACCAATCAATCAGTCAACCAATCAATCAATCAACCAATCACCCATATCGGCTGAACCGTTTTTGTACATAGTCCCCCCATTTTAGGGGACCAAAAGTATTGGGACAAATTTACTTAAATATGTATTAAAGTAGTAAAAAGTGAACTATTTGGTCCCATATTCCTAGCGTGTAATGATTACATGAAGCTTGTGACTCTACAAGTTTGTTGGATGCATTTGCTGTTTGTTTTTGTTGTGTTTTAGATAATTTTGTGCCCAATAGAAATTAAGCTGACAGTCTGCACTTTAACCTCAGTCATTGTATCATTTCAAATCCAAAGTGCTGGAGTACAGAGTCAAACCCCCCCAAAAATATGTCACAGTTCAATATTTTTGGAGCTCACTGTATATTCCTGGTGTGTTGACACGCATATTATATTTTGTGTATAATGTATTTTAATGTTTCCCAAACTTGGTCCTGCCCCCTGTGCACATTTCGGTGTGTTGACACGCATATTATATTTTGTGTATAATGTATTTTAATGTTTCCCAAACTTGGTCCTGCCCCCTGTGCACATTTCGGTGTGTTGACACGCATATTATATTTTGTGTATAATGTATTTTAATGTTTCCCAAACTTGGTCCTGCCCCCTGTGCACATTTCGGTGTGTTGACACGCATATTATATTTTGTGTATAATGTATTTTAATGTTTCCCAAACTTGGTCCTGCCCCCTGTGCACATTTCGTTTTTATGCCCTGGCACTACACAGCTGATTCAAATAACCAACTCATCATCAAGCTTTGATGATTTGAATCAGCTTTGTAGTGCTAGGTTAAAAACCAAAACGTTCACCCAGGGGAGCCCCCAGGACCGATTTTGGGAAACCCTGTTTTAATGGACCACTGGCCTCACACAAAGATTCTCCATAAAAATGTATAATAACATAATGTTGTATCGTTCCTGAATAAAGTGACTCCTATCGCCCAGTGGAAGACCTCACAGAAGAGGAAGTCAACAAAGTCGATGGTGAGGTTGACGATCTGTTCCTGGTTGCCATGACGAACACCAGAATCTCTGTGGTGAGGGGGCGTGGCTGCGGCGACGGGAGCTCTTGTCACAACTGCGGCAAGTCGGATTGTAACTTCAACGAGGTTGTCATGGTTGCAGAGTCCAGCAAAGTCACACTGGGTAAGACTTATTATTATTTATTTGTATTATTTATTTTTAAGCAGTGGGGGCAATTCCCAGCCCACTTGTATTTTTGACTTGCTTTTAATTGATTGGACAGTGAGTAAAGGGGACAGGAAAGACAGGAGAAGATTTTGTCAAATAGATAGTGGGATGTTTTCGTACCCAGGCAGACACGATACATGATCACTGGGGAGTGGCAGCATATAACCACAAGCTAGACCACAGCAGGCCACCCTTTATTTTCATTTAACCAGGGTATGTTCTGGTGCTTACTTCAGAAGATTCAACATACTTGGTTGGTAAGTAGGGTATTCCTTTTATTAATTGTATCAGTACTGCCAACCGAGCAGTGCTTCTGTAGCATGTTATTCTACTGTTCCAGCTGGTTTTTTCCTGTCATTTAAGAAATCATTGTATGGTGTCAATAGATACATACTGGTACTACTTACTCAACTCTACCTGGTTCCAAATCGGGGGCAATAGCGGTGCTTGTAGAAACAATCATATTTTATTTTCATATTTATTACTGTGAATTAACCATTTCATCATATACTTTCTGAGTAAATACAAGTTAATTTGTGTATTGTAAAATATACTTTCCTCATGACCTTTCAGTGAAACCCTGGTCATGAATACCATATCACAGTCACCATGTCCACATAAACTAGACTGGATCCTTTCCCATCGACTCCTCATAGTTATAAACTAGACTGGATCCTTTCCACATCTCCTCCACATAATTATAAACTAGACTGGATCCTTTCCCATCGACTCCACATAGTTATAAACTAGACTGGATCCTTTCCACATCTCCTCCACATAGTAATAAACTAGACTGGATCCTTTCCACATCGCCTCCACATAGTAATACACTAGACTGGATCCTTTCCACATCTCCTCCACATAGTAATAAACTAGACTGGATCCTTTCCACATCGCCTCCACATAGTAATAAACTAGACTGGATCCTTTCCACATCGCCTCCACATAGTAATAAACTAGACTGGATCCTTTCCACAGCTCCTCGACATAGTAATAAGCTATACTGATCCATTCCACATCTCCACATAGTTATAAACTACACTGGATCCTTTCCCATTGCCTCCACATAGTTATAAACTAGACTGGATCCTTTCCACATCTCCTCTAAATAGTTATAAACTAGACTGGATCCTTTCCACATCTCCTCCACATAGTAATAAACTTGACTGGATCTTTTCCACATCTCCTCGACATAGTAATAAACTAGACTGGATCCTTTCCACATCGCCTCCACATAGTAATAAACTAGACTGGATCCTTTCCACATCTCCTCCACATTGTAACAAACTAGACTGGATCCTTTCCACATCTCCTCCTCCACATAGTAATAAACTTGACTGGATCTTTTCCACATCTCCTCGACATAGTAATAAACTAGACTGGATCCTTTCCACATCGCCTCCACATAGTAATAAACTAGACTGGATCCTTTCCACATCTCCTCCACATTGTAACAAACTAGACTGGATCCTTTCCACATCTCCTCCACATAGTAATAAACTAGACTGGATCCTTTCCACAGCTCCTCCACATAGTAATAAATGAGATAGGATCCTTTCCGCATCTCCTCCACTCTTAGCACCATGGGATTATTTCACTTGCAGCTTCACCAATGCTCTGCCATGGTGTCCCAAACAATGACATCATCCAAAGGAAGAGCTTGTTGAGGTATGTTTCCTCCTCATCTTCATTGTATTTTCTGATGGCCATTTTGTCTGTCTGTTTCTCTCTTTTTGTGTTCAGTGTCACGAGGAATGGGCAACTTGGAAAAAGTACAACAGTTGGACAACATCTTTATTGAAAACTATTTATACCGCACATACCTTCGGCGTAAATCTGCATATAAGAAGTGTATTCCTAGTTTGTCAGCAACTCCAGGTTTGTTATAGAATAATGTGTTTTTGTATTATGCCGGCGATGTTCTTATTCTTTTATCATGATAAAAAATATAGAACTGTGTTTATTAAACGTTGCAATGGCAATTATGTGTACAAATATTAACTTGATGATGGACAGTCTAAACTGTATAGACTACAGAACATAGACTACAGACTGTGAACGCTAACTTTATCCCAATGTTTTTTGTTACTATGATAATAACTGATTATTGATTTGTTTATTGATTGATTTATTCCAGAGAAGATCACCATCTATCACTACAAGTCTGACTGTGTAGACGGAGAGTTTCGCGGGGTCCCTGTGGTCCTCAACTTCACCAGCTCTAACTGTTTCCTCAAGTGTGTTAAGAACAGTGAGGGAGTCTTTCTCTGTGTTGAGGTGAGCACATACCCGTTAGCTTTCTGCTGCTAAGACTAATGTTAGCAAGGTCCTGAAAAACGAAACCACAAAATGTCTGTTTCAAGTTGGGTTCTCAAGTGATATGTATATGTATTGCAGCGCAGCAAGGAGAGAGCGTGTGCGCCAAAACAGTACAACAGTCTGTCAATAGTACTTCCCTAAAGAGAGGATATTTCTACAGATACACAAATGACTCCTCACAAGGTCACAGATAAGCGTACACTGAATATACCAAACATTAGGAACACCTTTCTAATATTCAGCTGCACCCCCAGGCCCCCCTTTGCCCTCAGAACAGCTTCAATTTGTCGGGGCATGGACTCTACAAGGTGTCAAAAGCGGGGTTAGGTGTTTCAAGTCGAACCCCCAGGCCCTCAAATAGACATTGGGTTTAGGTGTTTCAAGGCCCTCAAATAGACATTGGGGTTAGGTGTTTCAAGGCCCTCTAATAGACATTGGGTTTAGGTGTTTCAAGGCCCTCAAATAGACATTGGGGTTAGGTGTTTCAAGGCCCTCAAATAGACATTGGGGTTAGGTGTTTCAAGGCCCTCTAATAGACATTGGGGTTAGGTGTTTCAAGGCCCTCTAATAGACATTGGGGTTAGGTGTTTCAATGCCCTCTAATAGACATTGGGGTTAGGTGTTTCAAGGCCCTCTAATAGACATTGGGGTTAGGTGTTTCAAGGCCCTCTAATAGACATTGGGGTTAGGTGTTTCAATGCCTTCTAATAGACATTATGGTTAGGTGTTTCAAGCGAGCTATAGTCCTCTGGCTCCTTATTGTAATGGTACAAGGGACCGAGACGTCACTTCCTGCATCGTCAAAGGGGTCACTTTTACCAGCATTTTCACAAACAATAGTGACATCATACCTGTGCCAGGCACTAGGCAGTACAGACATAGGGTCATAACCCATATGAAAGGTACGGTGCCCAGTAGCACAACTACAGTCAGTTTACAGGCATTCACCAACAGTGAGTCATTGCAGGACCATATTGTGTTCCCACATACACTACTGTTGTTTACCAGAGAGGTCACAGTCTGTTCACCAATCACCAATTGCAGCATTCACCTTGACATTTTACAGAGGCATGTATAATGGAGATAGCCTTCAACTGAGTGATATGGGCACGGCAGACTCAGTCAATTCGTGCAACTCAGCGAGTTCTTTAAGGATAGTGGAAATATACAGAACAGGTATGTTTGCTATGTTCAGTTGTTCTAGGGAACAACGGGGCGTCATCTGGAAAAGATAACATCAACACAGTAATCAATAGGGACTTTACATGTCTGCGCTGTGTTGCTTACCAGCTGAGGAGGGGCTCTCCCATGTCCAGGATGCAGCTGAGATGAGTTCCTTCATGGGAAACAGCTGGTAGTTTGAAATAGAACAGTAGATGTTAGATGGTGTGGTATAGCGTGTGGTAATGAGTAGCGTTGCTGAAAGGTACAGGAGTGATTAGAATCAAGCCCTCAGCTTGCATTGCCCTCACCGGTGACCTCTTCCCCGGGAGTCTATCTCCAGTGGAAACTTCTACCATACTGACAGTGGAGGCTGCTGAGGGGAGAACGGCTCATAACAATGGCTGGAATGGAGCGAACAGAATGGCATCAAACACCTGAAACCATGTGGGTTTTTTTTAAATAATATTTTGATTTATTTAACCTTTATGTAACTAGGCAAGTCAGTTAAAAACACATTCTTATAAACAATGACGACCTACCCCGGCCAATTTGATATCGTTCCACTGATCCAGCTCCAGTCATTACCACAAGCCCATCCTCCCCAATTAAGGTGCCACCAACCTCCTGTGTTGCTAGATTAAAATGGGGCCAGGAGCCCTCAACTTTGGGTGGGGTCAATAACGACATGGGAATTTAACCGAATGGAGGTGGAGCACATGTCGCAGGACAAATAGTCTTCCTAGAGACCTTTGGCATTCGTGGGATCCTTATTATGTAAGAGTGAGTGAATAAGGCCTGTCTTGTTCTTGACCAACAGTGAGAAGGGGAAGTGGGGCCTGTGTTTGGTTTCACACACCATGCCACCACATCGTTATCTAGACTGTGTGGACCAATCACCGTGAAATGGTTAGTGAGATTCCAATTCGAGGGAGAAATGTCATTAAATTGGGCCGTCCTCCAGTGACTACAATCATCTGAGAAGTTACTGCCCCAGACTAGCCAAGGATGAGTCTGGATAAATGGGGTGGTATAATTAAGCAGTAAGGAACAAGGGGGTGTGGTATATGGCCAATATACCACGGCTAAGGGCTGTTCTCAGGCATGACGCATCGCGGAATGCTGATTGGCTGACAGCCGTGGTATATCAGACCGTATACCATGGGAATGACAAAACATTTATTTTTACTGCTCTAATTACTTTAGTAACCAGTTTAT
This sequence comes from Brachymystax lenok tsinlingensis, assembly GCA_030435695.1. Taxonomy (NCBI): domain Eukaryota; kingdom Metazoa; phylum Chordata; class Actinopteri; order Salmoniformes; family Salmonidae; genus Brachymystax; species Brachymystax lenok. Next base: position 59,027,394 of record CM059814.1, on the reverse strand, counting down.
AATAGCAATGAGGCACCTCTGGGTTTGTTGGATATGGCTAATATACCACGGCTAATATACCACGGCTAATATACCATGGCTGGAACCACCCAGTTTATAATTGTCCGTGTCAGACGTGGTGACAGACCACGATCACATGCAGCATCACAACTGAAGAGAATGGGGGGTGTTAACAGTTTTAGCATACCACATTTGTACCACATCTGTCCCTCCCCAAGGCAGAGTGTTACCATGTGGCACTATCATCCTACAGACCATGAGCGGTCTCAGTCTGATGAGGCGGGAACAGTTATTCTCCAAGGTCAAGTTGGCAGTCACCCCCCGATCAGGAGGTGCCTTTCCGTTCTGACGAGTGTAACTCCAAACCACCCTTTATCACATACATATGCTTTTACTTTTCATACTTAAGTATATTTAAAACCAAATAATTTTAGACTTTTACTCAAGTAGTATTTTACTGGGTGACTCACTTTTACCATTTCTAATTAAGGTTGGGTACTTTTTGGGTACTTTTCCCACCCCTGCTGTTTGGTTATCAATCACACATCAAACTCACAAGAGACAGTTCATCTGTTTGGTTATCAATCATATTAATTGTAAATTCCGGGCCCTCGTCGCTTTCCAGGTGCTCAGGCACTCGCCATCTGGGAATATAGTCTCTCAACAAGGTTTTAACGACAGTGGTAGCATCATTCTTCCTAGTGGGGGAGACTTCAACCCACTTGGAGAACAACCAAACAATATTTTTACCCCTTACTTGGTGGTAAATATATAACATTGATTTGAAGCTTTCCAAAGTGTTCCCATGGTAGTGATCTGGTTCCCATCCCAGTAACTGGTGTGGTTGCTTTCATATTGTGTTTCAGATCTGGCAGTTTTTAACACGTTTCTTGCAAATTGGGCCAAATTTGGGACACTACCATTCTTTCCTACACATTCCTAACACCTCTCCTGGGACACATGCGTCGTTCCATGATACTATATGTGTGCAAGATAGGGGAGGAGTATGAGTGGCGCTACCGTACGGCCGTCTGGGTGGCGCCAGACGCCGTTGTCGTCGGGTTTTCAGCCTGCAGACATCAAACACCACTTTTCAACGGTATCAGCTTTGTTCAGCATATTTACAGCATCAGTATAAATATGTACAGTCACCATGGGTGAGTCCCGCGAGGGGAGGAGGAACCATGGCCCCTGCTGCTTTCGCAGCCATGTCAGCACTGGCATACCCTTTCCTAACAGAATTGGCCCCAGAAGTGTGGGAAGCACATTTGAATAATAGCACCATAGTTGGGTAACGAAGCCGCTTCTAACAATGCAGCTACCTCAGCGGCGGTTTAACAACGTCATAAACCCACGCTGTTTCCACAACCTTCCGAAGTCGTGGCAAACACGGCATGCATACCTTGAATCAGTATAGATTGTCACCTTCTTGCGCCTCGATCACACCGACAGCGTCATTGCGTTTCGGTACACCAGAACTACATTCATTTCCAAAGGAACGCTGCGTTTGCCTTGCAGCATTGTGTTGCAGCATTGTGTTGTTGCGTTCTGGGTGGTACCTACATTGGATTTATTGAACATATTCTTCAAACTGTATACATAGACGGCTTGACAGAAACGGTAGCAGGAGGGGAATGTTGAACTGCTGTTGCACACATCCAGATGATGCTGCCTACCTTTTTGCGCAACAACGCTGATGGTGTGATCGATGCATTACCCTTTTCCAGCATCAACGTGTGCGTCGCCGCCGTCACCTCTGCCAACTGTGCTGAGGTACCCGGATGTAACAGAGCATCCACGTGTGGTCTGCACCCGTCTATTTCCCATTTGGTCCAGGTAGGATGACCCATCTGTAAATGACACTAAGTCAGCATTTAACAGAGGCACGTCACTCAAGTCCTGGTTGGCAGTGACGATGTCACCGTCACGTCCAGACAGCAGTGATGGATGGTGTCGTCTGGAATAGGTAGGAGAGTTGCGGGGTTTAACCTAGCACATTTTACTATATGTCCCCTGACGGCAGTTTCGCTTCCCAACCGGTGAACCTTGTCGATGTCACCTGGTTAGGTTTCCCCTGCTAGGGAGTGTGGAGCGTGTACTGTCGGGGTAGGCATATGGCCCGTTGGATGAGGTCTTGAATTTGAGATCTTTGTGACTCCAGTTCCTAATCAAATTTTTATGTTTGTGAGACTCAACCTCCGAAGTCTGGTGTTTCAAATGAGCCAAACTGGAAAATAATGTTAATGTCCGGAGGCATTGGTCACGGTCCCCACCGTGTTTCATTTCAAATGACTTTTTGTGGCAGCGTTTGATTCTTGCTCGGTCCAGGGAACCACCATTTGGCCAGATGGTGTCTGTGAACTTACGATTTAGGAAAGTACTCCATTTACTCATCTTGAGAGAACTCCTACAACTCTGAGCTACTTGGTAGTCCGGGGACCATTTGTCTTCAGTCTCAACAGCCTGTTCTTTAGAATTAGAGACTCCCATGTTTTTTTTAACAGATTTTGTTTTTTTATATATTTTACAAGTTTGGCGAGATCTTCGGGTGTATTTTCACTATTTCAGTTTAATGAGACATACAGAGGGCACTATATTTTTGGTGAGCGCTTCGGGTATATTTGCATTTGGTTTTCACATAATTTGCATGTGTTTAGGTTCAGGTCATGAAATCCTTTCTGAACAGTATAATGAAGAGATATTTACCATGGGTCTAGCACCCATAATACATAGTAATACTTTTTAAACACATCATCTGACATTTATTACCCTGGTTTCTCACCCAGATATACAACATTATTTCATCCAGGATCATTCCTGGGTTTTCCTTAATGTAACATTTCATCCAGAATTATTCCTGGGTTTACCTTAACGTAACATTTCATCCAGGATCATTCCTGGGTTTACCTTAATGTATCATTTCATCCAGGATCATTCCTGGGTTTACCTTAATGTAACATTTCATCCAGGGTTATTCCTGGTTTACCTTAATGTAACATTTCATCCAGGGTTATTCCTGGGTTTACCTTAATGTAACATTTCATCCAGGATCATTCCTGGGTTTACCTTAATGTAACATTTCATCCAGGATCATTCCTGGGTTTACCTTAATGTAACATTTCATCCAGGATCATTCCTGGGTTTACCTTAATGTAACATTTCATCCAGGATCATTCCTGGGTTTACCTTAATGTAACATTTCATCCACGGTTATTCCTGGGTTTACCTTAATGTAACATTTCATCCAGGATCTACTATACTAACACATGGGAATTGTTTTAAGATGGTCATACCATGGATCGTTTAGCTATTTGATTTTGAATTTTAGGATCCCTTTAGGTATATTTGATAAAATATTGAATTTGGCCTTTACTATTATAGCCCATAGAAACACATTGAATAACATTCATAAAGGGTCAAAAAGATAAGGAATAAGGTTTGGATAGCTTTAGCCTGTACACGTCCTTTCAGTCATTCCAGGCTTGTGACAAACAGACAAGCATCAGGAAGGATGATGAGGAGATCCAGGCATTTGTCTTCTACATGAAGGCTGAAATGAGCAAACAGCGTCGGTTTATGTCCGTCTACTGCCAGGGCTGGTTCGTCCATACTTCTAACGAGACCAAAGTAGATTTGGGGAAACCCCAGGGGATGACCGTGGACCAGTCATTCTTGTTTGTCATCCATACATGATGGAGAGGGTTTGTTTCTGCATGTTATGTTACTCTAGTTTCTCTAGTTTTTATATACCATCATTGTATACCATCGTTGTTTTGAAGTGATCTGTCCAATGTCTACAGGATGTAAGAACGCTTAGGAAATATATCTTTTTTTGACACATATTTAACCCCTTATTTTTGTTGGCACAAAGCTACTTCCATTCATTTGTATGGGTTACCTTAAGACGATTCTCAAAGACTCTTGTGGGGGTCAAAAACCAAAATGGAGAACACCATCGTGTTTGTGAGGGTCTCATCTTTCCATAGAGTTACTAGGCCAAACTGTTCGGATGCTACAGACGTTTTTGTGAGAGAACTGGTTTTCGGGAAGTCTCATGGTCTGACAAACACAGCTGGAGCTCGGCCACCTTCCACCGCAGATGCGGAAGGGCAACATAGGCGGATGTGGTGGATTGAGACACAGCCAATGCAAATATCTCTAGCTTAAGCTGACGGATTTTGATGGGGATTTTTCTTATTACGTTCACTAGATTGACACACGTGCGTATCAATAGACTCTTAAGGGATTAAGAATTAAGACGTGTTCAATATAATTGCTGCTATATGTATTTTTAGTTCACCACTAATTGCATATTTTTCAAATAACTTCATAGTAGTCAGTAAAGGAAATGAGACCAAGGACTATTGTTATTCCATGTTGTTAATGTTATTCCTTGTTGTTAATGTTATTCCATGTTAGGTTATTCCATGTTATTCATGTTATTCCATGTTGTTAATGTTATTCCATGTTGTTAATGTTATTCCATGTTGTTAATGTTATTCCATGTTATTCCATGTTATTAATGTTATTCCACATTGTTAATGTTATTCCATGTTGTTAATGTTATTCCATGTTAGGTTATTCCATGTTGTTAATGTTATTCTATGTTGTTAATGTTATTCCATGTTGTTAATGTTATTCCATGTTGTTAATGTTATTCCATGTTAGGTTATTCCATGTTGTTAATGTTATTCAATGTAATGTTATCCCATGTTGTTAATGTTATTCCATGTTGTTAATGTTATTCCATGTTAATGTTATTCTATGTTGTTAATGTTATTCCATGTTGTTAATGTTATTCCATGTTATTCCATGTTATTAATGTTATTCCACATTGTTAATGTTATTCCATGTTGTTAATGTTATTCCATGTTGTTAATGTTATTCTATGTTGTTAATGTTATTCCATGTTAGGTTATTCCATGTTGTTAATGTTATTCTATGTTGTTAATGTTATTCCATGTTGTTAATGTTATTCCATGTAATGTTATTCTATGTTGTTAATGTTATTCCATGTAATGTTATTCCATGTTGTTAATGCTATTCCATGTTAGGTTATTCCATGTTATTAATGTTATTCCATGTAATGTTATCTCATGTTGTTAATGTTATCTCATGTTGTTAATGTTATTCCATGTTGTTAATGTTATTCCATGTTGTTAATGTTATACCATGTTAGGTTATTCTATGTTATTAATGTTATTCCATGTAATGTTATCCCATGTTGTTAATGTTATTCCATGTTGTTAATGTTATTCTATGTTGTTAATGTTATTCCATGTTGTTAATGTTATTCCATGTAATGTTATTCCATGTTGTTAATGTTATACCATGTTGTTAATGTTATACCATGTTGTTAATGTTATTCCATGTTAGGTTATTCTATGTCATTAATGTTATTCCATGTAATGTTATCTCATGTTGTTAATGTTATTCCATGTGGTTAATGTTATTCCATGTTAGGTTATTCCATGTTATTAATGTTATTCCATGTAATGTTATTCCATGTAATGTTATTCCATGTTGTTAATGTTATTCCATGTAATGTTATTCCATGTTGTTAATGTTATTCCATGTAATGTTATTCCATGTTGTTCATGTTATTCCATGTTGTTAATGTTATACCATGTTGTTAATGTTATTCCGTGTTAGGTTATTCTATGTCATTAATGTTATTCCATGTAATGTTATTCCATGTAATGTTATCCCATGCTGTTAATGTTATTCCATGTGGTTAATGTTATTCCATGTTAGGTTATTCCATGTTATTAATGTTATTCCATGTAATGTTATTCCATGTTGTTAATGTTATTCCATGTTGTTAATGTTATTCCATGTTGTTAATGTTATTCCATGTTAATGTTATTCCATGTTATTCCATGTTGTTAATGTTATTCCATGTTGTTAATGTTATTCCTTGCTCATGTTGAATTTGAGCAGTGAATAGTGTTACCTATGCTGTACAAGTCCATTCAGGCTTGAAAAGCATATTTAGGTAGATGTGCTCAAGGACTAAAAGGAATTGTTATTTGATGTAGTTGAATAGTTTTATAATAATAATTATAGCTTTAACCTTTACATATTTCTTTACTTACCTACACACACACACACACACACACACACACACACACACACACACACACACACACACACACACCTTTTTTTTGCACTATTGGTTAGAGCCTGTAAGTAAGCATTTCACTGTAAGGTCTACACTTGTTGTATTCGTCGCACGTGACAAATAAACTTTGATTTGATTTGATATTCTTTCAGGCTTGTGACAAACACAGACTGAAAAGCATCAGGAAGGATGATGAGGAGATCCAGGCGTTTGTCTTCTACATGAAGGCTGAAATGAGCAAACAGCGTCGGTTCGAGTCCGCCTACTGCAAGGGCTGGTTCATCCACACTTTTGACGAGACCAAAGTAAATTTGGGGAAACCCCAGGGGATGTCAGGAGACGAGTCATTCTTCTTTGTCATCCATAAATGATGGAGAGGGTTTGTTGTTTCTGCATGTTATGTTACTCTAGTTTCTCTAGTTTTTATATACCATCATTTTATACCACCATTTTATACCACCATTTTATACCACCATTTTATACCATAATTTTATACCACCATTTTATGGCATGTAATTTGTATTTTTTTATTGATCCCATGAGTCCCTGGAAAACAATGAGTGGACTATACTGGCTACCATAAATGTACTGTAGATGAATTGAATGTAGAGAAACAGAGCCCAGAAAAAGTATGGGGGTGTACTGATATTACAATACGTATGTGTATTGCAATAATGCACCAGTGACCTGTTATTCTGCTATTGCAGAGAGAAGTAGCTATGTATCATACAAACAAATGCAAATGATTTGTGTATTTTTCAGTTATTCATAGTTTAGTCAGATGAGTAATGCTTTTATATTATTTTTCTGTGACTTTTTTTAAGTATTTTTTATTTAGAATAAAATGTAGTATTCTAAAACACATGCCTTGAATGTATACATGTACGTCATTTAACAAATGATGCAACTTGTAATGCGGTCGTCTTGAAAGAGCTGTTGCTGTAGGGGCTTTTCAGATCTGTGAGATCAACTGTCAAACGTTCATACCAACAACCACAGACTCAGAATCCTGTCTGTTCCTCTTCTTCCCTCTCAAATGTTTTGTTGGTCACGCCGTAGGGGTTCTCTGCATTCTCTTCAGCTTTCGCTGCAGATTTCCTGCAGATATAGAAGAAGAAGAACTATATGTGTCATGTTCATTTTAAGACACATGTTATAAATGTTTTATTAACAACCACACAATTTGCAAGTGATGTAGCAATTAATTTGTCTCTTCCAGACCTGGGTCGAATACATGTGTCAAATACTTGAGAAGTTGTTGATTTAGGTTGACTAGATTGCAGGATTTAAATTCAGGATTTGAGTTCAAACTGTATTTGAACCTCTCTCTTTACTCTTTTCATTCCTTAAAACAACAACATAAAGCATCTCACAGTTGGCGCTGACCTAGGATCAGGTTTGCCTTTTAGATCATAATGAATATGATTACATGGACAGGGAGGACCTGATCCTAGATCAGCACTCTTACTCTGGTATGCTTTATGAATAGGGTCACAAAATGCTGGTAACTTTGCCCAAATTCCCAGGTTTTCCAGAAATCCTGGTTGGAAGAATTTTGCAATCCTATAATGAACACGGCCCAGACTCACTTCTTCCTGTCTCTGAAGTCAGAGATGATCAACCCTGTTATGAATACGGCCCAGACTCACTTCTTCCTGTCTCTGAAGCCAGAGATGATGAGATAACAGCCCATGCAGACCACCAGTCCCATGACCACCCCAAACACCACCAGCCAGACGGTGACCGGCTGCTCCACGGGTGGGGCCAGCGTTGCTAGGAGACCCTCGAACTCCAGAGTTTTATCGTCCAGTTTGAATGCGTCATTGATCCGACCTCTGGACAACCTAGTGAGATGGACGATAGCTTGAGTCATGGGGTTATGGGTAATGTTAGGAGTGTTTCAAGTACAAATACTGGAATAAAACACCAATAAGAGGATTTACTGAATTCTGGCGCGGAAAATGCAACTCTGTTTATGGCTGTAGTTTCAGAAACCACATCAAGAATGCTACACAAAGTGTTATTACTCTGTTTCCGACAGTCTTGTGGTATCACTCAATCAGTTTGGCAGAAATGATCGGGTAAAGTTCGTTTTAGTATGTGTAATCAGCTCATGTTCAAGGGTCGACTCCTTTACCTGATAGCAGCCTCTACCTCAGCTTTGGGAATGACCACGGCAGAGTTGGCAGGGTCAGTCACCACAAAGTAGAAAGAGATTCTGGCTGTCTCCTTGTAGGTGTGGATGTTCTTTGTCCTGGAACAAAGATAATAATACAATTATGTGATGTCACAAGAAGATTCTAATAAATAATATTGATACAATATATATACGTTTTCATTCTGGAATGTGATGGGAGTGAATGACATCATAAAGAGAAGCAAAGCCGAGAGTGATGTCTAGGCTAGACTTTTATTGTGACGTAACATGAGGACTTTTATTGTGAAGCAACCTGTGGACCTTTATTGTGAAACACTTACGTGAAAAGAGCTTCCGTCTTCTTGACCTCAAGGTAATACTGTCTCATGGCGTAGGCCATGTTGGCTTTGAACAGGTACATCTCGTTGGCGTTCCAAATGTACTGGAAGAGAAACAATTAAAGTCAGTTCAACTGGATTATATGAAGGGATTGACCAAAGGAAAGGTGGTGGAGCAGGTAGCCTAGTGGTTAGAGCGTTGGACTTGTAACCGGAGGGTTGCAAGTTCAAATCCCTGAGCTGACAAGGGAAAAAAAAAGATCTGTCATTCTGCCCCTGAACAAGGCAGTTAACCCACTGTTCCCCGGGCGCCGAAGACGTAGATGTCGATTAAGGCAGCCCCCCGCACCTCTCTGATTCAGAGGGGTTGGGTTAAATGCGGAAGACACATTTCGGTTGAAGGCATTCGGTTGTACAACTGACTAATAATGGTGACTTTGACTTTACAACCACAGTAAATTTAGTTTAGTGTACTCACTGCCTTGTCACCCATGGCTGCTTTCAGACTCAACCTCACTTTGTAGGCATTCTCTGAGACTGTTGAACAGATAAAAAATATGCATTATTACATATAGAATATATTTTTTTTTACTATATCTAAAATTGCATACAACTTAGTATGAAGTGATGTATTGACTATGCATACTAGATAGTGAGCTAGATACAGAATCTGGACTAGATACAGAATCTGGACATGGGTCCTCTGTACTTTTGTACTACTTCGTGTGAAGCGATGTATTGGCTATGCACACTAGATAGTGCCCTAGTATGGATAGGGACACTACTCTATAGGTACTCACATGGGTCCTCAGCTGCTCTCCATCCTGGCTTCCTGTTGTTCTTCCTGTTTTCTTCTATTAGCCAAACATGGAGGTCCTTGAAGTAGTCCAGGAGAGGAGCGGAGTCCATCTTCGTATTTCCTGAAATTGTCTCCAGGGCTCTGGTCCACGACTTTGACCTCCCAAACTCCAGCATCGTCCTGTAAAATGAGATTTGGTTGTTTGTTTGTTTACTTGTTCATTGGCCATTCAGCATTATTAGAAGTAGACATGACAGACGCGACAACAAACAGATTTGGTAGGCGCACCTGAGCTTGTCCCCGGCTGCTGTGGAGTTGGTGATGTCACACTTGAATAAGGGTCCAGAGTGGCCAGCCGCCTCACAGAGGGCCTTCTGGAACTGGAACTGATAGATAGTCCTGGTGAAGTATCTATGACAGACAGAGACAGTCCTGGGTCAAATACAGTACATGTCCTGGTGAAGTATCTATGACAGACAGAGACAGTCCTGGGTCAAATACATGTCCTGGTGAAGTATCTATGACAGACAGAGACAGTCCTGGGTCAAATACAGTACATGTCCTGGTGAAGTATCTATGACAGACAGAGACAGTCCTGGGTCAAATACAGTACATGTCCTGGTGAAGTATCTATGACAGACAGAGACAGTTCTGGGTCAAATACATGTCGATGGTTCATCATCTCCTACCATTTAAAGCTAAACGACCTATGACCCATGACAAGCTGAAGAAGCTCCAGGATAGGACCTTCCTTATACATGTACTGTACATAGTGCTAATACTTGAGCTAAGCTTGATTTAGTGTACCAGCTACAATGGAAACAATTTACTAGTCCCAAAAATACAAAATCTAAAAACTAAATCAAGCGAAAGCTCAATTGCTATTGGACCCAGATCTGCACAGAGACAGATACGGCATTACAACAAGAATGGCTGTATGTGAGGAGTATTGAAAATGGCTGAATGTGAGGGGTACTGAGAATGGCTGGATGTGAGGGGTACTGAGAATGGCTGGATGTGAGGGGAACTGAGAATGGCTGGATGTGAGGGGTACTGAGAATGGCTGGATGTGAGGGGAACTGAGAATGGCTGGATGTGAGGGGTACTGAGAATGGCTGGATGTGAGGGGAACTGAGAATGGCTGGATGTGAGGTACTGAGAATGGCTGGATGTGAGGGGTACTGAGAATGGCTGGATGTGAGGGGTACTGAGAATGGCTGGATGTGAGGGGTACTGAGAATGGCTGGATGTGAGGGGTATTGAGAATGGCTGGATGTGAGGAGTACTGAGATGAGACCTGATGAAGGAGTAGTCTCCGGACACGTGGAACAGAGCAGGTGGGTCACAGTATGTCTCATCTCTGGGTAAGGGCTCCACTACACCGACCATGTCCCTCCTGGTAACAGAGGTAGCATCAATAGTTAGCATTGTAATGTCCCTACACTGTATTGCTAAACCAACTATGAGGTAAAAACACTAGGCCTCCACGAGAGCTCCTTCTTTACATTGATATACAACACTGATATATTGTTTATGATTCTTTATCTCCCATCACCTAAAGCTAAATTAACTAAGACCTATGACCTATGACAAGCTGAAGAAGCTCCAGAGGAGGTCCTTCCTTACTTCATCTCCCACCAGCGCTGCATCCACTGGTCCTTGGGGATGGTCCCCAGGAAGACCTGCCACCTCCACTCCTCCAGCATGTAGGTGAAAGGCAGCGTGGCCACGATGGTCAGGGCCTGCTTCATCAGGAAGTTGATCTCAGTCTCTGCATTGGGGCGGGAGGAAGAGAAATAAGTGTGTTTGAGAGAGGGTACGTCTAAAATGGTGACATTATATAGGAAATAGAGTTTCTGGTCAAAGGTAGGGCACTTCATAGTGAATAGGGTGTCATCCGGGACAGGAAGTCACTAGAGGAGCCATTTTGATGAAACAACGTGAAACAAAACCTACAACAACATGGTCTGACTCAGTGTCTATTATCCTCATCAGATATACATGTAGATTTGCTCGTACCTGCCCTGGCCTTGGCCCTGAATCTGACCCTGTCCCTGACCCTGTCCCTGACCCTGACCCTGACCCTGTCCCTGACCCTGACTCTGTCCCTGACCCTGCCCTGTCCCTGACTCTGTCCCTGTCCCTGACCCTCTGTCCCTGTCCTGTCCCTGACCCTGTCCCTGACCTGTCTGACCCTGTCCTGACCCTCCCTGACTCCCTGACTGTCCCTGACTCTGTCTGACCCTGACCCTGACCCTGTCCCTGACCCTGTCCCTGACTCTGTCCCTGACCCTGACCCTGTCCCTGTCCCTGTCCCTGACCCTGACTCTGTCCCTGACCCTGTCCCTGACTCTGTCCCTGACCCTGTCCCTGTCCCTGACTCTGTCCCTGACCCTGTCCCTGACCCTGTCCCTGACTCTGTCCCTGACCCTGTCCCTGACCCTGTCCCTGACCCTGACCCTGACTCTGTCCCTGACCCTGTCCCTGACCCTGTCCCTGTCCCTGACTCTGTCCCTGACCCTGTCCCTGACCCTGTCCCTGTCCCTGACTCTGTCCCTGTCCCTGACTCTGTCCCTGTCCCTGACCCTGACCCTGTCCCTGTCCCTGACCCTGTCCCTGACTCTGTCTCTGTCCCTGACCCTGACCCTGACCCTGTCCCTGACTCTGTCTCTGTCCCTGACCCTGACCCTGACTCTGTCCCTGACTCTGTCCCTGACCCTGACCCTGTCCCTGTCTCTGTCCCTGTCCCTGTCTCTGTCCCTGACTCTGTCCCTGTCCCTGTCCCTGACTCTGTCCCTGACCCTGTCCCTGACCCTGTCCCTGACCCTGTCTCTGTCCCTGACTCTGTCCCTGACTCTGTCCCTGACCCTGTCCCTGTCCCTGACCCTGTCCCTGACCCTGTCCCTGTCCCTGACTCTGTCCCTGACCCTGTCTCTGTCCCTGTCCCTGTCCCTGTCCCTGTCTCTGTCCCTGTCTCTGTCTCTGTCTCTGTCTCTGTCTCTGTCCCTGTCCCTGTCCCTGACCCTGTCCCTGTCTCTGTCCCTGACTCTGTCCCTGACCCTGTCCCTGACCCTGTCCCTGTCCCTGACTCTGTTCAGGTGTAACTCAGGGATTCCATATACCAGCTATAACAACAACTGTTGTCTAACTGTCATCATCAGATCTAGATCAGCTTCTACCACTACCTGTCCCTACCCCTGACTCAGGTGTCACCTTTGTCCTCGACGAAGTCGCCTGGCAGGAGTCCCAGGGCCTTCAGGTGTTTGGGGGTGGCAGCGGACAGGGACATGATCTCCCCCACGGCCTCGTGGAAGCCCTCGTTAGCCCCGTCTCTCAGCAGGTAGGACAGGTTCCTGTAGGCCATCTGGTACTGGTTGTGGCCCATCTCATGGTGCGCTGTCAGGAAGTTGTCCATGTTCACCTCCGTACACATCTTGATCCTGGAAATGGGGGAAATTTAAGAAGTAGACAAAGGCAGGGAAGTACAGTATAATTTATTATAATACATTATTATACCAATTTGGTTGTTGTACCATAGACACCTTAGCATCTCCTTTTGACTAAATTACTGATTTTATTTTTCCAGTGCCGATTTGACAGTATACAGTATAATACATTATAATACAGTATAATACAGTATAATACATTTATAATATAGTATAATACAGAATAATACATTATAATACAGTATAATACATTTTAATACAGTATAATACAGTATAATAAGTTCAGCGTTTAAGTTCAACATTTATGATTCATATTTAATCATTATGTTTGATGCTGGGTGTAAGGAGGTATAGCCTACAAAATCAAATAAACTCCCTCCGATTTCATTCTACTTGTGTGTACAGCATTTTGAAAAGAAGTTCAACATGCTGTGGATTTTACCTTGATGATTTATGTTTCACAACAGAGTTCCTTCATGTGTTCATGACATGCTGCTGTGACTAACAGGATATGAATTCTATATCAGTAGTTAGTGCATGCAATCTCTCTGTCCCTCCCTAAGGCTCTACTTACTGCGTGTCCAGGGATAAATACAGTATGAACATGATTCCTGTTACCTCAAGTCCTCTCTAAGGCTTGTCACTCTGCATGTCCTTGGCTAAGTAAAGGGGAAAGGGGGATACCTAGTCAGTTGTCCAACTGAATGCATTCAACTGAAATGTGTCTTCCACATTGAACCCAACCCCTCTGAATCAGAGAGGTGCAGGGGGCTGCCTTAATCACCGTCCACATCATCAACACCCAGGGAGCAGATGTTGTTGTGGGTTAACTGCCTTGTTCAAAGGCAGAACATTTTTCCACCTTGCCTGCTCGGGGAGTCGAATCAGCGACCTTTTGGTTACTGGGCCAGCGTTCTTAACCTCTAGGCTAATTAAATGCAGTATGAATAGGATTCCTGTTACCTGAAGTCCTCTCTGTTCCCCATGTCCCAGGCTGTAGGGTGGCACACTGCCTTCTTGCCATCAGTAGGTTTCTCCAGCATAGAGTCCTTCCAGAAGTTATCGAACATCTTGTATAGACCCACCGACATGAAGAACTTCTCTGCTTCTCGGAACAGTCTGTCCTTAGGCCATTTCTGGGAATTACAGAAAAGGTGTTTAACTCACAGCGTATTTTAGGGGGTAAGAATTGAAAGTAACAGAAGTCACTACTAAAGTCGCACTTGTTTCCTTCAGCTCCTAGTCTACAATTTTCAAAGTTAAATTGGATACATAACATAGCAGATCATGATTTATTTTCACTTGACCTGTGCGATCATTGTGTCCGTCACATCAATATCTATTTTATCTGGAAAAGGGGTTGAGATGGGGTAAAGACCTGTCCAAAACCTTCCCCACATGTCACCTGAAAAAGGTAATTAGAGAGAGAGAGAGAGAGAGAGAGAGAGAGAGAGAGAGAGAGAGAGAGAGAGAGAGAGAGAGAGAGAGAATAAAAATACCTTCATAAACTGAATCAGTCATGTTCCAGCAGCGTTGGAGCAGAAGCTGAGCCTGCCCAGTGACCTTACCCAGTAGATGTGCAGGTAGGCCCCCCTCTGGGTGGATGTGTTCAGGGTGTTTGTCCTGCAGCTTAGACCTCACATAGGCATGCAGCTCTTTGTAGAGGGGGAGGATCTGGGAAGACACAATAGAGTTGGTGGTGTGCAGTAAAACATAAAAACACGATATCTTTGATGTGGCAAGTCCGATTTGCATAATGCAAAGAAAGCATACTGGTCGGGGAGTAACGGATTACAAAAAACGAACTCTAATCCGTTATGTTACAAGCAAAAATATTGTTATCAGATTACAGATACAGATATGATTACTTCTAGTATTACTTTTAAATTCAGAAAGGAAACTAACAAATTATTTGACACCTTTATGTTTCTCAATGACATTCAAATCAGCATTGAAAAAAGGCGCACATTTTGATTTGTTCCACCTGAGCGAGTCTGACCACAAGTTAGAGACCACTATGATGACACAACAAATGCGTTTGATGGATTGTGGGAATATGCTTTTGTAGGTTACAGTCCAAACTATATCTTCCGATGGAGTGACTGCTGTCGGCATCCGAAGATTATCCAACTTCAATCAACGCTTGGAGGTCAGGAGGACAGTAGTGGTGTAGCCCAACGGGCGATACGGATATCACTTATTACTGATATCTAGGATGCATAGCGCATTGATGTGAATCACACTGCTGTGCTCTTATTTAGCTATTTGCGCCTTACGGATTGTCACACCCTGGCCATAGAGAGCCCTCTGGGTTCTTTATGATGTTTTATGTCAGGACGTGCCTTTGGGGGTTTTCTAGTTTTTATATTTCTATGTTGGTTTTGTGTATGGTTCCCAATTAGAGGCAGCTGTTCGTTACCTCTAATTGGGGATCATACTTAGTGTGTTCTGTTCCCACCTGCATTTGTGGGATAGTATTTTGGTAAGTGCCACGTAATGTACGAGCAGTTGTTTTCTTTGTTGGTTTTTGTATGTTCCATCTTTATTAAATATGTGGAACTCTACGCACGCTGCGCCTTGGTCCATTTATTCAAACGACGATCATGACACGGATTGTGGATGTTGTGAATATGGGTGGCTGTTCCCAAATGTATATGTGTATTTTAACCCAATAATGGTTGAATAAAATAAGTTTAAGATGCCTATCAATCATGGTTTTTGCGAACAGAACCAAACGGAAGCAAACAGATGAAAACAATAGTTCCTATTGGACAAATTCAGGTAGGTCCCTCCCCGTTTCGTCCAGTTTGCTTCCGTTTAAGAAACGTTTTGCAACAGAATCAGCGTAATGAATATGCCAGAATACAGCCAGTATAAAATGCGTTCTTGCAACCGCTGCATAGTGCGGAACCCAGCCTATGGAATAAAAGTTTGAGGCAGTTCCTCCCTTCTCAACGCCCCCGTGGTATTGTGCTACATATTATCAAAGACCACGAGAAAGCCCAATCAGTCGTCCATGACAACAAAATCATAAACAGAGTAGGCTAATTAGTCATTAGTTATTGGGTTATACTTGGGTAAAACAATTTGACTAATCTATATTTCCAAGTCCTATTCTTTAAGATCAAGGGGTATTAAATGAATTGGAATGACTGAATCTGGCAGACTCTGGTGTTTAATGTAAAGATATAGCCTAGTCCTATTATTATCTGTACAGTAGAAAGCAATGGGTTAAAAAGAAGCCTACATAACCAACCCATGAAGTAAAATGCAAAATTCATTTATGGCGAGCTATGTAAACTCTAACATTGATTTATCCTGCAGTGGATGTTGTTCAATTGGTAATATTATTTTTGTCTTCTTCTAATGCCTCTTAAGCAGGTTGACGTTAATAAGCAGGTTGACGTTTATTGGGATGACTCTTGTCCTGGAGGCAGAACTGGGCGATTTCAGCTAGATGGGCCAGCTGCAGAGTCAAAACTGGCTATATTCTTAATTTAAGGTTAGGGTTAGGCAATATGGGTTAGCAATGTGGTTAAGGTTAGGGTTAGGCATTATGGGTTAGCAGTGTGGTTAAGGCTAGGGTTAGGCAATATGGGTTAGCAATGTGGTTAAGGTTAGGGTTAGGCATTAGGGTTAGCAGTGTGGTTAAGGTTAGGGTTAGACATTAGGGTTAGCAGTGTGGTTAAGGTTAGGGTTAGACATTATGGGTTAGCAGTGTGGTTAAGGTTAGGGTTAGACATTAGGGTTAGCAGTGTGGTTAAGGTTAGGGTTAGACATTAGGGTTAGCAGTGTGGTTAGGGTTAGACATTAGGGTTAGCAGTGTGGTTAGGGTTAGACATTAGGGTTAGCAGTGTGGTTAAGGTTAGGGTTAGACATTAGGGTTAGCAGTGTGGTTAAGGTTAGGGTTAGACATTAGGGTTAGCAGTGTGGTTAAGGTTAGGGTTAGACATTAGGGTTAGCAGTGTGGTTAAGGTTAGGGTTAGACATTAGGGTTAGCAGTGTGGTTAGGGTTAGGGTTAGACATTAGGGTTAGCAGTGTGGTTAAGGTTAGGTTAGACATTAGGGTTAGCAGTGTGGTTAAGGTTAGGGTTAGACATTAGGGTTAGCAGTGTGGTTAAGGTTAGGGTTAGACATTAGGGTTAGCAGTGTGGTTAAGGTTAGGGTTAGACATTAGGGTTAGCAGTGTGGTTAGGGTTAGACATTAGGGTTAGCAGTGTGGTTAAGGTTAGGGTTAGACATTAGGGTTAGCAGTGTGGTTAGGGTTAGGGTTAGACATTAGGGTTAGCAGTGTGGTTAGGGTTAGACATTATGGGTTAGCAGTGTGGTTAAGGTTAGGGTTAGACATTAGGGTTAGCAGTGTGGTTAAGGTTAGGGTTAGACATTAGGGTTAGCAGTGTGGTTAAGGTTAGGGTTAGGCAATATGGGTTAGCAGTGTGGTTAAGGTTAGGGTTAGACATTAGGGTTAGCAGTGTGGTTAAGGTTAGGGTTAATGTTAGAGTTAGCAGTGTGGTTAGGGTTAGGGTTAACGTTAGGTTAGGGTTAGGGTTAAGGTTAGGGTTAACTTTAGGGTTAGGTTTAAAATCAGATTTGATGACTTTGTGGCTGTGCCAGCAAGTGACCACTTTGCAGCGCTGCCTCCATAAGAAGATTCATGACAAAAAACGCTAACCTGTGCCTCTTAAGGGGAAATCTAAAAGTAACTGAAAGTAATCGGATTACATTAATGAGTTTGAGGAGTCCAAAGGTTGCATTACTGATTACAATTTTGGACAGGTAACTAGTAACTGTAACGGATTACATTTAGAAAGTGACCTACAAAACCCTGACTGTACAATACAGTAATATTTACAATAACAAATACATCCAATAATACAAAATAGTATCAATAACATTTTATTAACAGTGTTTTTTGCTACATACGACACAGTTAATTTGTATGTGAGAAAAGCTCAGCGTAGTTGAAGCACCTCAGCAGTCTACAACGTACCTCTTTGTAAATGCGCCTCACATCGGTCATCAGTTGGCCCCTGGCGTAGTTGTACGGGCTGTCATCAATAGTTTCATAGTTGGACCTCCAATAATCTCCGTAGTCTTCATATCCTGTGGAGATAGATATAGTAGTAGTAGTTGGACAGGTTTGTAGTAGTAGTATAGTAGTTGTGCAGTAGTAGTATAGTAGTAATATATTATTTGTAGTATAGTAAGATAGTAGTAGTAGTAATAGTAGTAATATATTAGCAGTAGTAGTTTTAGTAGTAGTAATATAGTAGTAGTAGTAGTAGTAGCAGTAATATAGTATTAGTCGTAGTATAAGTGTAGTAGTAGTATTGGCATTAGTAGTAGTAGTAGTAGTAGTAATTGGCAGTATTAGTAGTAGTAGTAGTAGTAATAAGGCAGTAGTAGTAGTAGTAGTGGTAGTAGTGGTAGTAGTAGTGGTAGTATTGGCAGTATTAGTGGTAGTAGTAGTAGTAGTAATTGGCAGTGTGGCAGTGGTAGTAGTAGTAATGGCCGTAGTGGTAGTAGTAGTAGTAGTTGGTGGTAGTAGTAGTAGTATTGGTAGTAGTAGTAGTAGTAATAGTGTTGGCAGTGGTAGTAGGTGGTAGTAGTAGTAGTAATAGTCGTAGTAGTAGTAGTAGCAGTGTAGTAGTAGTAGTAGTAATAATTGTAGTAGTAGTGTTGGTAGTAGTAGTAGTATTGGCAGTAGTAGTAGTAGTAGTAATAATAGCCGTAGTGGTAGTAGTAGCAGTGTAGTAGTAGTAGTGTTGGTAGTAGTAGTAGTATTGGCAGTAGTATTAGTAGTAGTAGTAGTAGTAGTAATAATAGCCGGGGCAGTGTAGTAGTAGTAATAATAGCCGTAGTGGTAGTAGTAGTAGTAGTGTTGGTAGTAGTAGTAGTATTGGCAGTAGTAGTAGTAATAATTGTAGTAGTAGGTCTACCATTGAGTTTGGCAGCTTCGTTCTTAAGGTCCACATAGTCTTCATATAGAGGCCTCATCTTCTTCCCTACCTCCACTCTCCAGCCCTCCCATACATGCAGACGCTCATAGTAGTCACTGTTCATGTTGGCCATCACACTCTCCAGCCCTAGACATTAGACACAGCAGTAAACCAGTTGAAAAAAAGGCTAGTTCATATTTGAAATAGAAACCGCAGCACACCAGTATTCTGGTATTTGTGTTATTCTTTTATATATCCTCTCATCCAGGAATATCATTGAGATGGGCTTCCCTTTTTTCACACACAACATTAAACCACTATCTGACCTCAGATTTCTGAAGCCATCTCCCTCACCAAGACATCCAAGCACCAAAACCTGAAGTGAGGAGACACCTTTTACAAGAAAAACTATTCCTTCAAAACGAGGGCAGTTTTTCAGCAGGGCTTTTTGTTGTTGAAGTCTCTGACAGAGTTACTGGTAGTCTTGAGAAATACCGTGTTTATAGAAGTCTAGGGTCTGCATCCCACTGGTACACAATTTAGTACACTACTTTTGACCCTAAATAGTGCACTACTTTTGACCCTAAATAGTGCACTACTTTTGACCTTATATAGTGCACTACTTTTGACTCTATATTTTGCTCTACGTTTGACACTACTAGGGCCCTGGTCAAAAGTAGTGCACTATATAGGGAATAGAGTGCCATTTGGGACTCAGAAAATGACCTTGGACGTCCGTAAAGGGGGCAGTCGGTCGTAAAGTCAGGTTTCCACAGCTGAGCTGACATTGGGTACTTTGTACCCATACCAAGTGGCACCCTATTCATTACTTAGTGTCCTACTTTCGACCAGAGCCATGTGGGAGTCCGGCCTTTACCTGGTTCCAAAGTTTGACAGTCAAAGGGGTCTTCTCTCTTGCACACCGTGCCTGTACTGTAGATGGAGCTCATCGCATTCATCACTTTGTTCAGCTGACATGAAATACAACAACAACAACATTAACAACATCAACAACAACACAAACAAGTTATGCTATGTTGTGGTATTACAATGATTTGACTAGCCTGTTCCCGGGAGTATTTGGCATTTGTACAGATTTACTGTGAATAGCATCATTGGTTAAATTGATTGTATTAACAGAAGATCAGTCAGACTAATAGAAGAGATGAGGACAGTCAGACTAATAGAAGAGATGAGGACAGTCAGACTAATAGAAGAGATGAGGACAGTCAGACTAATAGAAGAGATGAGGACAGTCAGACTAATAGAAGAGATGAGGACAGAAAGAAACGCTATCTTACATGTGGACTGAAAGAGGACCACAATGGAAAGAAGTCCTCTAGTCAATGACTTTAAATGCATTGTACCCACATGTTGGTGAATTGGGATTTTTAAAGGTAAAATAATTCAAATCAAGAAAAAGAAAGATCAGAGACAGCAGTGAAATGTGTCTTACGTGTGCCACTTTGTCAGCGGACAGGGCCCCGGAGCCCTTGTCCTGGAGGGAAGTCAGCTGGAGTTTGATCAATGGATCACGCATCTGATCGATTGGAAAGTTCTCAGACTCCTTAGATACTTTGCTGTAGTATTCTCCCCAGATTGCGCTCTGTACTCCCTGAAACCATAACAAAACATTGACAGAAATGACATTCGATTCATAATTTTAACAACACCATACAATAGACAATACAAAATAAATAGTTGTCTGTCTGGAGTTGTGTTGCGATGTAGCCTACCAATCCACGATTGACAGCAATATACTATTATTAACATTGTTCAAAACCAGAACCATAGATCCACTGTGTTTCTCAATTCAGCCTTGTGGACCCCCAGCTATAGGCCATAGGAGTCTCTGAAGATGGCTTTGAAACATTGCCTTTCATTAGTGCCACTTTAAATCTAGCAGAAAACTCACCAGTTTGTCTAAATTCTCCTGGGAAATATCTGTGTTGTACGCCCATGATGCCAGGGAATACTGATACATGAGATGAGTAGCGTTCCCATCAAACCTGTCCAGAAACTCCTGTGCCCTTCTCTCTAAGTCTGACTGTGCTGCCACACAGGCCACAGCAGTCAGCCCCACTAGAAGAAGCCTGGTCATAGACATCCTGTATGAATATCCCATACAGCCACACTGAGACCACTTCAGTTTCTTATTCAGTTATATCTAACTCTAAGGGCTGTCTTCGCCCTTTGGTCAGAGTCATAACTCCAGGGTGTATCTTGTCCTTTCTACACAGATTGGTGGATAGAAAGGTGCACGTCAGTGGGCCAGCTATCGCACGGCAGATGGGCTTCTATCTCAAACATAACATTGCCTTTGTTCTAGAACTATAACATTGCCTTTGTTCTAGAACTATAACATTGTCTTGAAGTTACTGACAGTTTCTTAGTCTTGCTGTAACTTCTGCGCTGAGACAGTGAACATGTACATGTTTGAGGTGTGTGTGTGTGTTTGTGTGTGTGTCTGTATGTGTGCCAAACCCATTGCACTAGAGTAGAGTAGAGTAGAATATAATAGAACAGAGTAGAGTAGAATAGAATAGAACAGAGGAGAATGGAATACAACAGAGTAGAGTAGAATAGAATAGAACAGAGGAGAATGGAATACAACAGAGTAGAGTAGAATAGAATAGAACAGAGGAGAATGGAATACAACAGAGTAGAGTAGAATAGAATAGAACAGAGGAGAATGGAATAGAACAGAGTAGAGTAGATTCTTTATTATCCACAGGGGGCAATTCATTTTGCAGCACATAGTGAAAACACATTGAACACATGACAATAAATAAATACAAGAACAATATATACAGCAGGGTTCTCCAACTGGTGGCCTGCGAGCCAAATTTGTCCCACAGGGATTATATCTGTCCCCCCAAGTTTTCTCACTCAATTACTGTTATTTTAATTGTATTTAATTTCTTTACATAAAAGACTGTCAAAGCACCAGCAAATCGGCTCCAAAATATTATATCTGGGCTTCATGCTGTCAATTTGCAGTCTACAAATTATTTGTAATTATGTTCCGGCCCCCTGACCATCAGCTCAAGAAAAAAGCGTCCCTCGGCTGAATCTAGTGCTCCCTGATATACAACAATATACACACAGCTACCAGTACTACTAGAGGTTATTGAGACAGCTGATGGCAGCCTGGTCTGATAAGCCTGATCTCCTGGTCCAGCTGCACTAAAGTACATCAATACAGTATGGCCATAAAAACATCCATTAAGGGTTTGTCCCAAATGTTACCCTATTCCCTTTTTACCAGGGCCTTATGGCCCATAGTGCACTATGTAGGGAATAGAGTGCCATTTGGGACATGGCCTAAAAGGAACTCAAACCTAACTTAAAATGTATTAGCTCTGTTCAGTGCAGTAAAATGACTGAACAAATGTTTGGATTTATAACAGTTAGTCATCTCAAATACACCACTGCAAATGTTTATCAAACTTTTCCAAAACATAGATACTTTATAATACTTAACAAAAATACTTGATATTTCTATAACAATATATTTATTGTTCATCAATAAGCCTTTAGTAGATTGTTTATAAGGAACTACTTTATTAACACAGGGAAGGAAACTCATTTTAACAGATAAATTCCCAACTGTTTGGTTTCCTGTGTCCTTAGCTGTACTGCACCAGGGAACATGATTTAAAAGGAAACGGCAGGTCTTAATTGGCCTCTTGGTTGTAGTTGACACCTTATCAGACTCAGAGACTATTAAAGGCAGGATGGAAACTGCAAGACATGCACCTTTGGGCCCTAACGGGAGATAAGTATTGATCAGATCAAGGCAAAGTTGATTATTAAACTTATTCCAACAATATGATAACAGATATCGGACCCCAGCACCTGCAGTCCCCAGTATTGTATTTATGTCTCAGTAAATGAATCAGCAAGAGAACGGCTTAGGAAGGGATTGGGGGGGTTGTTCCATCTTGTTTAACTCGTTCATTTTAGATGTATATCACTATATCATCATATGGTTTGGGGTTCATTTTATTGGTCTACTGAAACCAAACATCTAATGGAGTTTTTGTATTTTGTCAGTATACTATATATATATATATATATATATATATATATATATATATATATATATATATATATATATATTATTTATTTTTTAAATCTCTTTACCTCAGAAGGCAGTTGTGTTTATTTTGGACTGAATGTGTAATGCATGAGTATCCAGAGAGATGAAACAGCTCAAAGGTGTTGCCTAGTGACCAAAAAGTCACATGGGGTGTTTCTTTCTTCTATCTGTGTTTACCTGACTGACCTCCAGCATTATAGAGTCACTTCCTGTGTGGCCCGGCCCCTAGGCCGTGGTGGAAGGATACCTGTTCCACCTGTTCAAGCTTTCAGTGCATCGCCCGGGGTAACCGTATCACTCCCTCCATGTCTGCCACAGGATCAAGTGATCGTGTCTGTGTTCCTAATGACACCCTATGTCCTATTGAGTGCACTAGGTTACCTGGTCAACATAGAGAATAAGAAGTCATTTGGGACGCAAGCTGTTTACCCGAATATCAAGTGTCTGTGACTTCAGGCCAAAACACAGAGGAGTTCCTTCACTTCTCAATGTTACACCAGAGATGAATATTATGGTGTCATGACTGACAGACCGAGCAATAACATCGTAAACCATCCTTTCAATGTCCTTTCAGGAAATGACTATTTTTGAGTTGTTATCATTATGTAGCTGCTTGATATCATTGCAACAACACCCAGAGAGAGAGAGAGAGAGAGAGAGAGAGAGAGAGAGAGAGAGAGAGAGAGAGAGAGAGAGAGAGAGAGAGAGAGAGAGAGAGACCGACCTCCGTTAGTGATTCTGCATGTGATTGATTCCAGGAAGATGAAGTTACGAGATCTGCCACAAGAGGGGGCTGCTCTATAGTCACAGCCGTGTCACAGAAGAATCAGCCTCTCTCGCTCTCTCTCTCTCTCTCTCTCTCTCTCTCTCTCTCTGTCTGCCTGACCTCTTCATCGCGTTCTGACTTTACTAACAGGTATTCCAGGAATACCGTTATCAGACAGTGTAGCCTATGTGTGGCTACTTAGTGTCCAATGCTCCAGATCTTATCCAGATCATAGGAATGCAGGAAGATACTGTAGCCTTTAATGGGGAGAAATGGAATGGAATCATTCCAGACGTTTGATTAATATTTACTGGTTGTAAAGGATGATGGTCTCACTTTCTGAACAATTCACCTGATATGGATGAAAATACCATCACATTAAAGCTGTCAGTCTGCACTGGAGCCCTTTCCTGCAGTCAAATGACCTGGTGGCCTCATGGCTGGAATGTTATTCATCATTTGGTTATTCATTCATTAATTATTTAGAGTCTGGGGGGGGTTAAGCTGATTATGGAATGGTTTAAAGATTTTGAATTGCTATTTGATTTTTGATTGTAGGACCCCTTTACGTATTAAAACATTATTGGATAAAATATAGATTTTTGCCTTTAGTACTAAAGCATATAGAAACTAATTGAATAACACATTCATAAATGGCAAAATGTATGTCAAATGGCAAAAAATCTATCATAAGAAACAAGATTTGGAAGTGTCAGTCCTAAATCACATACAGTATTTAACCCCTTTTCTGGGGTAGGCACCAAACTACCTTTGTACTTCCATTCGTTTTTTAAATCCGGGGCCGGTTACCTTCAGACGAGTCCCGTGACACTTGTGGGTGTCGTATATCAAAACGAAGAACATCATCGTGTTCGTGCGAATATCCCCTTTCCACTTAGGGGAAATGAGTTTGCAGCCCAAACGGTTCTGACGCTACTGGCACATCGACGGTACTGACTTCAGACGAGTCTCCTGACACTTGTTGGGTTCGTATAGTAAAATGGAGAACACCACCGTGTTCGTGAGATAGAGTAGTCATAATCGTTTTTTTAGGTCAAACCGTTCGGATGCTCCAGACGTTTTTGGTGAGAAGAGCGATTTTCAGGATGTCTCATGGTCTGCCAAACACCGCTGGAGCT
Organism: Brachymystax lenok tsinlingensis; assembly: GCA_030435695.1. Classification (NCBI taxonomy): domain Eukaryota; kingdom Metazoa; phylum Chordata; class Actinopteri; order Salmoniformes; family Salmonidae; genus Brachymystax; species Brachymystax lenok. The sequence continues at coordinate 59,002,607 of CM059814.1, read as the reverse complement.
CTGCCACCTTCCACTGCAGATGAGGAAGTGGCGGATGCGGTGGATTGAGACGCAGCCCATGCAGAAACACACATCTCTATAGCTTTGACTGACTGATTTTGATGGGGATATTTTTGTTATGTAACTTATATTGACGACTCTAGGGGGTTAATAAACTTTTTTTTTTTTTTTAAACCAGCTGACCAGTCCTGCCATCCAGGACCTATATACTATATACTAGACAGTGTCAGAAGAAGGCCCAACAAATTGTCAAAGACTCCAGTCACCCTAGTCATAGACTGTTCTCTCTGTTGCCACACGGCAAGCGGTACCAGAGCACCAAGGTTAGGTCCAAAAGGCTCCTTAACAGCTTCTACCCCCAAGCCTTAAGACTGCTGAACAATTCATCAAATGGCCACCCAGACTATTTACATTGACTATTTACATTGACTATTTACATTGACTATTTACATTGAGCTACTCGTTGTTTATTATCTATGCATAGTCACTTTACCCTACCTACATGTACAAATTACCTCGACTAACCTGTACCCCCAATATTGACTCGGTACCGGTAACCCCTGTATATAGCCTCATTAGTGTTTTTTAATTGTATTGTGTTACTTTTAATTTTTTATTGAACTGCATTGTTGGTTAAGGGCTTGTAAGTAAGCATTTCACGGTAAGGTGCATGTGACAAATACAATTTGATTTGATTTTAAATCCGGTGTTTCTATGTCGAACAGTTTTGTCATATTTCAGTCTTCTGTGATGTATATAAAGTGTAAATATTGGGATGCAAACTCAAAATGTAATACATTTAAACTCCATATCTGACATGGTACAGGTGTCATCTTTATTTAAGCCCATAACCATGTGTGTGAGGTGTAGACTTTAGTTAAAAAGTAGATTTGTTTAAGACTACCCAGAAACACTCTGGTTTAGCCCACTGCAGTAAACGGTCCAAAGACGCTCCCATCCCACATCTCAACATGAACAACAACAACCGTAATATCTGAACTTTCTGTTTCCCAAAGAATTCAACCCAGCTTTGTAAGAGACCAGGCACTGAACCGCTGCAAATCAAAGTCAAAGTCACCATTATTAGTCAGTTGTACAACCAAATGCCTTCAACCGAAATGTGTCTTCCGCATTTAACCCAACCCCTTAATCGACATCCACAGCGCCCAGGGAACAGTGGGTTAACTGCCTTGTTCAGGGGCAGAACAACAGATTTTTTCCTTGTTGGCTTGAGGATTCGAACTTGCAACCCTCCAGCTACAAGTCCAACGCTCTAACCACTAGGCTACCTGCCTCCCCAAATCACCTCTAGAGCCTGTCCCTCAGCTTTGCTAACTTAGCAGTTCTGTTCTAGTACAGAGGTGGGGACCCTCACCATAGACAGAGCTCAGACTGAGGTCTTCTGAATGATTCTGACAACAACAGTATGGATTAAGTGAAACACTCGTTCAGCAAAAATATGAATGAACGCCCAGGAAACCCCTATTGAGTGAACTTGAATAACATCCATTCATTCAACTTGAATGTGTCTGCGGATAGGACTACTATACAGAACCAGGCCTGACGGGTCAACAGGGCTGTGTTAAATGACTACTATACAGAACCAGGCCTGACAGGGGTCAACAGGGCTGTGTTAAATGACCTCTATACAGAACCAGGTCTGACAGGGGTCAACAGGGCTGTGTTAAATGACCACTATACAGAACCAGGCCTGACGGGTCAACAGGGCTGTGTTAAATGACTACTATACAGAACCAGGCCTGACGGGTCAACAGGGCTGTGTTAAATGACTACTATACAGAACCAGGCCTGACAGGGGTCAACAGGGCTGTGTTAAATGACCACTATACAGAACCAGGTCTGACAGGGGTCAACAGGGCTGTGTTAAATGACCACTATACAGAACCAGGCCTGACGGGTCAACAGGGCTGTGTTAAATGACTACTATACAGAACCAGGCCTGACGGGTCAACAGGGATGCGTTAAATGACTACTATACAGAACCAGGCCTGACAGGGGTCAACAGGGCTGTGTTAAATGACCACTATACAGAACCAGGCCTGACAGGGGTCAACAGGGCTGTGTTAAATGACCACTATACAGAACCAGGCCTGACAGGGGTCAACAGGGCTGTGTTAAATGACCACTATACAGAACCAGGCCTGACAGGGGTCAACAGGGCTGTGTTAAATGACTACTGTACAGAACCAGGCCTGACAGGGTCAACAGGGCTGTGTTAAATGACTACTATACAGAACCAGGCCTGACAGGGTCAACAGGGCTGTGTTAAATGACCTCTATACAGAACCAGGTCTGACAGGGGTCAACAGGGCAGTGTTAAATGACTACTATACAGAACCAGGCCTGACAGAGGTCAACAGGGCTGTGTTAAATGACCACTATACAGAACCAGGTCTGACAGGGGTCAACAGGGCTGTGTTAAATGACTACTATACAGAACCAGGCCTGACAGGGGTCAACAGGGCTGTGTTAAATGACCACTATACAGAACCAGGTCTGACAGGGGTCAACAGGGCAGTGTTAAATGACTACTATACAGAACCAGGCCTGACAGAGGTCAACAGGGCTGTGTTAAATGACCACTATACAGAACCAGGTCTGACAGGGGTCAACAGGGCTGTGTTAAATGACTACTATACAGAACCAGGCCTGACAGGGTCAACAGGGCTGTGTTAAATGACTACTATACAGAACCAGGCCTGACAGGGGTCAACAGGGCTGTGTTAAATGACCACTATACAGAACCAGGCCTGACAGGGGTCAACAGGGCTGTGTTAAATGACTACTATACAGAACCAGGCCTGACAGAGGTCAACAGGGCTGTGTTAAATGACCACTATACAGAACCAGGCCTGACAGGGGTCAACAGGGCTGTGTTAAATGACTACTATACAGAACCAGGCCTGACAGGGGTCAACAGGGCTGTGTTAAATGACTACTATACAGAACCAGGCCTGACGGGTCAACAGGGCTGTGTTAAATGACTACTATACAGAACCAGGCCTGACAGGGGTCAACAGGGCTGTGTTAAATGACTACTATACAGAACCAGGCCTGACAGGGGTCAACAGGGCTGTGTTAAATGACTACTGTACAGAACCAGGCCTGACAGGGGTCAACAGGGCAGTGTTAAATGACTACTGTACAGAACCAGGCCTGACAGGGGTCAACAGGGCTGTGTTAAATGACTACTGTACAGAACCAGGCCTGACAGGGGTCAACAGGGCAGTGTTAAATGACTACTGTACAGAACCAGGCCTGACAGGGGTCAACAGGGCTGTGTTAAATGACTACTGTACAGAACCAGGCCTGACAGGGGTCAACAGGGCTGTGTTAATGACTACTATACAGAACCAGGCCTGACAGGGGTCAACAGGGCTGTGTTAAATGACCACTATACAGAACCAGGCCTGACAGGGGTCAACGGGGATGCGTTAAATGACTACTATACAGAACCAGGCCTGACAGGGGTCAACAGGGATGCGTTAAATGACTACTATACAGAACCAGGCCTGGCAGGGTCAACAGGGCTGTGTTAAATGACTACTATACAGAACCAGGCCTGGCAGGGGTCAACAGGGCTGTGTTAAATGACTACTATACAGAACCAGGCCTGACAGGGGTCAACAGGGCTGTGTTAAATGACTACTATACAGAACCAGGCCTGACAGGGGTCAACAGGGCTGTGTTAAATGACTACTGTACAGAACCAGGCCTGACAGGGGTCAACAGGGCAGTGTTAAATGACTACTGTACAGAACCAGGCCTGACAGGAGTCAACAGGGCTGTGTTAAATGACTACTGTACAGAACCAGGCCTGACAGGGGTCAACAGGGCTGTGTTAAATGACTACTGTACAGAACCAGGCCTGACAGGGGTCAACAGGGCTGTGTTAAATGACTACTGTACAGAACCAGGCCTGACAGGGGTCAACAGGGCTGTGTTAAATGACTACTGTACAGAACCAGGCCTGACAGGGGTCAACAGGGCAGTGTTAAATGACTACTGTACAGAACCAGGCCTGACAGGGGTCAACAGGGCTGTGTTAAATCACTACTATACAGAACCAGGCCTGACAGGGGTCAACAGGGCTGTGTTAAATGACTGCTGTATAGAACCAGGCCTGACAGGGATCAACAGGGCTGTGTTAAATGACTACTATACAGAACCAGGCCTGACAGAGGTCAACAGGGCAGTGTTAAATGACTACTGTATAGAACCAGGCCTGACAGGGGTCAACAGGGCTGTGTTAACTGACTACTGTATAGAACCAGGCCTGACAGGGGTCAACAGGGCTGTGTTAAAGGGGCAATCAGCAGATGCTACATCCATTTTTGGACTTAGAAATGAAAGATCTGTACCAATTGATTCTTGAAGAATGTAACTTGTAAATGCCCCATGAGCTTAGTTCAACTGTCGTACCCCATCAGAACCCAAAACATAAGCTTGTTTTACTCCAATGATTGTAAACAAAGCACATTTAAATAAACACTATATAGCCTGGTTAAATCTATAATTTTGATATTATGGATGTTCAGCCCTTGCATCGCTTTAAACAGTGGTTCTGGAAGAAGGCCTATGAACTGAGAAAGGTAAGGCATATATTGTTTTATTACATAGGAACAATGAACCTGCGTTTTTATCATAAATGTCAATGATTAATTGGCATTCTGTCAGTTCTTTAAACAATAGACTTTTGTAGTTATTGGGCCCTATGCCTTTGGACTTTTCTTTGGTTTTATACAGTTATATGATCTTGACCTCGGCAATTCAGCTAAAGATTAGATCAAGCAGAATCTTCTCTCAAAGACAAAGATCTGACTATATTCCAGCCCTTTATTTTTCATACGCTGCTCTTCCCATTATGACTGTAATAGTAGAGACAGTATGCAGCACGCGCTTCGCTGTTGATTTGGTGCTCAACGCACTAGGCAGGCTTCTGCCGCTTCAATAGCTTCCCCTATTCCTGAATCCTGATCCGGATCATGAGGACAACACTCCGGGGTTTTGTGTTCTCTTCCTTCAAAGCCCTCACGCTCTACTCTGGAGCAATGAAAAACTAGAACCGGGGAGGCCACGGAGGCAACCCAAGATCATTCGGGCAGCGCGGATCCTTATATGTAGGCAGGCTGCGCCACGCTTCGGGAGAACGGACGGAGTAAGATCTCAGCAATGAAAAGGATGGAGGGTCTGAAGGAGACACGGGGAACTTTGGATTGAGGAGAGGAGGGGACGACAGTTTTTTTCTTGGATATTTTTTCTGTGCTTTTTCAAGGGGGGATTTTGGATAATTTTTGCGGTTGAGCAAAATGCCATTTGCCAAAAGGATTGTAGAACCCCAGTTACTGTGCAGGTTATCTATTCCAAACGACGAAGGCTCGCTCAACATTGAGGATCTGTGCTCCATCAATAATGTGGTGCTCTCGCGGACCTTGCGGCAGCTCTCCGACCTGGCCAAACACGCCTGCTCCCTATTTCAGGAGCTGGAGAACGAGATCATGTCCACCAACCAGAGGGTCTGGGTTCTGCAGAATAAAATAGGGAAGATCCAACAGAACGCCAGCGGTCTAGATCCCAAAAAGGAGGCAGTGCGTAAGTAGCCTATCCACCATGACTCAAATGTCTAAATTGTACGCTATGTTATATAGTCGCGTCTGCTTCTGCAATGTGTGGGATTTGTGTTTATATTCCATTCATTCCGAGGCATCGCAGTGCGTTCAAGTCGTAAGGACGCACACGCCTGGATTTTCGCGGCGCCCGAGCCCACACTAGAATCTCCTCCACATTGAAATGTGTCACACGGATGCATGCGCACACCTGCACTGACCTGGCCCTGATATTGTGAATTTGTTATAACGAATCGAAAATATGAATATACGCCCACACAAACCCATTATTTGTTGTTTGGAGTTTCACATCCGTGCGTATTTTTCCCTTGCCAGTTTAAAAAAATAAAGTCATTTGATGTAGAATTTCTGAGCTTCGGAGAAGTCATGTCACAGAGGGGCGTGTAGTCTGCATTGGAATGGGCAGTGGTACCAGTGGCAGTATCCTCCACATCATCAGCATCTCTTGGTAGTAGCCTAGCCTGCATCTAATATAGCTGTGACGGGAATGCGTAAAACGCAACATTCTATCATGGAAGTTTTGGAATAAATATGGAATGTTGAATATCGTTCTCAGAATGCAGTATAATATTGTTGCCACTCATCACCATCCGCCGCTAGAGCAAACCCACCCTTGACAGCACAGCTCGTCCTAGCATTAATAAGGACCTGATATGGAAATGGACATTGCAGTCCGAATATGAAGTCATGGATAGATAGTATATGACTTGTAATGATGTCAGATAAGATGATGATTAAACACAGACAATTGTTCAATGGATGGATGCATTTGGGAAGAAACTCAGTGGCCTCAATTGGAGGGACTGCATGCCCATAGATATGAATAGGCTGGATGTTGTTTTGGATATATTGATGTTCTATGTATTGTTTGATGTCCTTTTTTACATCATATGCTGTAGTAGATTGAATGGGAGGTACCTTGCACTGACCTTATGCATTCATAGGCTGTCTGAAAATGGTTCCAGCTTAAGCAACATAATGTGGATCATTCCCGTAGCCTAGCCTTCTATTTCCAGGGAACTAAAAGACATTCTAAAGCCTCAGGCTAAATGAAGAGTGGAAAAAAAACAAGACTCCATCTTTAAAATTCATTTCAGTCATCCACCCTGGCTTTTTCCCTCTCTCTTCCCTCTCTTCCCTTTTCTCTCTCTTCTCCCTCGCTCCCTCCCTCGCTCCCTCCCTCCCTCCCTCTCTCTCTCTCTCTCTCTCTCTCTCTCTCTCTCTCTCTCTCTCTCTCTCTCTCTCTCTCTCTCTCTCTCTCTCTCTCTCTCTCTCTCTTCCAGGAGCCACGGCAGTCAGTGTAATGCAAGCTGTGGTTTAGTTACGTAAGGAAAAGAGAGACATTCACATATTCCACTATTTCTAACAGTCACCTAGCTGACATGTAATGGTGATGTTGTAGCCTAGAAATTGTAGTGCTGTTGCTGTAAATCATCACGGAGTACTGAGAAAGGGAGAGAGTGTGAGAGAGAGAGTAAGAGAGAGAGAGTGAGAGAGAGAGTAAGAGAGAGAGAGAGAGAGAGAGAGAGAGAGAGAGAGAGAGGATAGAGAAAGAGAGAGAGAGAGAGAGAGAGAGAGAGAGAGAGAGAGAGAGAGAGAGAGGATAGAGGCCAACTTCAGTGTGGATGGATGCAGGGATGATGATGTGGTCTGGGTTTGGCTGTAGGTAGGCATGTTGCTAGCTGAGACTGGGCAGCAGCATGGATAAACTAAGCCAGTGAAAGGGCAAAAGGGAGGACTGTCAATGGCTGGATTTGAGGGACGAGGAGGATGAGGATCGCTCCTCTCCAGTGTTGATGTTAAACTAATCCCTGGCTCTCTGGGATGCTGTGCTCAAATAAATATAATAGCTAGAACAGGAAAAAGCCTCAAGCCATTGCAATTGGCTTGAATGGGGATTCCTGTTCTAGTAAGCCTAATTCTATTTTTATGGCTGTTAAAGCATGCATCAAATCAAATCAAACTTTATTTTTCACATGCGCCGAATACCACAGGTGTAGACCTTACCGTGAAATGCTTACTTACAAGCCCTTAACCAACAGTGCAGTTCAAGAAGAGTTAAGAAACTATTTACCAAATAAACTAAAGTAAAATATATATATATAACAATAATGAGGCTATATACAGGGGTTACCGGTCCCGAGTTAGTGTGCGGGGGTACAGGTTAGTTGAGGTAATTTGTACATGTACTGTAGGTAGGTATGACTTTACTGTCCAATGCAAATGAATGGGGCTGGGAATCTAGACTAGAGACTATTTATTTCAGTCTATTTCCAGCCCACTGATCTGATCTGGCACGTTTTGAATTTAATCATTTGTTGGTTATTAGCAGGTGCTCAAACTGTTTGCTAAAAATAACTTGAATGTGTAGAAAATAAATAACTTTGAAATGCAGCTACTCTGGCCTGAAGTGGCCCTCTTTGCTTGCACTGACAGGGAACTTTCAAATGCAGCTACTCGGCCTGAAGTGGCCCTCTTTGATATCACTGACAGGGAACTTTGAAATGTAGCTTCCCTGGCCTGAAGTGGCCCTCTTTGATAACACTGACAGGGAACTTTGAAATGTAGCTTCCCTGGCCTGAAGTGGCCCTCTATGCTAACACTGACAGGGAACTTTGAAATGTAGCTTCCCTGGCCTGAAGTGGCCCTCTTTGATAACACTGACAGGGAACTTTGAAATGTAGCTTCCCTGGCCTGAAGTCGCCCTCTTTGATAACACTGACAGGGAACTTTGAAAGGTAGCTTCCCTGGCCTGAAGTGGCCCTCTTTGATATCACTGACAGGGAACTTTGAAATGTAGCTTCCCTGGCCTGAAGTGGCCCTCTTTGCTAACACTGACAGGGAACTTTGAAATGTAGCTTCCCTGGCCTGAAGTGGCCCTCTTTGATAACACTGACAGGAACTTTGAAATGTAGCTTCCCTGGCCTGAAGTGGCCCTCTTTGATAACACTGACAGGGAACTTTGAAATGTAGCTTCCCTGGCCTGAAGTGGCCCTCTTTGATAACACTGACAGGGAACTTTGAAATGTAGCTTCCCTGGCCTGAAGTGGCCCTCTTTGCTAACACTGACAGGGAACTTTGAAATGTAGCTTCCCTGGCCTGAAGTGGCCCTCTTTGCTAACACTGACAGGAACTTTGAAATGTAGCTTCCCTGGCCTGAAGTGGCCCTCTTTGCTAACACTGACAGGGAACTTTGAAATGTAGCTTCCCTGGCCTGAAGTGGCCCTCTTTGCTAACACTGACAGGGAACTTTGAAATGTAGCTTCCCTGGCCTGAAGTGGCCCTCTTTGATAACACTGACAGGGAACTTTGAAATGTAGCTTCCCTGGCCTGAAGTGGCCCTCTTTGCTAACACTGACAGGAACTTTGAAATGTAGCTTCCCTGGCCTGAAGTGGCCCTCTTTGCTAACACTGACAGGGAACTTTGAAATGTAGCTTCCCTGGCCTGAAGTGGCCCTCTTTGATAACACTGACAGGGAACTTTGAAATGTAGCTTCCCTGGCCTGAAGTGGCCCTCTTTGATAACACTGACAGGGAACTTTGAAATGTAGCTTCCCTGGCCTGAAGTGGCTCTCTTTGATAACACTGACAGGGAACTTTGAAATGTAGCTTCCCTGGCCTGAAGTGGCCCTCTTTGATAACACTGACAGGGAACTTTGAAATGTAGCTTCCCTGGCCTGAAGTGGCCCTCTTTGCTAACAGTGACACTTAGTTAGTCATAGCCAGTTGAAGTTTCATACAATGATTACCATTATCGTTGGTGATGGCCTGGCCTTCTATAACGTCATCTCAACAGAGATGGTGGGTAACCTGGCCTGTCATCTTAGTTTAGTTTGAAAGAGGCTGGAGTGGAGGCTGAATTGTGATGTTGGTGAGAGTGATGAGGCTGGGGTTAGTTAGACACATGGCCAGGGCACTCCCAAGTCCTCTACCCCCTCCACAACCAGCCCAGACAGGCCAGACCGTCTCTCTGCTTCTCCACAGGGGAGGGGCGGGCTATGTGAAGGCATCAAAGCCTGACCTGACCCCCCCTGGCTTCCTGACCCCCTGGCCCCTTAGCCCTGAGAAGGGAGTAGTTTCACTATGAACTCTATTTAAGGAGAACTCAGAAGAGAGTCGTTCCAGTAGTTTACAGTGTGCCATTCATTCATGTGTTCCATTCAGTACCAGGCATGCTGTGGCTGATGTTCCTCAGTTCTTAGTGCCATCCACTACCAGGCATGCTGTGGCTGATGTTCCTCAGTTCTTAGTTCCATCCACTACCAGGCATGCTGTGGCTGATGTTCCTCAGTTCTTAGTTCCATCCACTACCAGGCATGCTGTGTCTGATGTTCCTCAGTTCTTAGTTCCATCCACTACCAGGCATGCTGTGGCTGATGTTCCTCAGTTCTTAGTTCCATCCACTACCAGGCATGCTGTTGCTGATGTTCCTCAGTTCTTAGTTCCATCCACTACCAGGCATGCTGTGGCTGATGTTCCTCAGTTCTTAGTTCCATCCACTACCAGGGATGCTGTGTCTGATGTTCCTCAGTTCTTAGTTCCATCCACTACCAGGCATGCTGTGGCTGATGTTCCTCAGTTCTTAGTTCCATCCACTACCAGGCATGCTGTTGCTGATGTTCCTCAGCTCTTAGTTCCATCCACTACCAGGCATGCTGTGTCTGGTGTTCCTTAGTTCTTAGTTCCATCCACTACCAGGCATGCTGTGGAACATGCCGTGGCTGATGTTCCTCAGTTCATAGTTCTCTGAACTGAAAGGCTTCTTAATGATTTCCTGCTGTATAAACTAAAGACAACTGACCCTGAGGGGGGGCTAGGTACACACACTAACACAAGGATACGCGGACAGATTGTTCAGGAATCAGTTGTAATGTTGACAGAAAGGACAGATTGTTCAGGAATCAGTTGTGCTGTTGACAGAAAGTACAGATTGTTCAGGGATGAGTTGTGTTGTTGACAGAAAGGACAGATTGTTCAGGGATCAGTTGTGCTGTTGACAGAAAGGACAGATTGTTCAGGGATCAGTTGTGCTGTTGACAGAAAGGACAGATTGTTCAGGGATCAGTTGTGCTGTTGACAGAAAGGACAGATTGTTCAGGGATCAGTTGTGCTGTTGACAGAAAGGACAGATTGTTCAGGGATCAGTTGTGCTGTTGACAGAAAGGACAGATTGTTCAGGGATCAGTTGTGCTGTTGACAACATTACATTAAAAGGGTCAGTCAGCCCCTGAGGTGGAGGTGTGGACTTTTTCATTCACTAAACGATGTGTTTTTCTCTCCTATATGTACCCCAGTGATTGATACAATGTTCATAGTCCAGAGGATGGGTTAGCGTCAAACATTTTAGAATCACGAAGGCATACCTTTACAGTGCTATATTTGACTGTTGATGAATAAGCTACATTGAACTACCATACTGTTCTGGTGTTAGATTTGTTACAGCATTTGAACTACAGTTGAGGTGGGGATTCATTATGATCTTGATCTGGTCAACAGGAGTGCAATATGCTGTAGCATAGAGAGCCATGAGTTCTCCTCTCTACTCTGGCCGTCATGTCATTGGCTACCCTGTGTGAATCAGAATGGCACATGACTATGTTTTTCACAGCGATAATCTAATCCATGAGAATCAACAAGCACTTGGGATCTCAGCTCCGGAGCCCTACTGTACATGATATACACTGTAGAGAATCTGATTGGCTTTCTCAAAGGCACAGTCCATAAGAGTTCCTGCTGTTCAATGGTCATTTCAATAATATGTGACCCCTCGTCTCTTTTCGGTCTTATGTTCCAAAATTTGAAATGGTGTTTTTGATATTGGATTAAAGTACAGGCTCCGAGCTTCACTGCAGTTGGAGGAACAAAGGGAAAGTAATGCTACGTTGAAAGTTGATAAACTTGTAACCCCACTTTTGAGAAATGGCCCTTGAAAAGTTTTGGTTCAGTTTTTTACACTTCCTTGTTCACAAAATATGTGTTGTTTATGCTTTACAGGGCCTTCAGAAAGTATTCACACCCCTTGACGTTTCCCACATGTTGTTGTGTTACAGCCCACATTTACAAGTGGATTAAATTGAGATTTTTTGGTTACTGACCTACACACAATACCCATAATGTCCAAGTGGAATACGTTTTTTTTTAGTTTTTTTTTTTTACAAATGAATTAAAATGAAATGTTTTCAGTCAGTAAGTATTCAACCCCTTTGTAATGGCAAGCCAAAATAAGTTCAAGAGTAATCATTTGCTTAAAAAGTCTCATAATAAGTTGCATGGACTGACTCTGTTTACCATAACAGTGTTTAACATGATTTTAGAATGACTGCCTCATCTCTGTACCCCACACATACAATTATCTGGAAGGTCCCTCAGTCAAGCAGTGAAAGACCAGGGAGGTTTTCCAATGCCTCGTAAAGAAGGGTACCTATTGGTAGATGGGTAAAAAACAAAGCAGATGTTGAATATCCCCTTGAGCATGGTGAAGTATTATTAACACTTTGCATGGTGTATCAATACACCCAGTCACTACATAGATACAGGCGTCCTTCCTAACTCAGTTGCCGGAGAGGAAGGAAACCGCTCAGGGATTTCATCAGGATGCCAATGGTGACAGTTAAAACAGTTACAGAGTTTAATGGCTGTGATAGGAGAAAAGTGAGGATGGATCAACAACATTTGTAGTTACTCCACAATACTAACCTAGACGGCAGAGTGAAAAGAAGGACATCTGTACAGAATAAAAAATATTCTAAAACAGGAATCCGGTTTGCAATAAGGCACTGAAGTAAAACTGTAAGAAAGGTGGCAAAGAAATATATACAAAGCGTTATGTCTGGGGCAAATCCAACACAACACATCACTGAGTACCACTCTTCATATTTTTAAGCATGGTGGTAACTGCATCATGTTATTGGTGTGCTTGTCATCGACAAGGACTAGGGAGTATTTTAGGATAAAAATAAACAGAATAGAGCTAAGCACAGGCAAAATCCTGGTTCAGTCTGCTTTCCAACAGACACTGGAAGACCAATTCACATTTCAGAAGGACAATAACCTAAAACACACCAAGAGAACATTAAATGTTCCTGATTGGCCTAGTTACACTTTTGACTTAAATCAGCTTGAAAACATATTGCAAGACTTGAAAATGGCTGTCTATCAATGATCAACAATCAATTTGACAGAGTTTGAAGAATTTTTTAAAGAACAATGGGCAAATATTGTACAATCCAGGTGTGCAAAGCTCTTAGAGATTTACCCACAAATACTCACAGCTGTAATCGCTGCCAAAGTTGATTCTAACATGTATTGACTCAGGGGTGTGCATACTTATGTCAATTCGATATTTCTGTATTTCATTTGAAAATAAATGGGCAAAAAAAATGTAAAACGTGTTTTCACTTTCTCATGATGGGGTATTGTGTGTAGATGGGTTAGAAAAACAGGCTGTAACAACAACATGTGGAATAAGGGGTGTGGATACTTTCTGAAGGCTCTGTTAGTTAGGCCTGCTCTGGATGGCTGGGTGGCTATGGGAAGGGGGAGGGGATAAGAGGAACGTTTACACTTTCAGCTGATACCTGTTTTCATTTTGTCCAACTCTTTAATCATACTGTATTTCAAGGGGCCTGGAAGGTGTAATTGATGGAGTCAGTCTGGAGAACGTCTGTGTTTAGTTTCTTCTCTGTCGTCTGGCCTGAGGAGAGGAGGCGGGAGACCCAGAGGAGTGTCACGTTACTATGTTGAGGCAGGAACTTAACTTACAACATCATAGTAATAGTAGTACTAAGTAGCAGTAAATGCAGCAGCACTAGTAGCAGCAGAAATGAGCATAGCAGCAGTAGTAGTCAGCAGCAGCAGTATCGAAATGCTAGCAGTAGTAGCAGTAGGAGTGGCAGCAGTAGTGGTAGCAGCAGTTATAGCAGTAGAGTAGTAGTAACAGTAGTAGCACCACAGTAGCGAGTCGTATAGCAGTAGTGGCAGTAGAAGATCAAACGATAGTCATGAATTGGTAGTAGTAGTAGTAGTAGTTAGAGCAGTAGAGTGGCAGTAGTAGTAGCAGTGGTATGGTGAGTAGTATAATTGTTAGCAGCATATGTGAGCTTAGCATTAGTGTAAACGAGCAAGTAGTTGGGTTACCATTGCTGTTGTTGCTGCTGCGGTTGCTGCTACATCGCTGTTGCGCTGCTGGCTGGCTTGCTGCTGCCAGTTATTGCTGTTAGAGCTGCCAAGTACGCTATGTGCAATGGGTTTACCGTTAGAGACAGCTGGTCACCGCTACAGTTGCTGTGATCGTACCGCCGTTGCTCATGCTGTTAATTTAGTTGCCGTTAGCTGCGCCAAGCGCTGCTGTTAGTTAGCAGTTCTGCCAGCTGCTGCTGCCTGGCACGTTGCTGCTGCTAGTGCTGCTGCTGGTGCTGCTGCTGCCAAATCAGCTGTTGCTGTTATGACCGCTGTTGCTTTACTGTTGCTGGTGTTACATAGTTACCAGCAGTTCGCTAACAGGCTGGTTCGCTAAACGTTAATGGTGCTGGTTGCTGCTGTTACTGTTGTCCAATCCGTCGTGAAGTCTGCTGCTTGCTGCTGCTGCTGTGGTTGCTGCTGCTGCTGCAGCTGCTTGCTTTGGCTAGTTGCTGTTAGCCATCATGTTCGCTAAGAGTGCAGCTAATACGATGCTAAACTTGCCTAATGGATGGCTAACAGGCTACAGTTGCTGTTGGTAGTTGCTAGCGTAGCTGCTGCTGTAGCGCTGGTTGCCAGTGATGTGGTGGTACGTTAGTGGCTATAGTTGCTTAGTTAGCTGAGTGGCGTTGCTGCACCATGTGACCGCGTTCTGCTACCAGTGGTTAAACGGTAGCTAACAGCTAGTGTAGTAGTATAGTTAGTTGGTGACTGTGTAGTAGTGGTAGTAGTAGTGTGGTTATTAGCAAGTAGTATAGTAGTAGTAGTAGTAATAGTGTAGTAGTAAGTAGTAGCAGTAGTAGTAGTAGTAGTAGTAGTAGTAGTAGCAGTAGTAGTAGTAGCAGTAGTATAGTAGTGGTAGTAGTAGTAGTAGTGGTAGTAGGTAGAGCAGTAGGTAGTGGTGGTAGTAGTATAGCAGTGGTGAGTATATAGCAGTAGTAGTATTAGTACAGTGCAGTAGACAGCATAGTAGTAGTAGTAGTAGCAGTAGTAGCTTCAGGTCCTGATTGGTTGGCTCGGCAGTGTATAGCAGTATCCCACTAGGCACACACTGGTTGAATCAACTTTGTTTCCACCAACGTGGAATAGATGTTGAATTGACGTCTGTGCCAGTGGGATGGCTATACCACTCATATGGATAATGGTGTATGTCATACATCGATAGAATCAATGATTCAATCTAGTTGACATCTGTCAAGTTTTCTCTTTGGTCTCTGCTTTTCTCATGCAGCAGACGTTTAGGAACCGGGGAGAACATGCAATAACTCAACAAAAACTAAACTGGAAAGATTAGGCCAGATACAAATAATGTAAGTAAAACCTAAATATAGCCTATAGGTATGAAATGCAAAAGAATTATACACTTACAGATTTTTTTTATGCATCGTTTTCTCTTAATTCAAACCGCCAGCCGCCCGCCATTCACCCACACAATATTTCATGACCCTAAACCCACCCACCCCGTAGATTTAATCGCGGGGATTGCGGGTTATGAGTCAACCCGCGCATCACTAATCCCATCATCAATCAAGTGGGCAGGGGGGATACCTGCGGTTCCACAACCCAAGTTAGGGTGGCCAGATGTGGGGAGGGGTGGTGTAGTGAAAGCCTGCCCCCCATGGCTCTCCTGGCTTTCTCTCTTATCAGACAACAACTCTTCTCACAGCATCACATGGAGGCTTTCACAGCACTGTGATAATGTGAAGCATTTACACTCACACGCACGCACGCACACACACACACACACACACACACACACACACACACACACACACACACACACACACACACACACACACACACACACACACACACACACACACACACACACACACAGCAACTGATTTAACACACACACACACAGCGACTGAATCGACACACACACACACACAGCGACTGATTTAACACACACACACACAGAAAAAGAGACTGTTACACCTCCTAGCGTGTTATACTCCTCTCCTCCCCAGTCACCTGGCTAGTGATGAGGTGATGTCACAGTTCTGGCTTCACACATGTCCACGCCTGTTATGACCATTCATAACCATTCGTAGACCATTCAAAATGCATTTTGTTCATATTCCGCTGGCTAATGGCTTAATTGAAATGCGGTACGACTAGTAGACTGCTGTGTTATTCAGACGGAGAGAGACAGGCAGACAGAGAGAGACAGAGAGAGAAAGAGAGAGAGAGAGACAGAGAGAGGCAGAGGGATAGAGAGATTGAGATACAGAGAGAGGCAGAGAGAGGCAGAGGGATAGAGAGAGAGAGGCAGAGAGGCAGAGAGAGGCAGAGGGATAGAGAGAGAGAGAGAGATACAGAGAGAGGCAGAGGGATAGAGAGAGAGAGAGACAGATTGAGATACAGAGAGAGGCAGAGGGATAGAGAGATTGAGATACAGAGAGAGGCAGAGAGAGGCAGAGGGATATAGAGATTGAGATACAGAGAGAGGCAGAGAGAGGCAGAGGGATAGAGAGAGAGAGAGAGAGAGAGAGAGAGAGAGAGAGAGAGAGAGAGAGAGAGAGAGAGAGAGAGAGAGAGAGAGAGAGAGAGAGAGAGAGAGAGAGAGAGAGAGAGACACAATTAGACCCAACCAAATCATGAGAAAACAAAAATATCATTACTTGACACATTGGAAAGAATTAACAAAAAAACTGAGCAAACTAGAATGCTATTTGGCCCTAAACAGAGAGTACACAGTGGCAGAATACCTGACTACTGTGACGGACCCAAAAGCTTTGACTATGTACAGACTCAGTAAGCATAGCCTTGCTATTGAGAAAGGTCGCCATAGGCAGACCTGGCTCTCAAGAGAAGACAGGCTATGTGCACACTGCCCACAAAATGAGGTGGAAACTGAGCTGCACTTCCTAACCTCTTGCCAAATGTATGACCATATTAGAGACATATTTCCCCCAGATTACACAGACCCACAAAGAATTTGAAAACAAATCCAAATCCAACTCCCATATCTACTGGGTGAAATACCACAGTGTTCTATCACAGCAGCAAGATGTGTGACCTGTTGCCACAAGAAAAGGGCAACCAGTGAAGAACAAACACCATTGTAAATACAACCCATATTTATGATTATTTATTTTCCCTTTTGTACTTTAACCATTTGCACATCGTTACAACACTGTATATAGACATAATATGACATGTGAAATGTCTTTATTCTCTTGGAACTTCTGTGAGTGTAATGTTTACTGTTCATTTTTATTGTTTATTTCACTTTTGTTTATTATCTACTTCACTTGCTTTGGGAATGTAAACAAAATGTTCCCATGCCAATAAAGCCCCGAATTGAATTGATAGAGGGAGATATATACAGTACCAGTCAAATTAACTTTTAACAAGGCACACCTGCTAATTGAAATGCATTCCAGGTAAATACCTCATGAAGCTGGTTGAGAGAATGCCAAGAGTGTGCAAAGCTGTCATCAAGGCAAAGGGTGGCTAAGCTAATTTGATGAATCTAAAATATTTGTTTAACTGTTTTTTTTGGTTAGTACATGATTCCATATGTGTAATTTAATAGTTTTGACTGGTACTGTATATATATATATAGAGAGAGAGAGAGAGAGAGAGAGAGAGAGAGAGAGAGAGAGAAACTGCATTAGCTCTACTTACCTTTGTCATGGCCCAGTGCTGGAGGGGCCTCCTCTCCTCCCTGCCAGTCTGCATAGCAACAGCAGGCTAACAGGGGATACATGCTGTAACCTTTTAGACAGCACACCTCTCTTCTGCATTTGTTTCTAAATGTCCAGTAGCACATCCTCTCTGGAGCAAAACATTGTGTACATCATGTGTTAGCCTCAAACGTCATAAGTAGACAACACACACACACACACATGCACACACACTAGCACACACGAGCACACACACACACACGTAACCATCACATGAACAAATGCGGTGTGGAAAATAGCTTGTCAGAAAGAGAGAGGTGAAAAAGAGAGAGAAAGAGGCCCAGAGAGATAGAATGAACTGAAGGAAAAAGCTCTGTTAAACCATTACATTGAGCTGATTGGGGGTTATCCATACAGGAGCTCCAGCCCTTTCCCTATCCCCAGCCGTATCCCTCTCCCCAGCCGTATCCCTCTCCCCAGCCGTATCCCTCTCCCCAGCCGTATCCCTCTCCCCAGCCGTATCCCTCTCCCCAGCCGTATCCCTCTCCCCAGCCCTATCCCCAGCCCCAGCCGTATCCCCAGCTCCAGCCGTATCCCTATCCCCAGCCGTATCCTTTTCCCCAGCCGTATCCCTCTCCCCAGCCGTATCCCTCTCCCCAGCCGTGATCCCTCTCCCAGCCTATCTCTATCCCCAGCCCCCAGTATCCCCAGCCCCAGCTTCAGATCCCCTATCCCCAGCCGTATCCCTCTCCCCAGCCGTATCCCTCTCCCCAGCCGTATCCCTCTCCCCAGCCGTATCCCTCTCCCCAGCCGTATCCCTATCCCCAGCCCTATCCCCAGCCCCAGCCGTATCCCCAGCTCCAGCCGTATCCCTCTCCCCAGCCGTATTCCTAGCCCTAGCCCTATCCCCAGCCGTATCCCTATCCCCAGTCCTATCCCCAGCCGTATCCCTATCCCAGCTCCAGCCCCAGTGGCCTGGAAGTAAAGTTGCTGTAGACAGCACATCCTCATCCTGATCGCTCAACACACACACCCTGCCTGGCTGCCTGGCTGCCTGGCTGCCTGGCTCATTGGCTACTGCTGCTAGCTGGATCAACTGAGCCCACGTCACACTGCATGCCTAGCACTGATTGGCTGGCCTCTGGGCCTCTCTCTCTCTCTCTCTCTCTCTCTCTCTACAGCCGCATGTGTAAAACATGCACTTTCAGAAATTCCTGATTGGATCTACACAGAGTAGACATGATATAGCCCTGTCTATCTACACAGAGTAGACATGATATAACCCTGTCTATCTACACAGAGTGGACATGATATAACCCTGTCTATCTACACAGAGTAGACATGATATAACCCTGTCTATCTACACAGAGTAGACATGATATAACCCTGTCTATCTACACAGAGTAGACATGATATAGCCCTGTCTATCTACACAGAGTAGACATGATATAGCCCTGTCTATCTACACAGAGTAGACATGATATAGCCCTGTCTATCTACACAGAGGTGTTCTAGACATCATGGTATATATGTAGTACTTACAGTTGTTTTTCCTTTTGGCCTAGTAGTGGAAGTCTACTCTAATTGACATTTATATGTTTGTTTTTAATATAAGCGATTCTGTTCTGATTCCTATGTGAACACAACATATGTTTGACAGACATGGATGTCATTCAGCCACAGCACTCTCCCCGATGACAGTAAAACACATGCCACTGAGAGAGTGCAGAATGTGACTTTCTTTGTGATTTGACTTGAGCCTTTATTTTGTCATAATATGTCCTGTTTTTCATTCTGGAAACCCCCAACCTAGTGCTGGTTAGAGATGGTTTCATTAAGAAACTCAACACCTGCTTGTTGACACAAAAGGGAACAGAGGGTTTTCCCACCACCTATGAGGGGGTAAAGCTTAGCTAACGCTCTCTCTCTCTCTCTCTCTCTCTCTCTCTCTCTCTCTCTCTCTCTCTCTCTCTCTCAATTTAAGGGCTTTATTGGCATGGGAAACGTATGTTTACATTGTCAAAGCAAGTGAAATAGATAATAAACAAAAATGAACAGTAAACATTACACTCACAGAAGTTCCAAAAGAATCAAGACATTTCAAAAGTCATATTATGTCTATATACAGTGTTGTAACGATGTGCCAATGGTTAAAGTACAAAAGGGAAAATAAATAAACATAAATATGGGTTGTTTTTACACACACACACACACACACACACACACACACACACACACACACACACACACACACACACACACACACACACACACACACACACACACACACACACACACACACACACACACACACACACACACACACACACACAGTAGATGAATGGAGTGTGGGGTCATGGAGGACGTCTCTCTCACTAGTACTAGTATGTCCTGAGGTGAACCAGTCCATCAGAGAGGGTCTATAATGGAGAGACAAGTTAAACAACTTCCTCCTAACAGGTTATTCAGCCTGGGGCCACATCTGTCTGGATGGAAGAATGTGTGTGTGTAAATGTGTATAACTATAGTTGTGGGGACGTGTGTGTGTGTGTGTTGGCTGAGTGCATGTCTCTGACTGGGTGGGTGGTTTTAGGGTTAGTGTTACTTCTAACCTCCTAATCCCACCCACTCTGTTGCCAGAACAGACCAAACACACAGACCAGAGTGCTGCTGGGTTAGAGTTGGAGTTGGGGTTGGAGTTGGGGTTGGAGTTGGGGTTGGGGTTGGGGTTGAGTTAAGTTGGGGTTAGGAGTTGGAGTTGGGGTTGGGGTTAAATTAAAGCTGAAATAAGTTGGGGCTGGAGCTTGGACTGGGTTAGCTGGAGTTAAATTGCTAAAGTCTGGAGTTGAGTTAGGCTGGGGCTAGCAGCTGGAGTTAGGGGTTGGAGTTAAATGGGGCTAAAATAAAATAAATAAAATAAATAAAATGATAGAAATTAAAATTGATTATAGTAAATTGAGGCCAATTAAAATTAAATAAAATCGATCAAAATCAAAATTATCAAATAAACCGATCAAATGATCAAATGGATTAAAATTAAATCAAATAAAATTATCAAATAAAATGATTAAAATGGTCAAAATCGATCGTACCGGAATGATCAAAATTAAAATAAATAAAATGATCAAATACAAATAAAAACAAATAAATCGATCAATCAAATGATCAAAATTAAAATTAAAATTAAATGGAGTCAAATAAAATAAAATAAAATGAAATTCGCCAAATTAAAATGATCGACAAAATTGATCAAATGATACCGATAAAAAATAAATGATCAAAAATTCAAATGATTGTCGATCAAAATAAAATATCAAATAAATCGACTCAAAAATTCAAATGATCAAATGATCGTAAATAAAATCAAATTCAAATAAAATATACCAAATTAAAATTAAATTGACCAAATGAAATTAAAACAAATAAAAATACCAAATGAAAATTAAATTAAAGATCAAATAAAATTAAATTGTAAATGATTCGATCGGATTTGAGGTTAAAGGGGTGATGCTCGATCAAATGGAGTACTGGAGCCAAATAGGTTGGAGCAGTTGGGAGTTAGGGTTGGAGTCAGGGTTGGGGTTGTTGGGGTTGATCAAGGTGCTGGGTTGGAGTTGGAGTTGGGGTTAGGTTGGGGGTTAGGGTTGGGGTTGGGGTTGGGGTGGGATTGAGGTTGAGGGGTGAGTTGGGGTTGGGGTTGGAGTTGGGGTTGGAGTTGGAGTTGGGGTTAGGGTTGGGGTTGGAGTTGGGGTTAGGGTTGGGGTTGGAGTTGAGGTTGGAGTTGGGCTGGGATTGAGGTTGAGGTTGGAGTTGGGGTTGGAGTTAGGGTTGGGGTTGGGATGGAGGTTGGAGTTGGGGTTGGAGTTAGGGTTGGGGTTGAGGTTGAGGTTGGAGTTGGAGTTAGGGTCAGTCTAGTCTCCTGGCGTGTTTAGCCTAGGATCAGCAGCTGAAGGTGCAGGTAGCTAGGTAGTCTCCTGGTGTGTTTAGTCTAGGATCAGCAGCTGAAGGTGGAAGTAGCTAGGTAGTCTCCTGGTGTGTTTAGTCTAGGATCAGCAGCTGAAGGTGGAAGTAGCTAGGTAGTCTCCTGGTGCGTTTAGTCTAGGATCAGCACCTAAAGGTGGAAGTAGCTAGGTAGTCTAGTATCCTGGCGTGTTTAGTCTAGGATCAGCACCTAAAGGTGGAGGTAGCTAGGTAGTCTAGTCTCCTGGCTTGTTTAGTCTAGGATCAGCAGCTGAAGATAAACACATGGAACTGGAAGTGGGCCTGAGGAACCATGCCTGAACACCTGAACGCCTGAACACATGCCTCTGTAAAGAGGGGGTTTGGTTGGTTTTAATAGTAGTTGGCTTCATAAAGCAGCAGGCAACAGTCCTGGGAGAGAACACTTGGAAGTATAGGGGTGTGTCTGTCAGGTGTCTTTCTAACTGTGGGTGATTTGCCGGTCGGTTCGTTTTGATGTTCTTTCTCCTTTGTGATAAAGCTTCTTGCCGTCGCCTGCCTGTTGCCTGTGTTTGGGTCTCTGTAGTCGTGTGTGTGTGTGTGTGTGTGTCTGGATTCTCTACTCTGTCTGAGCACGCAGGGGCTCTGATTACAGACACACAGAGGAAGATAGAACACCCACCCACCCATACTCACAGCACACTAGAGCAGGCTGGGGCAGGTGCAGTCGTCTCCCAGCTGCCGTGTGTCTGAGCTGGGGACCTGCGTCTTCTTCCTTTTCATCAGCTGCACATCATCCTCACCTCCCATACTATATATACTACAGTATTCTATATCTATCTGTCTGACTCTATCTCAGTGTAGGAGCTGTCTCTCCATCTTGTGTCTGGACTGATCTGAGAGTGAAATGGAGGACACTGCAGGTCGGTTGGAAATAGTAGGGTTTCTTCAGCTTACTGTCCCCAGTCTCAGATAATTATAGTTATGGCCAAGTTGAAAGTATGGACCTGTGTGTGTGTGTGTGTGTGTGTGTGTGTTTGGGGGAGAAATATAATGTGATAGATAGACAGTGTGATAGCAGCTTGTCTGCCTCAGTGCAGCCAGTGTCCCAGTCGCCCTACTTTTCCCCTCACAGTTCATGTACTTCTGGGTTCTGACAGCCCGTTGAATGTTTAATGCTTTGTGATTTCCATTGGAGACACATCAAGGCTTGGTTTGCTACCAGGCCACAATGTCTGAGAGAGAGAGAGAGATGCTGCTTAATGTGATGGTAGGAGCTGAGATCAGCATCCTTCATCCTCTTGGTCTTCAGCTTGATGCTGTAAAACGCAGTGTTAAAGCAGAATAATCTGGGGGAGAATATTACAGCATCACCCATACTGATCTGGTGGAGGGCATTTTGTTTGGTCCCATGACGCAAACACAGTCACAAAGTAAGACCCCTGTGGTTCACATGGCTGACTTCCATTCTGGGAACCACAAGCCTGGTATTACTCTGGCAGAAAATACATGACTTCATTGCTTATCTGTGGTTTTCCGCCCCTCTGTCTGCACGTCTTGACTGAGGATTGGTGCAATACAACAACATTGTGTATCCCATTGGGATTCTCACATGACATTTTGTCTGGCATCTGATCTCTCAAACGAGGTGCATGGTACGCCTGCAGGTGATGTCATATGTTAGGGATGTCACCGCTACAGACTGCACGGCTAAGACCTGGTATGTCCCAGGCAGACAGAGGGAGGGAGAGGGGCTGTTTTAGGAGGTGTAAACAGAGGGAGAGAGAGGGGCTGTTTTAGGAGGTGTAAACAGAGGGAGGGAGAGGGGCTGTTTTAGGAGGTGTAAACAGAGGGAGGGAGAGGGGCTGTATTAGGAGGTGTAGGCAGAGGGAGGGAGAGGGGCTGTATTAGGAGGTGTAGGCAGAGGGAGGGAGAGGGGCTGTATTAGGAGGTGTAGGCAGAGGGAGGGAGAGGGGCTGTTTTAGGAGGTGTAAACAGAGGGAGAGAGAGGGGCTGTATTAGGAGGTGTAAACAGAGGGAGAGAGAGGGGCTGTATTAGGAGGTGTAGGCAGAGGGAGGGAGAGGGGCTGTTTTAGGAGGTGTAAACAGAGGGAGAGAGAGGGGCTGTATTAGGAGGTGTAGGCAGAGGGAGGGAGAGGGGCTGTATTAGGAGGTGTAAACAGAGGGAGGGAGAGGGGCTGTATTAGGAGGTGTAAACAGAGGGAGGGAGAGGGGCTGTTTTAGGAGGTGTAAACAGAGGGAGGGAGAGGGGCTGTATTAGGAGGTGTAAACAGAGGGAGGGAGAGGGGCTGTTTTAGGAGGTGTAGGCAGAGGGAGGGAGAGGGGCTGTTTTAGGAGGTGTAAACAGAGGGAGAGAGAGGGGCTGTATTAGGAGGTGTAGGCAGAGGGAGGGAGAGGGGCTGTATTAGGAGGTGTAAACAGAGGGAGGGAGAGGGGCTGTATTAGGAGGTGTAGGCAGAGGGAGGGAGAGGGGCTGTTTTAGGAGGTGTAAACAGAGGGAGGGAGAGGGGCTGTATTAGGAGGTGTAAACAGAGGGAGGGAGAGGGGCTGTATTAGGAGGTGTAAACAGAGGGAGGGAGAGGGGCTGTTTTAGGAGGTGTAGGCAGAGGGAGAGAGAGGGGCTGTTTTAGGAGGTGTAAACAGAGTCTTCCTTCCTTCTCCTCTTCCTGCTCTGGGCCTGTTGGGTCTTGACCTGACTCCTGTCTAATAAAGGACCTGTTGGGTCTTGACCTGACTCCTGTCTAATAAAGGACCTGTTGGGTCTTGTCCTGACTCCTGTCTAATAAAGGGCCTGTTGGGTCTTGACCTGACTCCTGTCTAATAAAGGACCTGTTGGGTCTTGACCTGACTCCTGTCTAATAAAGGACCTGTTGGGTCTTGTCCTGACTCCTGTCTAATAAAGGACCTGTTGGGTCTTGTCCTGACTCCTGTCTAATAAAGGACCTGTTGGGTCTTGACCTGACTCCTGTCTAAAAGAGGACCTGTTGGGTCTTGTCCTGACTCCTGTCTAATAAAGGACCTGTTGGGTCTTGACCTGACTCCTGTCTAATAAAGGACCTGTTGGGTCTTGACCTGACTCCTGTCTAATAAAGGACCTGTTGGGTCTTGTCCTGACTCCTGTCTAATAAAGGACCTGTTGGGTCTTGTCCTGACTCCTGTCTAATAAAGGGCCTGTTGGGTCTTGACCTGACTCCTGTCTAATAAAGGACCTGTTGGGTCTTGACCTGACTCCTGTCTAATAAAGGACCTGTTGGGTCTTGTCCTGACTCCTGTCTAATAAAGGACCTGTTGGGTCTTGTCCTGACTCCTGTCTAATAAAGGACCTGTTGGGTCTTGACCTGACTCCTGTCTAAAAGAGGACCTGTTGGGTCTTGTCCTGACTCCTGTCTAATAAAGGACCTGTTGGGTCTTGACCTGACTCCTGTCTAATAAAGGACCTGTTGGGTCTTGACCTGACTCCTGTCTAATAAAGGGCCTGTTGGGTCTTGACCTGACTCCTGTCTAATAAAGGACCTGTTGGGTCTTGACCTGACTCCTGTCTAATAAAGGACCTGTTGGGTCTTGACCTGACTCCTGTATAATAAAGGACCTGTTGGGTCTTGACCTGACTCCTGTCTAAAAGAGGACCTGTTGGGTCTTGTCCTGACTCCTGTCTAATAAAGGACCTGTTGGGTCTTGACCTGACTCCTGTCTAATAAAGGACCTGTTGGGTCTTGACCTGACTCCTGTATAATAAAGGACCTGTTGGGTCTTGACCTGACTCCTGTATAATAAAGGACCTGTTGGGTCTTGACCTGACTCCTGTAAAATAAAGGACCTGTTGGGTCTTGACCTGACTCCTGTCTAATTGAGGACCTGTTGGGTCTTGTCCTGACTCCTGTCTAATAGAGGACCTGTTGGGTCTTGACCTGACTCCTGTCTAATAAAGGACCTGTTGGGTCTTGACCTGACTCCTGTATAATAAAGGACCTGTTGGGTCTTGACCTGACTCCTGTCTAATAGAGGACCTGTTGGGTCTTGTCCTGACTCCTGTCTAATAAAGGACCTGTTGGGTCTTGACCTGACTCCTGTCTAATAAAGGACCTGTTGGGTCTTGTCCTGACTCCTGTAAAATAAAGGACCTGTTGGGTCCAGACACTAGGAAAGAAAGACTACATTGAACAACTCCCATTGGTTTATTCCCTAGAGCATATTGTGATGCTTCTCACCAGAGTTGGGATCAGTTCAGTTTTAATTCAGGATATTCAATGACCCTAATCACCCTAAACAGATGATTAACATTGGGCGAGGCTATCCTTATAGACATGTTCTTAAACAAAATGGTGGTGCCATGCCACCTCTGTACTGTGGTGAAAGCTGCCTGACTTGACTGTCCTCGATGGCAACAACAGCGATTACAGCACTGCACTGTAACTCACAGTCCTTGGTATCCTAGATAGTGAAAACAACATCATTACACATTTACACTACATGTGGTGTGGTTTCCATATTTAATTTCTTCCTACTTCGAATGGTATTTTAGTGCTCCAAATAGCATCCGACACCTCCATCAGTGTTACACCCCTCTCCATCCCCAGGCCTCGTCCCTCCTCCTCCTCCCTCCCTCTTCATCCCCCTTTCTCCTCGGCCTCTGTGTGAAGCAGGGCTGCAGTTCTCTGTGTCTCAACACACACACAGACACATTTCATATTCTGCTTTAAGTGTTCTGGTCCTGGTGCAGCAGAAAGAATATAACTATTAAACATGCATGAAAGACTCTCTCTCTCTCTCTCTCTCTCTCTCTCTCTCTCTCTTTGTCTTTCTCAATCTCTCGCTCTCTTAACTCTCTTTCTTGTACATCACAGTGCTGTTGTGTGAGTGTGACCCACTGTGACAATTTCTGTGCTTTCTCTCCTCTTCTGTTGTTGCCTTTAACTGGTGAATGATATAGTACAGCAGCAGTGGTGGTTAGATACTGAGTTACAGTAACCCTACAGAGATGATACACCTCTCCTGGACTGAGTTACAGTAACCCTACAGAGATGATACACCTCTCCTGGACTGAGTTACAGTAACCCTACAGAGATGATACACCTCTCCTGGACTGAGTTACAGTAACCCTACAGAGATGATACACCTCTCCTGGACTGGGTTACAGTAACCCTACAGAGATGATACACCTCTCCTGGACTGGGTTACAGTAACCCTACAGAGATGATACACCTCTCCTGGACTGGGTTACAGTAACCCTACAGAGATGATACACCTCTCCTGGACTGAGTTACAGTAACCCTCCAGAGATGATACACCTCTCCTGGACTGAGTTACAGTAACCCTACAGAGATGATACACCTCTCCTGGACTGAGTTACAGTAACCCTCCAGAGATGATACACCTCTCCTGGACTGAGTTACAGTAACCCTCCAGAGATGATACACCTCTCCTGGACTGGAGTTACAGTAACCCTCCAGAGATGATACACCTCTCCTGGACTGAGTTACAGTAACCCTCCAGAGATGATACACCTCTCCTGGACTGAGTTACAGTAACCCTCCAGAGATGATACACCTCTCCTGGACTGAGTTACAGTAACCCTCCAGAGATGATACACCTCTCCTGGACTGAGTTACAGTAACCCTCCAGAGATGATACACCTCTCCTGGACTGAGTTACAGTAACCCTCCAGAGATGATACACCTCTCCTGGACTGAGTTACAGTAACCCTACAGAGATGATACACCTCTCCTGGACTGAGTTACAGTAACCCTACAGAGATGATACACCTCTCCTGGACTGAGTTACAGTAACCCTACAGAGATGATACACCTCTCCTGGACTGAGTTACAGTAACCCTACAGAGATGATACACCTCTCCTGGACTGAGTTACAGTAACCCTCCAGAGATGATACACCTCTCCTGGACTGAGTTACAGTAACCCTCCAGAGATGATACACCTCTCCTGGACTGAGTTACAGTAACCCTCCAGAGATGATACACCTCTCCTGGACTGAGTTACAGTAACCCTCCAGAGATGATACACCTCTCCTGGACTGGAGTTACAGTAACCCTACAGAGATGATACACCTCTCCTGGACTGAGTTACAGTAACCCTACAGAGATGATACACCTCTCCTGGACTGAGTTACAGTAACCCTACAGAGATGATACACCTCTCCTGGACTGGGTTACAGTAACCCTACAGAGATGATACACCTCTCCTGGACTGGGTTACAGTAACCCTACAGAGATGATACACCTCTCCTGGACTGAGTTACAGTAACCCTACAGAGATGATACACCTCTCCTGGACTGAGTTACAGTAACCCTCCAGAGATGATACACCTCTCCTGGACTGGGTTACAGTAACCCTACAGAGATGATACACCTCTCCTGGACTGAGTTACAGTAACCCTCCAGAGATGATACACCTCTCCTGGACTGAGTTACAGTAACCCTACAGAGATGATACACCTCTCCTGGACTGAGTTACAGTAACCCTACAGAGATGATACACCTCTCCTGGACTGAGTTACAGTAACCCTCCAGAGATGATACACCTCTCCTGGACTGAGTTACAGTAACCCTCCAGAGATGATACACCTCTCCTGGACTGAGTTACAGTAACCCTCCAGAGATGATACACCTCTCCTGGACTGAGTTACAGTAACCCTCCAGAGATGATACACCTCTCCTGGACTGAGTTACAGTAACCCTCCAGAGATGATACACCTCTCCTGGACTGAGTTACAGTAACCCTACAGAGATGATACACCTCTCTGGACTGAGTTACAGTAACCCTACAGAGATGATACACCTCTCCTGGACTGAGTTACAGTAACCCTACAGAGATGATACACCTCCTGGACTGGGTTACAGTAACCCTACAGAGATGATACACCTCTCCTGGACTGGGTTACAGTAACCCTACAGAGATGATACACCTCTCCTGGACTGAGTTACAGTAACCCTACAGAGATGATACACCTCTCCTGGACTGAGTTACAGTAACCCTCCAGAGATGATACACCTCTCCTGGACTGGGTTACAGTAACCCTACAGAGATGATACACCTCTCCTGGACTGAGTTACAGTAACCCTACAGAGATGATACACCTCTCCTGGACTGAGTTACAGTAACCCTACAGAGATGATACACCTCTCCTGGACTGAGTTACAGTAACCCTCCAGAGATGATACACCTCTCCTGGACTGAGTTACAGTAACCCTACAGAGATGATACACCTCTCCTGGACTGAGTTACAGTAACCCTCCAGAGATGATACACCTCTCCTGGACTGAGTTACAGTAACCCTACAGAGATGATACACCTCTCCTGGACTGAGTTACAGTAACCCTCCAGAGATGATACACCTCTCCTGGACTGAGTTACAGTAACCCTACAGAGATGATACACCTCTCCTGGACTGAGTTACAGTAACCCTACAGAGATGATACACCTCTCCTGGACTGGGTTACAGTAACCCTACAGAGATGATACACCTCTCCTGGACTGGGTTACAGTAACCCTACAGAGATGATACATCTCTCTCTGGACTGAGTTACAGTAACCCTCCAGAGATGATACACCTCTCCTGGACTGGGTTACAGTAACCCTACAGAGATGATACACCTCTCCTGGACTGAGTTACAGTAACCCTCCAGAGATGATACACCTCTCCTGGACTGGGTTACAGTAACCCTACAGAGATGATACACCTCTCCTGGACTGAGTTACAGTAACCCTACAGAGATGATACACCTCTCCTGGACTGAGTTACAGTAACCCTCCAGAGATGATACACCTCTCCTGGACTGAGTTACAGTAACCCTACAGAGATGATACACCTCTCCTGGACTGAGTTACAGTAACCCTCCAGAGATGATACACCTCTCCTGGACTGAGTTACAGTAACCCTCCAGAGATGATACACCTCTCCTGGACTGGGTTACAGTAACCCTCCAGAGATGATACACCTCTCCTGGACTGGGTTACAGTAACCCTACAGAGATGATACACCTCTCCTGGACTGAGTTACAGTAACCCTCCAGAGATGATACACCTCTCCTGGACTGGGTTACAGTAACCCTACAGAGATGATACACCTCTCCTGGACTGAGTTACAGTAACCCTACAGAGATGATACACCTCTCCTGGACTGAGTTACAGTAACCCTCCAGAGATGATACACCTCTCCTGGACTGAGTTACAGTAACCCTACAGAGATGATACACCTCTCCTGGACTGAGTTACAGTAACCCTCCAGAGATGATACACCTCTCCTGGACTGAGTTACAGTAACCCTCCAGAGATGATACACCTCTCCTGGACTGGGTTACAGTAACCCTCCAGAGATGATACACCTCTCCTGGACTGAGTTACAGTAACCCTACAGAGATGATACACCTCTCCTGGACTGAGTTACAGTAACCCTCCAGAGATGATACACCTCTCCTGGACTGAGTTACAGTAACCCTACAGAGATGATACACCTCTCCTGGACTGAGTTACAGTAACCCTACAGAGATGATACACCTCTCCTGGACTGGGTTACAGTAACCCTACAGAGATGATACACCTCTCCTGGACTGGGTTACAGTAACCCTACAGAGATGATACATCTCTCCTGGACTGAGTTACAGTAACCCTCCAGAGATGATACACCTCTCCTGGACTGGGTTACAGTAACCCTACAGAGATGATACACCTCTCCTGGACTGAGTTACAGTAACCCTCCAGAGATGATACACCTCTCCTGGACTGGGTTACAGTAACCCTACAGAGATGATACACCTCTCCTGGACTGAGTTACAGTAACCCTACAGAGATGATACACCTCTCCTGGACTGAGTTACAGTAACCCTCCAGAGATGATACACCTCTCCTGGACTGAGTTACAGTAACCCTACAGAGATGATACACCTCTCCTGGACTGAGTTACAGTAACCCTCCAGAGATGATACACCTCTCCTGGACTGAGTTACAGTAACCCTCCAGAGATGATACACCTCTCCTGGACTGGGTTACAGTAACCCTCCAGAGATGATACACCTCTCCTGGACTGAGTTACAGTAACCCTACAGAGATGATACACCTCTCCTGGACTGAGTTACAGTAACCCTCCAGAGATGATACACCTCTCCTGGACTGAGTTACAGTAACCCTACAGAGATGATACACCTCTCCTGGACTGAGTTACAGTAACCCTACAGAGATGATACACCTCTCCTGGACTGGGTTACAGTAACCCTACAGAGATGATACACCTCTCCTGGACTGGGTTACAGTAACCCTACAGAGATGATACATCTCTCCTGGACTGAGTTACAGTAACCCTCCAGAGATGATACACCTCTCCTGGACTGGGTTACAGTAACCCTACAGAGATGATACACCTCTCCTGGACTGAGTTACAGTAACCCTCCAGAGATGATACACCTCTCCTGGACTGGGTTACAGTAACCCTACAGAGATGATACACCTCTCCTGGACTGAGTTACAGTAACCCTACAGAGATGATACACCTCTCCTGGACTGAGTTACAGTAACCCTCCAGAGATGATACACCTCTCCTGGACTGGGTTACAGTAACCCTAAGGAGATTATTCACAATACTTCACCTGGACTGGTGGAGACTGTTGCTCCAGAAATGGTTGTTGTCACGCCACTCTGACTCAATCTGCTTGTTATTGTCCCATGTTCCCAAAGCCTGGCATTACCTCATGTTGTCGTTATGGGCGTCAGTTGAGATGCGCTATAGTGTGAGGTAATAGTGTGAGGTGAAGACATGTCTAATGCTGCTGTTCCAAACCCTCATTTAGCATTCCTCCTCCTCAGGACCTTCGTTAGCTGAATCAGGTATGTTCAGGTATGGGGCGGCAGGTAGCCTAGTGGTTAGAGCGATGTGATCTAGATGGAATCCCCGAGCTGACAAGGTAAAAAAACGTTGTTCTGCCCCTGAACAAGGCAGTTAACCCTCCTGTTCCTAGGCTGTTATTGAAAATAAGAATTTGTTCTTAACTGACTTGCCAGGTTAAATAAAGATATTATGTTAGAGCATGGCTGGAGCAAAAGCCTGCATACCCAGTAACTCTCCAGGACCGGAGGGAGCTGGCCTCGCTCTAAACTGACCTTTGAACTGACTGGAGCAGGCTGATAGAAACACAACAGACAGACAGAGTCAGACAGACAGAGTAAGACACAGAGAGACAGACCTGACGTCTTGCTTAGAATATAGCATAGCTGAGGCAGAGCCTCTCAGCTCAGATTACTTGAAAGAAATCATGTCACCCCCAAAGATAAAAAAAATAAATGTGGTATGATTTGTGAATGACCTATATACAATTCAAATCTATTTGAATGCCTAAACCAGGTCTGTTTGAGGAGAGTCATTCTGCTGTGCTACCATAGTTGTAGCACTCAGTATGTGGTTCCAGGAACACACCCTATTTCAGCTGGACGGTGCTCTGACTGTCTGTCCAAGACCACATCCGCATTTCACAATTCACTCCCTTAAAATAGTTCTACACTGCTGGGAAAATGTTTCCCTGACATTTGAGTATTTTATTTTCTCTCTCTATTTGTTTCTTGACCTTTGGAACATTCTTCTGTCTACTCTTTGTAATTTGGTTCTCCTCATACTGTAGCTACAATGACCATCGTCATCCCATGTAATTGTTGACTGTAAATACCCCTCATCTCAGTCCTGTGTATTTACAGGACAGGACAGTTCTACAATACAGGTACAGTCCTGTGAGTGAGGGAATGTGAGGTGGAGGGTGGGAGTGAGGGAGTGTGAGGTGGAGGGTGGGAGTGAGGGAGGGTGAGATGGAGGGTGGGAGTGAGGGAATGTGAGGTGGAGGGTGGGAGTGAGGTAATGTGAGATGGAGGGTGGGAGTGAGGGAGTGTGAGGTGGAGGGTGGGAGTGAGGGAGTGTGAGGTGGAGGGTGGGAGTGAGGGAGTGTGAGGTGGAGGGTGGGAGTGAGAGAGGGTGAGGTGGAGGGTGGGAGTGAGGGAATGTGAGGTGGAGGGTGGGAGTGAGGGCAACATGCCCAGAAAAGTCGAAACCCACATAACACTCACTTTCCAGGCAGGCTCGTTCCAACTGTCATTACCAACCATAGGCCTCGGCTAGACGGGCTTGTATAACAATGTAATTGATACAATGTGTGTGTGTGTGTACATATTTAGGTGTGTGTGTGTACGTATGTAGGTGTGTATGTGTGTACGTATAGAGGTGTGTGTGTGTGTGTGTGTGTGTACGTAAACTCAGAAACGTCCTCTCACTGTCAACTGCGTTTATTTTCAGCAAACTTAACATGTGTAAATATTTGTATGAACATGACAAGATTCAATAACTGAGACATAAGCTGAACAAGTTCTATGGACATGTGACTAACAGATATTGAATAATGGTTCCCTGAACAAAGGGGGGGTCAAAATCAAAAGTAACAGTCAGTATCTGGTGTGGCCACCAGCTGTGTTAAGTACTGCAGTACATCTCCTCCTCATGGACTGCACCAGATTTGCCAGTTCTTGCTGTGAGATGTTACCCCACGCTTCCACCAAGGCACCTGCAAGTTCCCAGACATTTCTGGGGGGAATGGCCCTAGCCCTCACCCTCCGATCCAACAGGTTCCAGATGTGCTCAATGGGAATTAGATCCGGGCTCTTCGCTGGCCATGGCAGAACACTGACATTCCTGTCTTGCAGGAAATCAGGCACAGAATGTGCAGTATGGCTGGTGGCATTGTCATGCTGGAGGGTCATGTCAGGATGAGCCTGCAGGAAGGGTACCACATGAGGGAGGAGGATGTCTTCCCTGTAACGCACAGCGTTGAGAATGCCTGCAGTGACAACAAGCTCAGTCCGATGGTGCTGTGACACATCACCCCAGACCATGACGGACCCTCCACCTCCAAATCGAGCAGGGAAGAGCAGGGAGGTGCCTGGGCATCTTTCTTTTGGTGTTTTTCAGAGTCAGTAGAAAGGCCTCTTTAGTGTCCTAAGTTTTCATAACTGTGACCTTAAGTGTCTTAACGACCGTTCCACATGTGCATGTTCATTAATTGTTTATGGTTCATTGAACAAGCATGGGAAACAGTGTTTAAACCCTTTACAATGAAGATCTGTGAAGTTATTTGGATTTTTACGAATTATCGTTGAAAGACAGGGTCCTGAAAAAGGGACGTTTCTTTTTTTGCTGAGTTTATATGGCTCTGCTCTGCTCTCTCCTGGATTTAGAGAACTGTGCCAGAGACTCTACTGGGTTGGCCATTTCTCTCTCTCGTACTTTCTCACGTTCACACTTTCTCACTTACAGTATACACCATTTAAGGCTCCACCAGTCAATAAATACTCTCTGTGCATCTTGTTAATTCTCAGAGTCATGGAATCCTCCAGGTCAGACAGTCCTCCTCACCATCAGGAGGAAACCCCACAGACAGTGTCATAGCAACAGATGGGTTGTGTTTGCGTTTGGCTGTAGCGTTGTTGGATACAAGCGGTGGTGTTACAGAGAGAGACATCAACAGACAGGGAAACTTGGTGTGTGTTTGCGTGTGTGTGTGTTTGTAAAGGCAAGCTGGGGAGACTGTGGCCCCTTCTTTTGTGGAGGGAGGGGCAGAGAGAGAGAGAGAGAGAGAGAGAGAGAGAGAGAGAGAGAGAGAGAGAGAGAGAGAGAGAGAGAGAGAGAGAGAGGGGGTACATCGAGTGGGCATCGAGTATTTATTTTCCATATCTATTTTTAGAGCCTTATAATAACAAACACATGTTTGGGAGCCAGCGGAACATTTATAAGTAAATATTGTGCACTTCTTCACCAACCAGACAATATACACTACTACTTGGATAGACCTTTTAATTCCTAATTCCTTTGCAAGTACTCCAAATTGTGTGTCAAGCTTTTTCCACTGCAGCTGCAAGAAAAACAATACCTTAAAAACTGCAGAAGGCACATAATGGAATCCATGT
The DNA here is from genome assembly GCA_030435695.1 of Brachymystax lenok tsinlingensis. Classification (NCBI taxonomy): domain Eukaryota; kingdom Metazoa; phylum Chordata; class Actinopteri; order Salmoniformes; family Salmonidae; genus Brachymystax; species Brachymystax lenok. Next base: position 58,968,239 of record CM059814.1, on the reverse strand, counting down.
ACTCTGGCCATATCTACACTTGACACTTACATGCGACTTCTGCTATTAGAACACGAAGATCGCATTGAAAAGACGGGTCTAGACGCACACAAGTGGCTTTGTGGTGTGATTGTGTTCGGATCTGTCTGACCACTTCAGGAGGTGGTCAGGGATGCATTGTGTGAGGATTTCTCCTCAGTCTGGACGCGGGCAGGATACCGAAAGCACATACAGTGGGCAACGTTATCACCACTCCTCCCACAAGTCTCCAGAAAAACGTGTGTTTTGTGACCGAGGCACCTTTTCATAATAACGTTGAAGGAAAGACGTTCCTAGCGTGTGAGGAACGTGTTTTCTGGCCTCATAAATGGCAGCCATATATAGTTAATATTTAGAATATTTTGCAATCTCTTTAGCGTTGCTTGCTAGCTTCAGACGTTAGCTGGCTAGTTAGCTACAATAGTTAGCTACTGCCATCAGTTGTGGTTGTGTTATTATCATATTTTGCCTATTGCATACTGCATTGTAATGCATGTAGAATGCATACTGTGTAGATGAATGATGCATTCAGAATACCATGATCAGAACTCTATGATCAGAAATATGTGATCAGAACTCTATGATCAGAACTCTGTGATCAGAACTCTATGATCAGAATACTAAAGCTCCATGAACTGTCAAGTCTAGACACGGCCTTTGTGTGCAAAGTAGCCTATCTTTTTTTTCCAGTTACTTCAGATCAGACAAGGTCAATGTTGTATATTTATTTCCAACCAGAAAAAAATAGCTGGATGGTATGGCTATTTCCCTTCTGTTGCAAGTTACTCTGGATCAGCCTATAGGTCATCCACCCTATTCCCTACGTAGTGCACTACTGTTGACCAGAGCCCTATGAGCCAGATCCTCTCTCTCACTAGATGTATGTACCCTGCTGGCCCTACTGTAGATGAACCCCTGTTGTCCAGATCTCCACTTCTAGTTAACTACATCATATCAAGGTAACCCGGTAACTGAAAGTGCATGTGAGTTACCCCACGAGGAGAGGAGGGAGCCGTGCACTAGCCTGGGCGGTCTGGTGCGTTGCCGTGCCCACCGTACAGAAGGCTACTCTGGATAAGGTTTAGTTGAGGTATTTAGCTGTGTCGTTCTTAGAAGTCGGCGGAAACTATTTTCTCAGAACCATATCAATCTCCTTTGACCATGTTGATATATAAGGTCATATAGACATAAGACCTTATGTGGTGTTTAAAACATTATTTTCAGACATACTGTACAGTAGACTATCTCCTCTTTCTTAGGTCTTCCTACGGTTTGACCAGTCTGGTAGACTGGGCTCTACTGGAGTCTGCCAGGATATCAATATTGGCACTGAGAAGTGGATTTGAGGTAAAGGAACTAATACCCTGTTGGGCCTTGTCTCAACTGTCATTGTTTGTCAGTCTCAGAGTTAATGGTTGAGGCTTACATTAAGCCTACACCTTCTCAGTGACTCCTTCCACACACATGTTGCCCACTTTGTTCTTAGCTAACAGAAAGCCCTGGTTGGTTTAAAACTTGTACATAATGTGGCCAAGACTAAATACATGTTGTTCTGTAGTTCTCTCCAGAATGTTCCAGATGGACTACATATTTATTCATTGGATGGTTCCCACATTGATTGAGTTCCCATCTATAAATATCTGGGATTCTGTTTTAGAAACAGATCTTACCTCTCCCTAAATAGCAGGAAGCAGATTGTACAGTCACATTTCCTGCCAGTTCTTGATTATGGTGACACCATTTCCCAGATTGCAGCAGCCACTACTCTTAAACCTTTAGATGCCGTCTACCATAGTGCCATTCGTGTTATCACTGGTGACAGTCTTAATACTCACCACTACATCCTGTATCAAAAGGTTGGCTGGTCCTCATTAAAGTCTCGTAGATCAATTCATTACTCGATTTTTGTTTACAAAGCCCTACTACACAAGCTTCCAACTTCCCTAAGTTCGTTGTTAAAGAATAAAAAAAATATGAGGTACCAAACTCGCTCACAGGGGTTCTTAACTCTTGAGGTTCTCCATCGAATTAGGTAAATCCGCTTTTAGTTATAATGCACCTCATTGCTTGGAACCAACTGCAAAATACACTGTAATTGGACGTTCTGATGCCACTTGTGAAATTTGAAATATTGATTGGGGAACTACTTGCTGAGGAATGTGGCTGTTTTTCTTGATTGATTGTTGTGCTGTATTTTAGTTCGTTTTTTGGTGATTTTGATGAGATTGTGTCTATGAATTGTATTCTCCTTCACAAGTAGTCCAGTATTACCTACAGTATAGTGAACCTCCTGAAGTAGTCCAGTTTTACCTACAGTATAGTGAACCTCCTGAAGTAGTCCAGTTTTACCTACAAGATACTGCCCTACCAAGCAAAAAGGCAGTAAATGCTGGAACTGAGAAAAATGACTTTTAATCATCTTGGTTTCATAGTAACTGGGCTCACTGTCAGTAGTGTTGGAGGGACCAGGGCTCAATGTCAGCAGTGTTAGATTGATCAGGGCTCACTGTCAGCAGTGTTGGAGGGACCAGGGCTCACTGTCTGCAGTGTTGGAGGGACCAGGGCTCACTGTCAGCAGTGTTAGAGGGACCAGGGCTCACTGTCTGCAGTGTTGGAGGGACCAGGGCTCACTGTCAGCAGTGTTGGAGGTACCAGGGCTCACTGTCAGCAGTGTTGGAGGGACCAGGGCTCACTGTCAGCAGTGTTGGAGGGACCAGGGCTCACTGTCAGCAGTGTTGGAGGGATCAGGGCTCACTGTCAGAGGGATCAGGGTACTTAAGTAACCTTTTGCAGACAGATCTGCTCCGTAAGCACCTTACCGTGTAGCAGATACAGACCTAACTTATAACCCTAACCCTAACTAACTGGACTAGTGACCCTGGAAGGAAAGGGACTAACCGATCCAACAAACGGATTACCTTCACGTGGTGTGTGTGGGATATTAGAGGACTTGAATGAAGCCAGCGTTAGTGGTGTTTGAATAGAAATAGATGAATAGAATGGGCTTGGAACTTGTAACCCTGTCAATTTGACTGGAAAACTCCTTAATTTGTGTAGTTCTGTCCTTGAGCTGTTCTTGTCTATTGATATTCTGTATCATATCATGTTTTGTGTTTTGTGTGGACCCCAGGAAGAGCAGCTGCTGCTTCAGCAACAGATAATGAGGATCCCAATAAAAATACTAAATAATCATGGCTAGACTTGCAATGGATGCCTGGTGTTGTGATACAATCATTTCCATGGTAATGTAGAATGTTCATTCAAATGATGCTAACCGATGTGGCTCAACTAATGTAATGTATTTTTTGTAATGTCAGTTGAGTTGATTCAACAAATCAGAGCACAGATTGATGGGTACACTTCCTGCTTTTACTTCCTGCTTTTACTTCCTGCTTTGCTCCTAGGTTGAAAATATACAGGTTAAGGCAGTAGGATTCTAATATCCCATAACTCTTTGCACCACTATTCATTGACTGGGAGTGAATGGTACCAGCACAGAAAGTTTGCCATCAAAGTGAAAAATGAACACAGTCATAGTGAATTTCAGCGAACTACTCAGCGAACAAAAAAGCGTAACTGCTTTACCGTCATTCTATTCATTTAGACGTTGTACAAATAACTACAGCCACTTTATTACTGCATTTCCTGACCGCAGGTCACGTTTTCAATGCTAATCCTGTACAATCCATTAACGGCACTGGTCCCATGAATTTGTTTATTTTCTAACGCTTCTGCATGGAATTATTACGCTGTCCTAATCATCTTCAACCTAGCTGTGCTCCTATGGGTACACTCGCAATGGTCGCCAATCCACCCATTATCCCATCATTGACTAGAACGGGGACGCCCATTCTATTCATTCTATTTCTGTGTGTGTGTGTGTGTGTGTGTGTGTGTGTGTGTGAATGTTAGTTGACCAGTGGAGGCTGCTGAGGGGAGGACGGCTCATAATAATGTCCGGAGCAACGAAGCAAATGGAATGGAAACCATGTGTTTGATGTGTTTGATACCATCCCACTGACTCCGCTCCAGACATTACCACGAGCCCGTCCTGCTCAGTTAAGGTGCCACCGACCTCCTGTGTAGGGGACCTAGGAGTTGAACTAGCGTTAGCGACGTTAGCTAGCCTTACCTGGTAGCATTGCAGGTGAGTGGATCCAAGCCAGTCTTGCCAGACTAATACATTTAAGATAAATTAAGATGATCTTTATTGGTCCCGTAGACAAATCTGTCTTGGATATTTGTCCGATACTTCAGCAGTACATTGCTGTTGTTACACAATACAATACTATCTAATGTGATATGATATTGTACACCAGTGATTGGCCTTACTGAAGCTAGCCTACAGTGCCCCATCACAAAGCAAAAACAGGTTTTTAGACATTTTTGCTAATTTACATTTTTTTTTAAACAGAAATACCTTATTTACATAAGTATTCAGACCCTTTGCTGTGAGACTTGAAATTGAGCTCAGGTGCATCCTGTTTCCATTAATCATACTTGAGATGTTTCTACAACTTGATTGGAGTCCACCTGTGGTCAATTCAATTGATTGGACATGATTAGGAAAGGCACACACCTGTCTATATAAGGTCCCACAGTTGACAGAGCATGTCCGAGCAAAAACCAAGCCATGAGGTCAAAAAAATTGTCCGTAGAGCTCCGAGACAGGATTGTGTCGAGGCACAGATCTGGGGAAGGGTACCTAAACAATTCTGCAGCATTGAAGGTCCCCAAGAACACAGTGGCCTCCATCATTCTTAAATGGAAGAAATTTGGAACCACCAAGACTCTTCCTAGAGCTGGCCGCATGGCCAAATTGAGCAAATGGGGGAGAAGGGCCTTGGTCAGGGAGGTGACCAATAACCCAATGGTCACTCTGACAGAGCTCCAGAGTTCCTCTGTGGAGATGGGAGAACCTTCCAGAAGGACAACCATCTCTGCAGCACTCCACCAATCAAGCCTTTATGGTAGAGTGGCCAGACGGAAGCCACTCCTCAGTAAAAGGCACATGACAGCCCGCTTGCCAAAAGGTACCTAAAGACTCTCAGACCATGAGAAACAAGATTGGTCTGATGAAATGCCAAGCGTCACGTCTGGAGGAAACCTGGCACCAACCCTACGGTGAAGCATGGTGGTGTCAGCATGCTACGGGGATGTTTTTCAGCGGCAGGGACTGGGAGACTAGTCAGGATCGAGGGACAGATGAACGGAGCAAAGTACAGAGAGATCCTTGGTGAAAATCTGCTCCAGAGTGATCAGAAGAACGGGAGAAACTCCCCAAATACAGGTGTGCCAAGCTTCTAGCATCATACCCAAGAAGACTCACGGCTGTAATCGCTGCTACTTCAACAAAGTACTGAGTAAAGGGTCTGAATACTTATGGAAATGTGATATTTCAGTTTTTTATTTTTAATACATTTGCAAATTATTATTTTTTTAAACCTGTTTTTGCTTTGTCATTATGGGGTATTGGGATGACATTATGGGGTATTATGATGTTATTTTGGGGTATTGTGATGTCATTATGGGGTATTGTGTGTAGATTGATGAGGGGGGAAAAAAACTTTTATTTTAGAATAAGGCTGTTACGTAACAAAATGTGGAATAAGTCAAGGGGTTTGACGCCTTTCCAAATGCACTTTATAGTACTTTACCTTTTGTTAATCTCCTCCATACTGTAAACCCCCAAATCATGCACTTTAAAGATAGCATCCAGCAGCAGCATCAAACGGAGGACTGTGTGCTACACTGCTACTGCTCATTAGGAGTCTTGTTCAATGGTGTTATTTCCAAGGCTAAGATAGAACAAGCTTTAATAAGGCTGAGATATAAAGGAAGGCATAGATGCAAATTAATCCAATTTCTCTGTGGGCCAGTGAGAGGAGAAGAGAGGCGAGAGGAGAGGCGGCGGGCCCAGTGATTCCCGGTGTATGTGTGTGTGTATGCCCCGTTACCCGGTAATTAGCCTGCTCTGTCACTATTGATCCTCTCACCATGTGGGTCTTCTTGTCTTTCTTTCTTGATCTCTCTCTCCCTCTCTCTCTCTTTCTCCCATTCACTCACGCACTTTCCCTCTCTGTCTCTAATTCTTGCACTTGCTCTCTCTCTCTCTCTCCCCTCTATCTCTTCTCCTCTCTATCTTTCTTTATCTTCTCTCTCTTTCTCCCTCTCTTTTTCTTTCTCTCTCTCTCTCTCTCTCTCTCTCTCTCTCTCTCTCTCTCTCTCTCTCTCTCACTCACTCCATCTCCTGATCTTTCTCTCTGTCTGTCTGTCTGTCTGTCTCTCTCTCTTAAAGCCCATCCTCCCCCTCTTCCTCCCTGAATGTTAAATGCAGAGTGTACCACTACCAGGGAGCCTCCGCAGAGCCCATCCCCTCTCCCTTGTTGTGTGTTTTGCTTGGCTAGATGAGCACCCTGACATGCCTGGTCCTGACAGCTCAGAGATGTTACTGTAGCTAGGCTAATGCTAGGGAGGGAGGGGGTTGTGTTACACATCATAGGGCTGAGGGGAGGAGACAGGAGCCTAGTTTGGAGGCTCTGACTAATGCTTAGCCTTTAGCTCAACAGGCTAACGCAGTCTTATTCGTACCTTTGTAAAACAAAGCAAGACATCTCAGGACAGATTTACTCCCGTTCCATGATCTAATAATTATCTTTACAGTTGAATAATAATTACAGTTGTAGGGAATTACAATGAACTGATTTATGATTTCCAGGGACTCTCTCTCTCTTCCTCTCTGTCCCCCTCTCTCTCTCTCTCTCTCTCTCTCTCTCTCTCTCTCTCTCTCTCTCTCTCTCTCCGTCTCCCTCTCTCTCCCTCTCTCTCTCTCCCTTTCTCCCTCCCTCTCTCTCTCTCTCTCTCTCTCTCTCTCTCTCTCCTCTCTCTCTGTGTCTCTCTCTCGCCCTCTCTCTCCCTCTCTTTGTCTGTCTGCCTCTCTCTCTCCCTCTCTCTCCCTCTCTCTGTCTGTCTCCCTCTCTCTGTCTCTCTCCCTCTCTCTGTCTGTCTGCCTCTCTCTCTTCCTTTCTCTCCCTCTCTCTCCTCTCTCTCTCTCTCTCTCTCTCTCTCTCTCTCTCTCTCTCTCTCTCTCATAGTGTATGATACCCTATAGATTACTCTGTGGAGGACATGTCCCTGCAGATGACATGTGATTTACTGAATGAATCCTGTCATGTAAAGCTCAGCCTTGTGTTTTCATGGATCAGAGACTAGTGATCCTGAAACTGATAGAGGTTGTTTTGGTTGTGTTTATCACTGTCACCATCTGTTGTTGTTGTTGATGATGATGATGATGTTGGATCTAGGCAGGCCAGGAAGGAAGATGTTCAGTAGGATGTCATACATTAGAGTTTCCTGTCTTACTTGGTTCCTAGGGTAGGTTACCTCCACTTGTTAAATCTATTCTACAACTAGCACACCTGGTTCAATGGATCAAGTGCTTAGTGATTAGTTGGCTAACTGAATTGACCATTTGACCAGTTAAATTGACCAATTAACCAGCATTACTACTGGAATAGATCATAGAAGTGGAACGTCTGGGGAAAGGTCTACTCAAGGAGAGGATTGTGCCATATCTGCCCTTCCATCGAACTCTGATATTGGGCATACTGTATAAAGTAAAGGGTTGGTCAGGACAGTGCTAATGGCATGGCTTCCCAGATACCACACTCTTACCCGTCTCCACCCCCCCTCCTCCTCCTCCCCCAAGGGAGTCTGGTGTGTCAGTAAGCTAAAGCTCCATGGTAGAGGAGGAGGCACTCTCTTTCTTTCTTCTCCTGACTGTAAATACATTTAGAACAGACATGACCAGCTCATGGACCTCCCTGAGAAACATTGCTAGCTTCCTCCTCATTCTCAGATAGATACAAAAAATTAAAAAAACATAATTATCTTTCTTTCTTCTTCTCTTTCTTCGGTCACTAATGAAACTAGCTTATAGGCAGAAGCCTCAACCTAAAAATGGGTGATGGGAGGAGTTAGTTAGGATGAGAGCGTTTCACAAGATAAGCAATCTATTTTAGTTTTGGTCTAATTCTAAAAATTCTCTCCAAACGCTTGAAGGCTAATGTTGTTTGCTTGTCCTTCCTCACAGTCCCAAACGGCACCCTATTCCCTATATAGTGCACTACTTTTGACCAGAGCCCTATGGGGAATAGGGTGCCGTTTGGGACAAAGGCCATGTAAGTCCAAAGAAGCGAATGGAAACGAACTAAAGCACGATCTGATTGGTTTATTCAATCAGTTGGAGGACGAGGTGAAATGTAGAAGACAGACATCAAAGGCGAAACAGGCCGTTCTTCTAAAGCCTTGTAAAACATTCTGCAACAGAAAACTAAAATGAGCGTTTCTTATTGGACAAGTCCAGGTAGTCCCAACCTGTTTCAGTTCAGATGTCTTCCATTTGGTGCCTAATGAACACGGCCCTTGCATTGTTACCTTGTTAGGACATGCCTCAACCTAGGCTAACAGTACAGTGTGATGCTGGTGATCTGGTTTCCAGGCCTTACGTCAGGAGAGGGCTACCCCTGTAAATCTGCAGATTACACGTAGGTGATTGAGTGTTCCGTTAAGATTATGTCTTAAGCACGCTAAAGGATTGGCCAGTGGCTCAAGATAATTATGGCTGACCAGTGTGTGCCATTCAGATTTATGGGAACATGTTGAGTTCAGGGAAAGTGAACTGAAAGTGAACTGGGTCTATTTTATGGACCCTAACGGGTTAAGGCTTTATTTCAAAACAAATCTCCTTGCTTTTGTCTACCTTTGTCTTAAAAGGAGACATAAAAGCTATGGAATGGGGTATAAAGTAGACTAGGCTCAATAACTGTATTGTAGTGTGTGTGATGGGGGGTACTACTGTCACTGTCAGCCAATGATTTGCTAAGACAGGGCATTTGTCTCAAAGTGTGGTAGCAGGGTACAGAGGTCAGAGGTCAGAGAGTCAATGTCACCATGACTGCTTGTCTCAGAGCGTGACTGAGTATAGCTTCACACTGGGGGAAAAGTTTGTGTGTGTGTGTGTGTGTGTAATGGGATAGGAACCTCCCTCTCATGTCTTCAGTTGGTCACACGCATGCACACACACACGCACACACACACACAGCCTTTGCGTGTGGTTGTGGGGGCGTGGTGGTATGGTACTCAGAGGTTAGGGGTGTGGTCAGAGGTTAGGGGTGTGGTCAGAGGTTAGGGGTGTGGTCAGAGGTTAGGGGTGGGCGGTAGAGGTCGTGGGAGCTGTAGGGAGCCTGTCAGAGGGGTGAGTGATGGGAGGGAGGAAGGAAGGAAGGAAGGAAGGAAGGAAGGAAGGAAGGAAGGAAGGAAGGAAGGAAGGAAGGAAGGAAGGAAGGAAGGAAGGAAGGAAGGAAGGAAGGAAGGAAGGAAGGAAGGAAGGAAGGAAGGAAGGAAGGAAGGAAGGGGACTCTACACTCTACAGATGCAAACTTTGATTTAATCTGCCAAACCTTTATGGACAACAGTGTGTTCCTTGTCTCAGTATGGATAACTGTCTGGAGAGGACTAGGAGAGGTGGAGGGAGATGGAGGGACAGGGGCACTCTAGCTAGCAGACTTCCAGAGCCTTGCGATGTTGACAAGGTCTTCACCTTTCCACAGGGCTGTAGTTTAGCCTAGGGTCACGGGTCACTCCAATAACAAGCGTGTGTAATTAGCGTGGCAGCACCAATCACACGCCTTTGTTCTGTGGTAGGATCATTTAGATTGCTTTTGTCCTGGGAAACATCTAGAGAGGGCGTGTCACTGCGCTCTTCACAGACTCCACATGGCATGTTTCTTCTCATCTAAAGAAAACAAAGGCTCTAATTTCAGACGTTTCCCTTTCGTCCAATAAGCATCAAGCTCCAGGAGCCCAAGGAGGTCTCCATTAACAATAAGAATGACTATCAACACCAGGACATCTAACCCTCCATGAGACAGTCCATCCTGTCCCTCTGTCTGTGAAAGATGTAATGTTGTTATAGCTGCTCATAGTAGTGACATCCCTGTGTCTGTGATAGATGTAATGTTGTTATAGCTGGTCATAGTAGTGACATCCCTGTGTCTGTGATAGATGTAATGTTGTTATAGCTGGTCATAGTAGTGACATCCCTCTGTCTGTGATAGATGTAATGTTGTTATAGCTGGTCATAGTAGTGACATCCCTCTGTCTGTGATAGATGTAATGTTGTTATAGCTGGTCATAGTAGTGACATCCCTCTGTCTGTGATAGGTGTAATGTTGTTATAGCTGGTCATAGTAGTGACATCCCTCTGTCTGTGATAGATGTAATGTTGTTATAGCTGGTCATAGTAGTGACATCCCTCTGTCTGTGATAGATGTAATGTTGTTATAGCTGGTCGTAGTAGTGACATCCCTCTGTCTGTGATAGATGTAATGTTGTTATAGCTGGTCGTAGTAGTGACATCCCTGTGTCTGTGATAGATGTAATGTTGTTATAGCTGGTCATAGTAGTGACATCCCTCTGTCTGTGATAGATGTAATGTTGTTATAGCTGGTCGTAGTAGTGACATCCCTCTGTCTGTGATAGATGTAATGTTGTTATAGCTGGTCGTAGTAGTGACATCCCTGTGTCTGTGATAGATGTAATGTTGTTATAGCTGGTTGTAGTAGTGACATCCCTCTGTCTGTGATAGATGTAATGTTGTTATAGCTGGTCATAGTAGTGACATCCCTCTGTCTGTGATAGATGTAATGTTGTTATAGCTGGTCGTAGTAGTGACATCCCTGTGTCTGTGATAGATGTAATGTTGTTATAGCTGGTCATAGTAGTGACATCCCTGTGTCTATGATAGATGTAATGTTGTTATAGCTGGTCATAGTAGTGTGTGTGTTTGAGTGGGGTAGTTTAACTGTAGAGGGATGTGTTCCCAGTCTCTACTACCTCACCACCCCACTCAACTCTACTTTAACTGTAGAGGGATGTGTTCCCAGTCTCTACTACCTCACCACCCCACTCAACTCTACTTTAACTATAGAAGGATCACATCCTACGTGAATTCCCTCCCTGCCTGGCTGTAAATCTGTTTTCATATCTACAACCCTTTAAACATTTTGGAGCCATTCAGTAGAATCTCATAGAGATGATCTATGCCGCCACCCGTTCCCCTCTCTCTCTCTCTCTCTCTCTCTCTCTCTCTCTCTCTCTCTCTCTCTCTCTCTCTCTCTCTCTCTCTCTCTCTCTCTCTCTGCCAAGTTTCTAATGGTTAACTAAACTGCTGACTGTATTTTACATTTAACCACACACATTCCACATACACAACTTCTCTGTCTTTGCTACGCGGGACATTTATTTCCAATCCCAAAAATCACTGTGGAGAAAGAGGACTTGTTCTTTCTTTCCCCTCTCTTGTTTCATTCCCCTCTCTCAGATGAAAGATAGTGATGTCACGCAAGCCTGTAACCAACCACACCCCCTGAAGCACCGTTTCCGTGGTTCCATGTCGGTTGGGGTTTTGGCATGGTCACAGACAGCACTGTGACGCAACAATAAACCAATGGAATGTGAGACTGGAGAGAGTAGCCTATCTAACTGCTATTTTTCTTATGGCACGTTCCCCATTGGTTCAGACAGCAAGTAGACCACACACACACACACACACACACACAAACACACACACACACACACATACACACACAAACACACACACACAAACACACACACAAACGCATCCCTGCTTGACTACTGACCTGGATTATAGATGTGAACATGGTTAGACAGGTAATTGTCCTGATTTGTGATGGGAGCCAATACATTCTGGGCTAAGGAATCCACTTTTACAGGAACTCATCTGATTATAGTATGTTGCCTCGGGAGGTTGTAACTGTCCTCAGTATTGACACAGGTGGCAGATACAAAGATATCAAACACAGGAGGTTGGTGGCTCCTTAATTGGGGAGGATGGGCTCGTGGTAATGGCTGGAGCGGAATCAGTGGAATGGTATCAAATACATCAAACAAATGGTTTCCATGTGATTGATGCCATTCCATTGGCTCCGTTCCAGCCATTATGATGAGCCGTTCTCACC